>ML675616.1:527726-689651 GCA_007922155.1 Mesoclemmys tuberculata | reverse complement strand
AACAACACAAATGCCCCCCCTCCTAATGCAGCCCGCGTGACAGCCTCCACTCATCGGCACCGCTCGTGGCGGAGGAGGCAGTCCTCCTCATCCTCCATGCCGGGGGAGGTGAAAGGATGGTCCCCAGCAGGGCATGGCACCCGTGATACGGGACAGCCAGGGCTCCACCGGTGTGGTGGCTCGGGGTCCCACAGGAAGGAGCATAGTCAGCCTGCGTTGGCCCCAGAGGCCATAGTGCAACAATGACCTTATTGACCCCCATGGCCATCCAGATGGGACCAAGGCCCCTACCCATCCCATACAGCGGGGGTGCAGTCCGCACTCCTGGCACAGACCAAGGCATAAACACCGCTCCTCGGACGAGGAGTCGGACCCCATGGACGGATCCCCTATGGGTGCATTCCTTTGGTATACAGGGAAGCACCCGCAGGACATGCCTTGGCAGTCTCCTTCCTCCTACCCAGGAAAGGCAGTCTTCTGGGATCACATGGCGCCACCGGAAAGTTTCAGGGCACACTAGGTGGCCTTTCACTTGAGGTCGATGTTACCCTCTTCAGTGTACTGGCGGCGACTGCTTCAGTATGGGTGGCCCTACCTGTCCATGCTGGAACTTTTAAAGTTGATAAGGCCCTGTAGGAACCCCCTCCCCCTTCTCTGTCGCCTCTATGTCAAAGGTGGCAGGGAGGAAGTATGTCCTTGCCGAAAGGTCCAAGTATTTGATTAGTCAAAACCCGGCCCTGGGATCCATGGTGCTGTGTCTCAGCTCGTTGTCCGCGGCAGCCCTGCAGGTCGGGATTGCCAACCGTCCGCCCTCTGGGGTGGATAGAGATTTTACTGTGAAACTCCCTCAGGTGGTCTGCTAAGACCCTGCCACAGGGCCAGGGCACAGACTTCACCACTGTCCTGGATGAGGGATTCACGGTGCCTAGGGCAGGGCTCCAGATGTTCAGGGACGCTGCTGATTCAGCGGGTAGGCCCATAGCCTCCGCCATTTCCACAAGGAGGTGTTCGTGGCTGCAATCCTCGGGCCTGTCTCAGAAGAGGCAGCAATTGATCAAGGACCTCCCCCATGATGGTCTGGTCTTCCTCTCTGGTCAGACCGCTGTGAAGCTGCACAGTCTGAAGGACTCCGGGGCCGCACTTTGTTCCGAGTCTCTACATGCCAAGGCCGTCTAACCCTACACACGTAGGGACAGGAGTGGGGGCTTAGGGCACGGAACCGATGCCTTATCTCGTCCTCAACCCCTACTTGAGTCCTCGGGATGGTCTCTGAGGCTACCATACAACGTACCTCTACACCCCCTACGACCTCACCACGAGCAGCCCTCTCTAGCATGGTGGTTAAGGTTGCAGCCCCCTAGTTCACAGCTGCCTGTGACCAGCAGACGCAGGGCCGTAGTGGCTGCCCACCTGAGACATAGCGTGCACAAATATTTCCTTACCGGGATGATTGGATGACATGGGACAGGTCCAGGTCCCAAGTGTAGGAGACCGTGACCCTCTCTTACTCCACGTGCAGCAGGCTGGGATCGCTCATAAACGAGCGCTTCCTAGGCCAGAGCCTTCCTGCCTCAGCCAAGTTTTGAGGCTATGGCCCATATCGTCTCCCAGCTGCACCAATGTCCACGACAACTTCTAGGCACTGCCTACAGCTGCTAGGTCCCATGGCGGCCTGCACGTATACAGTGACACTAGGTCACCGGAGGCTCACATTGCTTCAGGTGTAGGTGGCCTCGATATAGGCGCCAAGCAGCCACCCAGTAGATCCCCCACCTGTGCTAGCCTCCCTACACTGGTGAAGGCCTTGCGGGGCAGTGTTGTGGGGCGTCCCGTTCAGGGACTGGTTCCGTCGGTCAAGGTACAGGTACCGGCACATCAGCGCAAAGGAGGGGAGGAGCATGCTCCCCAACCTTCTGTGAGAAAGCTCTCCATCCGTCAGGTTTGGCAGTAAGGCACGATCTCCACTTAACTGCCTCTCACCTTTCGGGTGTCAGGAATGATGAGGTGGATTGCCTCAGCAGGTTGTCTCTACCCCACTGCGACTGGTTGCGGCATCCGTAGGTCGTGTCTACGTTTTTCCCCAAAGTGGGTGTTTCCCAACTGGACCTATTCGCGTTAGTCTGGGACGCAAAGTGCCCGAGGTTCTGCTCGCTCCAGGGTAGTGAGACTGGGTTGTTTCCAAAGCATTCCTCATTGACTAAACGGGTACCCTCAGGTACGTGTCTCCTCCCATTCTGACCTGGCCCGGTGTGCGGCTGTGCAGGTAAGGTGGGACAGGGCAGACGTCTTACCGATCGCTCCAGCCTGACCAACACAGTACTGGTTTAGCATGCTGCTGGACCATCCGATCGCCCCACCAGGTAACCCTCCCAGGACCTGGGGTACCTGTTGCGCCCGGACCTGGCTGACAGAGGGAGGAAGAGCCTGCTTGCTGCAGGCCCAACAAGCCCTTCTTGGCAGCAGGAAACCCTCTACACAGGTTGTGTATCGGGTTAAGTACATACGGTTCATCTCTTGGACAGAGTCCTGGGGCATCCCATAGAATCATAGAAGATCTGTAACCTTTGTTTCTCCTTCATAGAATATTAAAGTTGGAAGGGACCTCAGGAGGTATCTAGTCCAACCCCCTGCTCAAAGCAGGACTATCCTCAGCTAAATCATCCCGGCGAGGGTTTTGTCAAGCCTCAGCTTAAAAACCTCTAAAGATGGAGATGCCACCACCTCCCTAGGTAACCAATTCCAATGCTTCACCACCCTCCTAGTGAAAAACTTTTTCCTAATGTCCAACCTAGGCCTCCCCCACTGCAACTTGAGACCGTTGCTCCTTGTTCTGTCATCTGCCACCACTGAGAACAGCCTAGCTCCATCCTCCCTGGAACCCCCTTTCAGGTAGTTAAAGGCTGCCATCAAATTCCCCCTCATTCTTCTCTTCTGCAGATTAAATAGGCCTAGTTCTCCTTCGAGTGATTGCTCATATGCATTCCACTTAGGTGTGTGCGCGCCCTCGTGCACAGTCTCCGGACAACTTTTCCCCTAGCAGCCCCTGCAGGGGCCGGTCCCGGCACCCCCTGGAGTGCCGCCCTCATGCGGTGGTATATAGGGCGCCGCCGGCCCCCCCTTCCTCAGTTCCTTCTTTCTTCCCGTGACGGTCATCTGGAACAACTCTTGCTGCATTGCAAGTATTCGTCCCCTCTACGGTGTTTGTTAGTTAGCAGTTCTCCCTGAACTCAGTTTTCAGTTTAGTTAGGAGTTTAGTTAGATAGGAAGAGCCTTAGGGCTCTAGCGACCCGGCCATGCCGGGCTCGCCAGGGTTCAAACCCTGCACTGGCTGTGAGAAGGCCTTCCCCGTCAGTGATACCCACGAGTGCTGCCTGAAGTGCCTGGGTGAACAGCACCGAAAGGATCGGTGCCGTATTTGCAAGGCCTGTAAGCCAAGGACTCAGAAAGAGAGGGAAATCTGGCTTAAGGCCATCTTGATGGAGTCCGCCTTGCGTCTGGCGTCCGAGCCGACTCGGACCCCATCGGCACCGAGCGTCTCGTCGGTGCAGAGCGCTCCGCAGACGCCTCAGCACCGGGCGCCTCCAGTGCTGAGAGAGAAGCACCGCCAGCACGTGGAGCGCTCTCCCTCCTCCACACCGCAGGAGCAGCCGGGGTCAAGCCTGGAGGTGCTACAGCTCACGGATAAGGCGCCAGTACCGACATACAAGGAACCTCCCCCGACTCCTGAGAGTGGGGGACCCCCTGTCCAGGACCCTTCTACGCCGGAGGCGTTCGAGGCAGCTCAAGCCGTGCTGGTCTTGCCCACGCCTCCGGCCCTCTCTCAGCTGAGAGTCAGGGCCTGTGAACCAGGGCAAACCCGCGAAGGCCTCCCATCAGCCACTCGAAGGGATGTCCCTGTTCTGGATCTCCCAGATCAGTTGGATGCCTCAAGGGGGCAGGGAGACTTATCTGCAGGCACGCGACCGGGTGCCTCCCTGGGATCTCGACCTGGTTCTCTCGAGATGCACGGGGCCCCCTTTTGAACCCATGGCTTTATGCCCTGGCTCATGCTTTCATGGAAGGTAGCCCTCCTGGTGGCTCTTACCTCAGCAAGGAGGGTCTCCGACATTAAGGCTGGGACCTCGTAGCCCCCTTATACTGTATTCTGTAAGGACAAGGTCCAGCTTTGGCCACATCTGGCCTCCCTACCCAGGATGGGTTCCCAGTATTCGTTGTAATCAAGAGAATTTTCTCCCCATGTTTTTCTCAAACCACATGGCGGGGAGGAGGAGAAGGGATCGCATTCGCTGAAGTGAAATGAGCCCTAACCTTTTGTGTTGGGCATACATAGCTGTTCCAGGAAGCGAGCTCCTTGTTCCAGCGGTGATCCAGATGCAAGGGTCACCTATCTCCATCCAGCGCATCTCCGCATGGACCACCTCCTGCATCAAGTAATGGTATATGCCGGTGAAATGCACCACTTTCAGAGGTCATCACAGCGTCCTCAACCAGTACCCGGGCCTCATCTGTGGCCTTCCTGGAGTGGGCACCTTTGCAGAACATCTGCAAAGCCACTGCCGGGTTGCCACTGCACACCTTCATGTCGTACTACGCCGGCAGACGAGGGAGGGTGAGTTTCAGCAGAGCCGTGCTGTGGGCAGCTCACCGATGACTCCTACCCACCTCCAAGGTACGGCTTTGTAATCACTTAAGTGGAATGGATATGAGCAATCACTCGAAGGAGAAAACATGGTTACTTACCAGTAACTGTTGTTCTTTGAGATGTGTTGCTCGTATCCATTCCACACCCACCCTCCATCCCCACTGTCGGAGTCAGCAGAAAGAAGGGACTGAGGGTCTGTGGGGCCGGCAGCGCCCTAAGTACCGCGGCATGGGCGCGGCACTCCAGGGGGCACTGGAGTCGGCCCTTCAGAGGCTGCTAGGGGAAAAAGTTGTCCGGGAACCATGCACGAGGGCGCGCACGCACCTGAGTGGAATGGGTATGAGCAGGACATCTCCAAGAACAACAGTTACCGGTGAGTAACCATGTTTTTCAGCTCCCCACGCTGTCCCTTAGGTCAGTGGCAGGAATGACTGCACTGGCTCTAAGCCAGGATATGTTAGGTCGACTCATTTTTTGAGTGTGGACAAGGCCTATGAAACTCAACTAAAGCTTACGCCCATCTGGAGCTAAGAAGCCCCGCACTGTGCCGGCTGGGGTCTTCCTGTCGGTGCGGCTGAGGTTGGCACTGCCTCTCCTGCCAAAGTGTCAGCTGCCCACAGCAGTCTGGTCCTGGGAGGGGCTGCACTTCTCTCCGAGGCAGGCAGCTGAGCGGGAGAAGATACCAGCTCTGTCGCCTGCCTTACAAAAGCTGTAAGTGTGATATTGCTGAATAAATGAAGCTATCAGCTTGAGGTGGCAGCAAGATTACCGTGCTTCAGAAACGCTAGGGGCAGTGGAAAATGGGCTGTTCAGGAAGCCGGGGAGAGCTGAGAGCCGACCTGGATTTTCCACATAGTTTTATGATGTGTTTTAGCACCCTGAGCTGGCTGCGTGGGTCCCCCCGTGCGTGCGTTGGGACAGGAAGCAGCTGGCGTGGGAGCACGCCGTGCCCTGTGTATCTCTCGCTGTCAGCCACGGAGCAGGGGAACGCAGGCGGGCGAGGTGAATGCTTGTGACAAGGATTTACCTGCTGCTTGCAGACCGGCGTAGCTAGGATCTTTAGTGCTGGCTTCTCCACAGCCACTCTCAGATCAGAGCTCATGGAGCTGGCCCAGTTCCCATGGAGGGGCCAGTGCCAGGCGTGGTGGGGCTGACCCCTTACTCTAGCAGGCTGAGCTGTCCATGTGCACCTGTGCTGTGCTGTGAGCCGATGATCAGTAACTGGGGCTGGCCGGGGTGCTCCCTGGGTCCCGCAGGAGTAGAACTGTCCAAGGAGAAGCTGTGGCCCCCACCTCCTCTGCTTGCCCAGTCTGTGGGTGGACGTGCTGGTCCCTGTTGAGGTTCAGGAGAGCTGAGTTGGGCACCTTTGCCCAAATGTGGATGCTTCTGCTGGTGCCCTCCATGCAGTGCTGTGCCGGGGGGCGTGCGGGAGCAGCAGGGCTCTGAAAGTGCGTGCCCCTACCGGCTGAGCAGTATTAGCCCTGTTTTCTAGAGGTGGAAGTTGAGGCCTGAAGGCTGCCATGTGGGACCCTGGGTAAGTCAGCGCCATGGCTGGAAATAATGTTGGAGACCAGGCCTGCATGTGGGCAGGGGCTTTTCTGAGAGTGAAGGCGGGTGGCGAGTGCAAGGCTCACAGCTACCCTCTCCCGCCCCAAGAGGCCGTGACTGCAGCGCTAATGGCCAAGGGCTGGAAGCTGTAACTGGCTGCAGGGCCCTTGCTGAGATGGGAGGGGGAGAGAAAGAGAAGCGGGAATGTGGCTGACACCTGTCACTGGGACATATATGGGGCGTCTCCTCCAGCACCCAATGCTGGTGGTGGGTGGCTGCAGCTATGCCTGGTTTCTGGTCAGCAGGTCAGTCTGTGCCACACTACATCACCTTGGTTATGTACTCCAGCTTCTGGGGGAGGCTGAGAGACGTCTCTGCTCTGGCCGGCACGTCACAGTAGGGTGAGTGGCATGGAGCTGCGGTCATCACCAATGCCCTCTTTTTGCCTGCCTTCCCGGTGCTCGGGGGCTGCAGCCCTGCCCCAGACCCAGATCCCAGCGGGCGATTCTCAAATGGCGCCAGCAGAATTGAGATTCTTTTTCCTCTGGGTGTTCCCGGCCAGAATCCCCCTCGCCTGGAGTGCGGCCGTCTGCCCCAGAGGTGGCTGCATTTCAGCACTGGCGCCTGTGGTCAGCACAGATAGCTCAAGCTCTTCCAGGAAGCTTGGGGAGGGGATGTGCTGGAGCAAACGCCTCTGAGATGGCTGAGGGCTGGCGGGCACGTCCTGCCTGGGTGGGGGAGGATGGCGTCGCAGAGCAGCGCTGCCCCTTTCCTCTGGGCCAGTCTCCTCCAGAGCTGGCAGGATGGATACGGCTCTGAGTGTGGCAGGGCAGAGCAGGGGCTCGGGCTGCCCAGTGCACAGCAGAGAGGAGCCCACGCGGGCTGTGCTGCAGAGCTGCCGTGCACGTCGTGCTCTCGGTCTCCTGCTTGCGTCGGCCTGTGCTTGTCACTGAAGAAGAACGGTATGCATGGAAGTGTCATGTGGGACGACCTCTGGCCTCTCCCCCGTGGAGGAAAGTGGCTGTGGAGCCAGCGTGCTCTTCCTCCCCCCAGCTGGGCAGCAGGGGCAGGCTGTGAGGTTTGTGTGGCTGCAGCACTGGGGAATGGGGCCAGGTTGACAAGCCTCAGGGACCGAATTTCGTCCCCACAACAGGCATCGGCCGAGCAGCTGCATTGCAGCCTCCGCTGAGGCTGGTAACCGGGGTCAGCTGTCCCCTAGGGACTGAGCCCCGCCAAGAGTTCGCTGGACAGCTGCCGAACGGCAGCGACTCGGTCACAGTCAGCGTGGTCTGAGGCTTCAGCCTGGGCGCGCTAGGTGCTGGCTCCCGTTTTCTTCCAGCCCTACCCTCGAAGGACAGCCTGACCTGCTGCCCCCCCCCCCACAGCTACTTGGCTTTGCTCTTGTGTCCTGCAGCGCTGGGTTCCTGCGAGGTCTGGCCCAAACAGATGTTGCATTGGGGAGCCTCTCAGTCAGCCTGGCCCCAGTTCTTGGCTCTGCAATACACTCTCTCTGTCTTTTCAGCATTCTTGGAAACCTGCCGGGTGAGCTGGCTCACGCCCCCCACGCCCCTCCCGTGGGAGGGGTATGGAGTGCCAGGGCCAGTGTGGTGTGAAGTGAAACTAGGAGCTTCTTCCCGTGACAGGTGCTTTGGTTCCCCACAGGGATGCGGGCCTGGAGACGAACACTGGCTCCACTTCCTCTTCTCCGCCTTTCCCGAGCCAAGTCTGTCCTGCGTGTCCCGCTCCCTGGGGGCTGCGGCAGGCTGCCTGCCTCCCTCCCATGAGCCCGGTTCAGAGCTGGGAGCCACTGCGCCCTGGCCAATTTCCTGCTTAATTTTTGAACGCCAGCTGAGGGGCCGGGATGTAGGTCGGGTGCCAGCGCCGGCCTCGGCTGAGCTGCCGGCCATGTCTTTAATGTTGAACCCTAGCTAGGCGAGCACCATGCGCTCCTCTTCTCGCTCCCCTTTGCACCAGCTGTTCTGGTGCCCACCCTGCTGCCAAGAGGCGGCTTTTAAGCATCAGCACAAACACACAATACGAACCTCAACGCGCCGATAAGCTGCAGGCGTTGCGTTCGCGCTGGGAAATGTGTCAAACTTCAGCAAGCAGCATTTGAACAGCGTGTGCTGGCTGCTGGCGCAGAGCGCAGAATGGAGACTCAGCAGTCTCTGCTCCTTGTGCTGTACAATGATCTGCGAGCACTAGTCAGGAGCAAGCTTCGGGGAGCTTTCTGCTGAAAAAGAGAAAATCAGTTACCTGGGGATTGAACCCAGCCTCCCTGGCTGCCGTCCAGGCTGCCGAGCTGTTGCACTACCAGGCCTTCCTTGCGTAAGCCCCATAGAAACAAGCTGCTCATCCTAGCGAAATACAGCCGTTGGGAAGCCAGCCCAGATCCGCGCCTGGCCGGTGCGCCCAGCCTTTGCCTTTAGGATCCTGGCACGATTTGCTGGAGCCCCCGACCGAGCCCTGCAGTCCTGTTGTGACAGTGCACTCCTGCCAGGTGTGGGGGGGAGAGGGGCGTTTTGCGCCCCTGGGGATGGGGCGTTAGGACACGCTCCCATGCTGCAAATTGCCGTGGCGTGCCACAGGGAAAGGTTAAGGGCAGGTTTTTCCCCTCATTCAGCTTCAGCTTCTGCTCTGGCTGGGTGCGGCTCTCAGCCAGGCCCTGGGAAAGGCAGCATTTGGCACCCATGGGTCTGTCAGGAAGGTGAGGCAGAGCTGGGAGATCCCTGTGCGGTAAAGGCTGCTCCCTTCGTGGCGTTGGACAGAAACTGGCGGGTGAACCCCCGGGAAGGGGACCTGGAGGTGGAGGAGCTGGTGCCCATCGCAGCTCCTGGGTGTGGCATGAAAGACAATGGCAGCCATCTCCGCCCCATTCGGCCCTGGCTGTGCCCGACAGCCCGGCAGGGCAGCCTGGCCAGCTGTACCGAATGCCGTAGTTGTGTGGGTACGTGCCCTTGTCGTGGCCAGGCACACACATCCGTCAGGGCCGCTGGTGCCCTCTGCCCAGGCTGCTGCATGTTCACGGGGCAGTGGGAGGTCAGCCTGGGGGAGACGGGCTGCGCCGAGCTGTGGGCCCACGGCCCCGGCAGCTTGTGTGTTGGAGGAGGTGTTGCTGGCATCGGTCAGCAGGGCTCCCAGGTGGCTCTGAGCTCTCCTGCTGCCTGGAACTCAGCGTGTGGGCAGAGCCCTGTGTTCCCTCCTCGGCTTCCCTGCAGTGTGGACGTGCTGACTGCAGAAAGGGAGGCAGTGTGTTCTGCACCCCGCATGTGGCTCTGCGGGCCCCGACGCCGGAAGGCGGCTGGAAGCTCTGGGCGGCTGGCGGCGCTGAGGTTGGCGGGGTGCTGCGATCTGGAGTCTGCCTGGGAACGGTTTGGCAGCCGGTGGCAGAGAGGAGCTGGCTGCTTTGCTGCTTCCGAGGCCTGAGCGGGGGTTTGCCCAATGCCCTGTGCCGCAGGCTGCCCCCGGCCCGTGGCATGATGGGCTGGGAGCCCAGCCAGAGAGTGGCCAGGGAGGTTGGGGAGATCTCCGGGGATCCGTGTGCCCTGTAGAGCAGGGTGCATGTGCTGGACAGGTCATTTAACTACTTGCCTCTGTTCCTCTGTCCCCTTGGAAGGGGCTCGCTCACCCTGGAGTCCTTCGGGGGCTGTGGGTTGGGGGCGTACCCATGTGAGCACAGGGGGCGTTGTCAGCCGCGTGAGTGAGGGCACGTGGTGCGTGGAGGTGGCTCGCTGCAGCACCTGCTTGGCCAGGAAGGCACGGCTGTGTGGGCTGCTGGTATCAGGCGCCTTCTGTTCTCCTCCCCGGCTGAGCCCCTGGGCAGGCCTGAAATAGGAGTGGAGGTGCTTGTTCCTTGTTGCCTGGCATTTCAGCGCTACCTCTGCAACAGCTTCCTGCTGCTGCTGCTCTCCTCACTTCCCAGTCCTGCCCCCCCCCGCGAGGCGAGCGAGACCTGTTCTCAGCTGTCAGCACCAGCCCTGCCTGTCCCCCTCCCTGGGCACAGCTCTGGGAGACGCTGGCTGGAAGAGTGAACGGAGGAGTCCCGGTTTTGTGAAATTGTGAATGATCGGCTCTTGCCCTGCGTGTGTAATTGGAGGAGAATTACTTGGCCGGGCGGAATTCAGGAGTTTGTTTAAAGCAGCATAGTCTAACGGCAGCCAATTTACTGCGCCGGGCCCCGATTGGCATCCACATCCACTCCCCGCGCTGACCTTTCCTTCTCTGCCGACACAGATGTACAAGGTTCTTCATGCGTCTTTGTTGTCAGGCTGGCTGCAGCGGGACAGCTGGCTGCTGTATCTGTTTCCACCTGGGTGAAATGTGAACAGGGTCGGTGCCCTCTTAGCCCCCCCATGGTCTCCCCAAGAGCACCTTCCATTAGCTGCTTGTTCCCCCTCCCACTCCCACCCGGCTCCAGGCCCCGATGTGCAGTTCCTTGGAGGCCCCTGTGGCTGGAGTAGGGGTGGGGGAGCCGCTCTCCAGTGGGGCTCTGGGCAAGCAGGGGGTTCTAGTGGGAAGCAGCTGCTCTTTCCTTCTCCTGTCGTGGTCCTGCTGGGTCTTAGGGACCCTGCAGCTCTCCGCCGGTGGGTGCCACCAGCTGGACACCTTTCTGTGACCTGCTTTGGGGTGGTGCCTCCCTTGCGGCTGAGCGGTTGCTGCACCAGCGCATGATGTTACGTGTTACATAGAGGGTGTTGCTGTGCCCAGTGCACGTGGGGTGGGGGGTTGCCATCACTGACATCCCTTCCCTGGAGTGCGCAGCTTGTCTCTGGGCGAGTCCCCTGCCCCAGTGCTCAGTCCCCGGTGTCTTTGTGTTGCAGAAACATCGCTGAGGCCCTAGTGAGCAAGGGCCTTGCCACAGTCATCCGTTACCGGCAGGACGATGACCAGCGATCCTCGCACTACGACGAGCTGCTGGCTGCAGAGGCTCGGTGAGTGGCTGCGTCGGGGTCTCTGTGCGGGGCCAGGGCGGGCGCGGTGGGGAGGAGAGCACGCTGGGCGGTGGGGCGGGCGCAGGGCTGGGTGACGGACGGCTGCTCTAAGGACAAGGTGTTTCCTTTGCGCAGGGCCCTTCCTTTGGCTCTCCCTAGCGGGGAGCAATAGCCTGTCTCGGGGTGTGAGCTGAGGTGCTTGGGCATAGACCGAGCCTGGGCAAATCCATCCTGTTACGATGACTGCTGCCCTGGCCGTCCCAGTCCTGGGCTTGCGGGGGGAGGGTCAAAGCAGAGCCCCGAGAGCAGGGTTTGTCACACTTAATTTTCTGGGACCCCCTTTGAAAATATTTCCAGCTGTGATGACCTCCCCCATGCCATGCCTCCCACACCCCTTGTCACCATGTCACCCTTACTTCTGCCTTCAGAGCACCCGCCTGGCAGCCGCTGCTCTCCAGCCACCCATGTCTGTCGGGCTCCGGCTCTCAGCCCTGCATGGGGCTGACAGCCGCAGCCACAGCACGTGTGGGGGCTGACAGCTCGCGCCCCCCCGTGATAATCTCCTGACCCCGGTCGGAGAACCCCTGCGGAGAGGGACAGGGCTTGCTACATGGACTCAGAGCCAGTTTCAGTCCAGCCACGGCCACTGTGAACGCTTCAGGCCACAGGAGAAACCGGCCCTTCCCTCCAGCTTCGTAGCTGTCCCTCCTCCTCCTCCCTTGGGCAAAGGGCGGGAGGGGCTTCCTGTCTGTGCTCCCCAGTCTTCAGTCCCCGTCCCCTTCCCTGGACTGCTGGCCTGGCTGTGAATTGTTCTCCTGTGCCGTGCCCTCCAGCCCCTCGCACTCCCATCTCCTTGGCTGACCTGTCTGGCTCCATGTTGGCTACTCCCTTACCCTCTTGCTTTTCACACCTCTGCTCCCTCTCCTCAGCTGTGTAACTCGCCCAGGCTGGGGGTGTTGCTCGTACCCCATTCATCTGCACCCCTCCCTCGCCTCTGCGTTGTTTGGCTGCGTCTCTAAGGCTGCGAGTGCCGCAAAGCCCCAGCGCCTTGCGTTGCAGAATGACTGTCTGGTGCTGCAAAGGGCTCGGGAGCACTGGCAGCGTGCCAGGCGCACCGTGAGTCAGTGCATGCAGCGTGGTGCATTCGGCTTCTCTGTGTTAATTCTGGAGCTCCCAACAGGCAGATTAAAGAAGATAACATTTAAAAATGCCTGGGAGATGGTTTGAATCTTCCAGCCCATTGCATGCATCCAGCTTGAGAATGTGGTCAGAGTGAGGGAGTTGAAAGGGTGGGGCTTCCTGCCCCAGCCTGTCTGCCGGAGCAGTAATTGCATTTAAAGAATATGACGTCTGAGCGGATTCAAAAGACTTTAGACACGTTCTGTGCCCGTGTAATTAGGTTGGGGTTATCGTGGGGAGAGAAATGGAGGCATGTATTCCCTGTGACTGGTGCGTCCTCTGTTCTGTGGGCAGGGTAAGCTGCAACTCTCTGGGAGGTGCAGTTACCCAGCTCCCCTCCTGGCTCAGATAGAGGGCAAGCCAACCCCAGAGGCTGCCCCACCTGCACCCAGGCAGCTCAGGGAGCCTCTCGATTTGTATTGCTGCTTCATCCCAGGATCCTGGAGCACTTGACAAACGTTGCCAGCGTGCACCTGGCTGCTGTGTAATGGGGTAATGCCTACCTAATGGAGAAACTGAGGCACGAGGTTGCGTTACCGGTCCAGCTCTATGAAAACAGGCACTCAGTCATGAAGCCTGGGGGCCAATTAAACACCACCAGCCAGCAGCAGGAAACGTCCCTCTCCTCCTGGGGGTTCCCCCCTCTGTCCCTCATGGTGCTGATGCACAGTGGTGTCCATCGGGCCCCCCCACCCTCTAAGTACCAGAGTAGAGAGCTGGTGGGTGACTCTGTTTCCAGCATGGGTGGCTGTGTGTGTGGGGAGGGGGGGCGGCAAACATCATGGGCACTAGCCTTCTGCTTCCCAATTCCTGCCTGCCATCGTGGTTGAACATGGGGGACATGGTCTCCTTTCGTGCTTGGCTCCTGTGCTACGTTGCCATCCGGCTGCTGAACAGCTGCTGCGGCCCGTCCCGGGGGCCAGTGCAGATTTTGAGCACTGTGCTTTGAGGCTAAGCAGTGCCAAGGTACAGACGGTGTGAGGCTCGGGGTCTTGTCCTGCCACTGGATCCGAGCCGCTGTGGAGCAGTGGGCGAGCAGGAGAGATGTGGGAATGGTTGATAGGATGAGTGTAAAGACCAGAAAGGGAAGGGGGAAGATAGGAGTGTCAAATTAAGATGCTTGGGAAGATGCCAATGCCTATTCGTGCGGGGGACATGGGTCCATGCCTTGGAAAGGCTTACTGGAGCTCTGCAGATCTGTGAGAGGGCCCACGTCCCCTCCTCCCTGCAGCCAGTGTCAAATCTGTCCTGGATCCACGCTCCCAGCCGAGCTGTGAAGGCCCTTGATGGGCCCTGTTGATCAGCAGCGAAGGGGTTGCTGGGGAGTGGAGTGGAGTGGGACAGGTGGACCCTGCTTGGCTCTGTCCTGTTGTGTCGTGGCTCCCCGCACGTGGTATACAATCCAAGCCCGTTACGACCCGCCGGCAAATCCCACCCAGGAACGTCGTGGCAAATC
Organism: Mesoclemmys tuberculata; assembly: GCA_007922155.1. NCBI lineage: Eukaryota > Metazoa > Chordata > Testudines > Chelidae > Mesoclemmys > Mesoclemmys tuberculata. The sequence goes on along the minus strand of ML675616.1, from coordinate 675,895 downwards.
AAAGGCAGCATTAGAACAGTGGGAAATCCAGCATGAAGATTCAGTTGACCCAAACCCCAGCCTCCCCTGGCAATGTCTGGCATCGCTGCTGGCCCAGAGGCAACCTGGCAGCTCGGGCACAACCAGATCCATCTGTGAGCAGTGGATTGATCCCCTGTGTGATTGAGAGAGCTGCAGCTGACTCAAAACCGCAGCCGCTCCAGGCTAGCAAACGGGCTCCGATTCGTGCACGTGCCAGCGCGGGTGAAGTAGACACATCCCATTTACACCCACTGCCAGGGCGGTGTAGCATAGCCAGCTCGTCCGTACTGCCAGGGCAGGTGGATTCAGCATACGGCTGATCGCATCCCTGCACAGACAAAGCGGGCCATGGCTTGGTGAACTTAGGCTGCCTTTCTGGCCAACTGCAGCCCACCCAGAGAGCGCTCCCGATGCCCGCCTAAGTGCATGGCACCGTAACAGCCGTTGCTCTCTGGTCATTGAGGGCCCACTGGCCGTCAATTAGTGTCATTAGCAGCAGAGTGCGGCAGCAAGCCTGCGGGTCTGCACCACAAAATTACAATGCTGATGCGTTTGAGAAACACAGAGGTGAAGCAGCTTCAGTCAGTATCAGATGGGTGCATAAGAAACCAATTATCAGCCCAGTGCTCTGAGACGCACCCCGGCTTCATAAAGCCCTTGCAATTAAAAGAGGATGAAGGGCAGGCGGGAGAATGGGGGCATGACCAGAGTCCTTCCAGTCCACAGCCATAGTGCAAGCCGCCTGCCAATCCTCGTAGGACCTGATATGATACAAGGGCCACAGCCGCATCTGCTTGAAGGGAGCAAAGGACGGGGGGGGAGGCTGGTGGTGTTCTGGGGCAGAGTTAAGGAGTATTGTGGGAGGAGAGGCTGGTGTACTTCTGGCGGCAGAGTTCAGACATTTTGGGAGCACGTCTCCACCTTCAGATAGTCGGGTTTCATGGCAGTGTAATCAGCAAGCTGAGCAGATGTCTGACAGCTCCCGCCTTCTGTGAAGTTTTTAGCCTTAAGTTTGATCCATTTCCTCAGCCTGAGTTCCAGCGAAGCTTTTCTGGTTGCCAAATAGTTTTCCCATCAGGATATTTAATCAGAGGGTGACTTCCCCCCCCATCTTTCCTCCAGAACCCCTGGTTCTCGCCCTGAGACAGAACAAAGAGCGCACTGCAGTGTGAAAGGCTGGGGCCTCGGGGTGTATGGCTGAACATGGGGCAAGCGACCCCATTGGGACATCTGGCTCTGCTGCTGTCTCACCACAGAGATTTGGGTCTCTGAGCCCCAGCTTCCCCATCTGTGGAATTGGGGGCTAAAAGATGGGAGTGAAGGGCAGGAGTTGTGGGTTCTAGTCCTGCCTCTGCCACCAACCCACTGCACGCGAGACTGTTGCAAGAATCTCCTCCTGCTTGGCCCTTTTCCTGGTGTCCCCTCAGCCCGTGTGCACAGTCTCCCAAGGCTGTTCTCAGTCAGCTGGCTGCCTGGCAAGCTCTTCACGCTTTTGCTTCTCCCAATGGCTCAAGCATCCACTTGTTTCTCCGGGAAATGAAAGCTGCTGTCTTCCAGCCCCTGCTTGCAGGCCCATTGTCTCTGCAGTCTCACCAGGCAGCCACGCTCACTGACCCAAGGCAGCGCTGTATGTGGGAATTGTGTGGCTCCCAGTCTGTCCCAGCTTCGGTAGCAACAGACCGACCCACCCAGGGAGACTGCCCTGGCCACCAGGGATCCTCGGGATGTTTTGGAATCGGCACCAAACCAGCTGCCCTGCCACTCCCTGTGAGCTTCCTGGTAGATTATTTCTCTCTAAAGCCTCTTGTCCCTCATGTCCCACCAGTCAGGACTTGGTCTGTCTGCTCACTGGCGTTCTTGTTGATTCCCATAGAGTCACGCTAGATAGAGATGGGGAGAACCACCGGACACAGTACAGCTCTTCTCCCCGGGGCCAGCACAGGCGCAGTCCCTAGAGCATTCGTGGTAGCGCTCATGTGCTAGCCCCTCTACTTTTGTGGGGGAGGAGATTTAACTGCCAGGGCTTGCCGCAGGAGTCTCTTCCAGAGCCCACAGGGAAGTCTCTGATTAGATATTCCCTTTCCTCTCTCTCTGCTACTCTGAGCCAGAGCCCATTTCTCCACACTAAACGATGCCTCTACTTCCTTGGTGTCTGCTTCTTTTAAATCCTTGTGTCCTGTGACATTCCTCTGCACCTTCTATCCTCCCTCATCCATGCTAAAGCATAGCTGGCATCAGTCCTACCCATCCAGCCCCCACCCTGTTATTTTTGGTTGCTTTGTTCTGAATCCCGTCCCCTTAGTTAATAACTTTCAGGCAGTGACGCACCCAGAGCTGAATGCTGGACTCCCAGTGCGCAGTTGTATGCATCCGTTGGCAGCAGGGCGAGCCTTGGCTCCCACCAGGCTGGCATTCTCTGGTGGTGGCGGTATTAATGTTTGGTTTCTGCTACAGCCACCCCATGTGCATCTCAGCTGACGCGTCCTCATCCCCCTGCTCCAGCCTCTGCATTAGAGGGTACTTGTTTCCTTGAAGTGTCACCAGTTTTAAACACTGGGACGCAGGCTCCCCACCGTGAGCTGTCAGTCCCCGGCTGGCTGGCTGGCTGATGAAAGCATCACACATCTCTTCTCCTGTGGAAGTTTGAATCTGAGAGGCTCTATCTGAGAGGCTCTGAAGAGCAAATTCTTGGCTGTTCTCTGGGCCTGTACTTTTCCTTTGACCATATAAAGACACCGAAATCCATGTTGTTGTCTCATTTGTTCTGAAAGGAATTTGAAGGCTGAACTAACCTGTGAGCTCTCTTTTGCCTTCCTGCTTTATCCTAAACAAACCGCTGTCTTGTTTGCACTGCCTCTGACTGCGTGAAAATGGCGGAAAGCAGATTCTTCTCTCTTTGGTGTGGGATTTGGAGGCCTTCCAAGTATAGTCAGCTCAGGGGCTCTCGAAGCAAGAGGAATCACCCCATGCAAGAGGGAGCATCTGCTGCTAGAGAGGGAATTGTTTGCTTGGGATCACTCTCTAATGCTAGGCTGAGGAGAGGGTGTTTACAATGCTTCACGCTTGTGGAGTGTTTCCCAGCTGTGGAGAGCAGAGCTACTAGGTAATTGAGTCTCTAAAATCTTTGTAAACTGAAATCTTCCCACTACCTCTCAGGGGAGTCCTTTATCCCCATTTTACCGATGGGGAAGCTGGGACACAGAAAGGCAAAGGCACCCGCCCAAGGTCATAAGAAAATCCGGGTCCGAGCTAGGAATAGAACTTAAGTGTGAGTGCTAGGGCCAGGCTGAACATCCCTCCTAGGGTTTCTGGATGACTGAGGAAGACAAGCCACAGCTACCACCGTAGGCTTCCTTCCACCAAAGCAGAATCAAGACTGGATGTTCCCTTGCATGGATGACAGGAAGTGGAGCTACGGCTGAGTGTGCATATCGGTAATTTAGGGTGATGCAATTGTCCCCCAAAACAAGCTGTATAAACTCAAGAAATTCAGAAAGCAGGTTCAATTTAAAAGAAACCCAAAGCTGTTAAGTCCTGGAAATGCACCATTAAGCTAAGGCAGGCAAACAACCTTAACTCTGCCCCAGAGTGACATCGGCCAGTCTCCGTACTGGAGTGACTCGTGCACATCAGTCTTTGTGGTCTCAGATTAGATTAAACTGACACTTTCCTTTGCCCTTCCAATTCTTTACTTCATGATGTCCCCCCCCGGGTTTGGATGCTTTACCTGTGCATTTGGCAGTAGCTCTCCCGTGACTTTGAAAATGAGGGCCTGGTTCTGTTACACTGGTGTGAATCTGGAGTAACTGTTACTCTGGATTTACAGTGGTGCAACTGAGATCAGAATCTGGCCCTAAAGAAATGTTGTCCAAGACCAGCTCCCCAAAGAAACTGCGCACATCTGAACTTCCACGTGGACATCTTTTGGAGCAGAGGCAGAAAGGATTGTGACAACATCTTCAAAAACTGCGTCCCTAAAAGCCTGCCAGCCTGCCTCTTCAACCCCAGGCTGGGAGCCAGCTGTGCTCTGGTGTGGGATTTGAACGCCCAGAAATGACAGACACCAGCTGAGCCTCATGGGCCATGAACACACATTGGTCTGCACATGATGTATTGACCTCTGCTTTGGAAGAGCATGAGATGCTGCTGACATCTAGGGCCGCCTCCTCTGTGCATTCACACCAGGCCGCTTCTGATTTCACTCGTGTGAAGCCAGGATGAGCCAGGGCCCTGTGAAATGTGACCACCCTGAAGTGCCAGGGAGTGGCTTTGGCTGGAACAGGGCAGGCACCTCTCTGCTAGCAAGTTCTAGCAACTTCCCTTTCAGATCCTGAGCGGGCAGCTACTTTCCTGAGAACTGCCAGGCCACTTATCCCTGGATGCGCTGAGTGGCTCTGATTTCCTACAGTCGAACAACTTGGCCTGTTCTCCCACAATAATCCCCCTCGGCAAACTGACCGATTGCTCTGCAAAGCCTCCAGAGGGCTCCGAATCTTTCCTTTGTGTTTTATTGTGCTCATGGATGGGTCTGAACAAGCGCACGGCTCTCGTGCAGGAGCAACCATCAGCAGGCCCAATCGGAGAAGTCAGAAAAGTCAGGAGCTTTTATTTCGAGTCTAACGTGAGACTCTAAGGGCTGCCGAAATCTAGGAAGAACCCGGAGAGTTCCGGGCGAACGAGTCTTTGTGCTGGGACTGATCTGGGCGTGCTTTCGCTTTCAGATGTGTGGAGATGTCCATCGAGGGCCTCGCTGTCTGGGTGGACGGCTACAGGAGTGAAACACCGTTAAAGCAGACGTGACCATCTTGCTGGCAACAGCAGGAAACCTCTTTACACTCATCCCCATCCAGCAGCAGTGAGAGAAACGAGGCCTTGTTTGTATGGAGTTTGCCCTGTTCCCAGCTGTTCCCAGCTTGCTGAAGCACACCCTGCTTTCAAGCAGTGCCAAACTCAAGCCGTGGTTTGCACCAGTTCCTTACCAGCCCTGGTGCTGGGGCCATTGCCGCGGTGGCTGGGAATGAGGCTAATTTCCAGCACAGATGACAATCCAAAGACACAACGGCAATTCCCCCTACCACCCATTAGCAGATCTAGCCCCTCCCCTCCCCTCACTGTATCCAGCAGCGGGAATGTGCAGATGGGCTTGGCAACAGGCTGACGGTCAACGGCCAGAGCGCTGGGCAGTGGATTCCAGAGCTGACCCTGGTGTTCACAGCCAGGTGAATTCGGGAGAGCAGTGCCCGGGGGGCAGCAGGCTCTGAGGCAGGGACGTCAGCTGCATACTGCTTCGTGGGTCAGAGACGAGCCCTCTCATTGCACTCGGCTGTACTGAAGCCACGCTGGGTCTCTGGAGCGCTGGCCTGGGGTGCTCTCTCCATGGCCAGTCCCAGTCGGCCGGGAAGGTCGCTGCATTCTGCCCCCTCTTCGGCGTTCACGTGTTCATCGGGAGTAGCCCTGCAGGGGCAGGATGCATTGTAGCCATCCAGTGCGACAATTTCTGAGGAGCCGCAAGGCCCCAGTCCAAGAGGAATCGTGTTGAGCGCAGCACTTTGGGCACCGTGCCCTGTGGGTCTCTGAAAGCGATGAGTGACTCCTCACCCAACAACGGTCCCTGTCAGACTCGCCAATTCCTTCCCCAGCCCGGCACCAGGATCTGTCTTATTCAAGTGCCTGAGATGAGCAAAAGGGCCGAGCCCTCTGCATCTGGGGCTGAGAGCCGGATGCTGTCAATACATGGACGGCAGTGAGGTCCATGGCACCTTGCCCTCTTCCTCCGCAGTCTCACGTGTTGAGCGGGAAAGGTGATCATGCCCTGACTCCTGCAGTAGAGCCTTGGTTAGGGTGGCCGAGTGGCTACCCCGCACTGTGCCCTGGGAGCTCTGCATGGAAAAGGTCCATTTCAGAGTGAGTCCCCCCGGCCTGTGCTGGGGGTCCGTGACTGAGCCGTCAGCACCTTGTGGCCAGACAGCAGCTGAGAAACCCAACCTCCTGTTACGAGGAGACACGCTCACAGAGCTAGTGCCGTTTCGGGGCTTCCTCTGGCTGGGGACTATGTGGCCAGGATGATGTGGATAAGATCTCCTGGGAGTGCTGCCTCCACCTCAGTAACGTTGCCCAGCAGGGGCAGCTTGGAGCCCGGGTGATAGCTGTATTCCCTGCCTGCCCTCGAATTGGACATTTACCTCACGCCTGCTTAATTCTCTCTCTACTGAGGCAAAGGCAGTGTATCTGAGTACACAGAGCAGAGGGCTGGCAGTGCCTCAGTTTGCCCGTCTGTAAAATAGAGCCCTTGTGGCCGAAAGGTGCCGCTCTGTGTTCTAACACCTCCCGCTCTATAACAGTAGCTCGCTATTTGGAAAATCACCAAAAAACCCCACTTTGCTTCATTAAAAAGTGTTGTGAGCTCCCCCTGCTGGGCTGCTCGGAATAATTAACAGATACTCCCGGCCTCGCTCCCCTCCTGCTGCCATCGCTGGGGCTGGTGCGGTGAGGGGCTGACTGACAGCATCCATAATAAGTTTTTGCTTGGCTAGAAACACCTGGAAAATAAACTTGGCATTTGCAAATGGAAAAGGACAAAACTGCCAGGGAAAGGAGCTGTTCTAGGCTTTAATAAATGTGTGCGCCACCCTTTAACCTGCCGGCTCTGTTCCGAGACCTTTCAATTCTGGTGAGCTTATCTAGGGGCATTGCTTGCATCTTTTCCCTCTTTCTTCTCCAACAGCAGCAGCAAAAGTGAGACAAACCTCACATTATATGAAAACTTTATAAATATTCTGCATGGCTTCTCATGCAGTCCAGAACGGTGAGAGCCTGCCAGGCAAGAGTGGTGTTGGTGTTATGGGTATAGCGCTCCGAAAGTTCTCAGCTCCCATCGCGTCTTCATTTCCTGTCCTTTTAACCCTCTTCTACACATCCTGAAAGTACAAGTCAGCCAGGAGTTAATTCAGGGAACTCCCATGGCCTGTGTTACGTAGGAGGTCAGACTAGGTGATCACAGGGGTCCCGTCTGGCCTGGGAATCTACAAGATTGATTTTTAATGGTTTTTAATGCCATGGTGTGTAAGCCATTGTTGGGTGGCTCTTAGACCCATGGAAATGTTGGGGTGGAAGGCAGGTCGGGAGCTCATCTGGTCCAGCCCCTGGTCTGAGGCAGGACTAACTATACCCGAGTTTTGTCCAACCTGTTCTTAACCTCTAAGAGGGATCCCACAACCTCTTTAGGTAGCCTATTCCAGTGCTTACCTGTCCTTCTAGTCAGCAAAATCTCTCTTGCTGTAGAGTAAGCTCAGTATTTCTTCTCTTACCCTTGCTGTGGGTGTGAACAATTGATCCCTGTCCTCCTTATAACAACCTTTTGTTATCAAGTCCCCACTCAGCCGTCTCTTCTCAAGATTAAACATGCCCAGTTTTTTAACCTTTCCTCATAGGTCAGGTTTTCTGGTCCTTTCATCACTTTTGTTGTCCTCCTCTGGACTCTCTCCAGTTTGTCCACATCCTTGCTAAAGCACGGCACCCAGAACTGGATGTAGTGCTCCAGCTGAGGCCTCACCAGTGCTGCGTAAAGCGCGTCCGTTATTGTGCTGTCTTACATACAACTCCCCTATTGTACGCCCCAGCCTGATGTTGTCCTTTTTCTCAACTGCGTCACATGGTTGACTCCTATTCAATTTGGGATCCACTAGAACCTCCAGTTCTTCTTTGAGTAGAATCATAGAAGAAGAGGGTTGGAAGGGACCCCAGGAAGTATCTAGTCCCACCTACTGTTTAAAGCAGGACCAGCCCCAACTAAACCATCCCGGCCAGGGCTTTGTCAAGCTGCAGCTTAAAACCTCTAAGGATGGAGATTCCATCACCTCCCTAGGTAACCCATTCCAGTGCTTCACCACCCTCCTAGGGGAAAACTTTTTCCTAATGTCCAACCTAGACCTCCCCCACTGCAACTTGAGACCATTGCTCCTTGTTCTGTCATCTGCCACCACTGAGAACAGCCTAGCTCCATCCTCCCTGGAACCCTCTTTCAGGTAGTTAAAGGCTGCTATCAAATCCCCCCTCATTCTTCTCTTCTACAGACTAAACAAGCCTAGTTCCCTCAGCCTCTTCTCGTAAGTCTTGTGCTCCAGCCCCCTCATCATTTTTGTGGCCCTCCGCTGGAGCAGCATCCCTATGGGAGCCCCACGTTAGGTGCACTAGCATCCCTGTGCCTGGGATCAGATATCGGTAGCAGTGCCTGTTGGATCGCACGTGCGCTCCTACCTGTTTCGCGCCATGAGCGGTGTCCATGGGCTGTGTGGTCCAGCCACCCTTAGTTCCTTCTCTACCTCCCTGGGTCTGGAATGGAATCCTTAGCAGAGCCTTTTGCAAGCATCATTCGTGCCTTTAGTGATGATACGTTTCCGTTCGAAGTAGATAGTTGCTTCCTCCACTTATTTTCTTCTCCCAAACAAAAAAAAAAAAAAAAAACCCACAACCTTTTTCTTTCTGGTCTTTCCTCCTTGTTACCACTTAGCTTAGTGTAGGTTCTTAATTCTTCGCTACAGGGAAGTTCTCCCTGCACGGGGTCATGTCTGGCTCTGCTGAATTAGAGGTGCCTCTTCTGTCGCGAGTCATCTGTGGGAGCGGTGGACACAGTACATTTGTTGTTTGGGGGAGGGGCATGCACCACTGCCTCCCATTGAAAATGCGGGCCCCAAAAGCCTGTGAACTGAAATTAAAGTTAATTATGATGGAAAGCGTGTTGCAGCCAAACCCAGATCTTGGCCCCGATGCCTCGCCTGTGCAGTGGTCTCTGTCGGCACCATCATCTGCCACCCCACACTCACCACGTGCTGCAAAGGCAGAGTCTTCAGTTTCTCGTCAGGATGACAAGAAATGCACCCAAGCTCACCCACCAAGGAGTCACCTCAAAAAAAGGCAACCCAGCAAGCTTGTGGCTTCCAGGTTTTCTGGAGTGAGACCTGCCTCCTTTGATCACCTGAGTAGAACCCTAGAAGACCAGGGTTGGAAGGGACCTCAGGAGATTGTCTAATTCAACCCCTGCTCAAAGCGGGACCAACCCCAACTAACTCATCCCAGCCAGGGCTTTGTCAAGCTGGCTTTAAAAACCTCGAAGGATGGAGATTCCAGTACCAGCACTAGTGATAGGTCCATGGACCCTAAGAGGGCAGGATCATATAAAGCGGTACCATCGCACCACGTTGACAGATCGAAAATCTCAGTCAGTGCCATCTACCTCAACCAACCACGGGGCTCCGGGTGCCCCGGTGCCACCTATTGGCTACTTGGCACACTGGGCTCTGAGCTTGGCTCTGTCATCACCAACAGCATCTGCACCGATGCCTAGACCTTCTACGGCACGGAGGCACTCATGCCATGTGATACTGAGGTGATCACAAGAGACACAGCCCTAGCCAGGATGATTTAGCTGAGGTTGGCCCTGCTTTGAGCAGGGGGTGGGACTAGGTACCTCCTTGGGGTTGGAAGGGACCTCATTTTCTGTGACTTAGGTTGCTGAGAGACCTGGTCATTTCTGAAACCCCAGAGTTGCTGCTTCTCCATATCAAACCACCAGCAATTCACATCTCTCCTCCAGAGATACAAATGACACCCCACACAGCCTCACCACCGAGAACTGCCCCCCTTCTCCACTGAGGAGGACTACACAATTACACCGTGCATCCCCTCCCCCCCGATCATATCAAGGGATGTGACTCTTGTATACACCCTCAGTATCAGGGCATTCGGAGTCCTCTACGTCCTTAGTGTGGGCACCCATGCTGCCCCATATGCCTATTCCCCTGACTGGCTGTATTGGGACCTGTGGGTGGCATACAGGCAGCGTTTTCCTCAGCCATCCAGTGATCAGAGGGACTGACACAGACACTGTCCGTCCTCCTTGGTTTCCAGATCTTGCGAACCAGAGGCAGAGGAACATGAGGGAAAACTGGAGGAGGCGGTCACACCTCTGGCCAACATCTCCTCATTGTCCCCAGATGAGGCAGTCTTGCTCCCACCTCCCACAGCTGCAGATTATAGGCAATTTCAAGAACTCTGTCACAGATTAGCGGACTCTCTCTAGCTCCCGTGAGAGGAACTTCGAGAGCAGCAGCAAGTTACTTGATCTATTGCAGACCTCCGTGCCAGCAAACAGTGTGCTCCTGATCAGTGGATATCATGTTATCAACAGTAATCCCAGCAGTGGACTGGGGGCAGACTGGCTCTTGGCCCTCAAACTCCAAGACACACATTGCCACCTCTCTATACATCCTTCACAAAGGAGATTCCTCAGATGTGTCCTCGGGTCGGAACATTGCCCATACAGGGGCATTACCTACTCTTTGGACTTTCCACAGCACCCAGAGTGTTTTCCCCAAAATCCTAGAAGTGGTGGCAGCGCCCTCTGCAAACAAGGAGTTCTAATATTCCCATATCTAGGTGATTGCCCAATCTAGGCCTCGTCCCAAGGGGACGCACTCAAAGCCATGAGAAGGACAATGAATCTTTTCTCAACACTTCAAATAAACAGGCAAAAATCAGTACTGACCCCGGTACAACTGCTGCACAGTTAGACACAATGGAGGCCAAAGCCTTTTTACCAAGCCCCAGATTTGTCACGACAGCCAGTCTCATTACCAACATGAGAACAGCCCCCCGATTTCCGCCAGAACGTGCCTGCAATTGCTCGGTCATATGGGAGCAACCATGTTCCTGGTAAAACACTCCAGATGCATATGCACTGCCTCCAGGGATGGCTTTGAACAGTTTACCTGCCACACAGACGCAGTCTGAACAAATCTCTCTCAGTGTCACTCAAGATCAAGGGCTCATTAGAGTGATGGATAAGACCCCAGAATGTCTGCAGGGGAGTTTCTTTCCTCCAACCTCCACCATCCTTGGTAATGATGATAGATACCTCCCTCCTCGGTTGGGAAGCAGATCTACAGAGCCACACAGTACCCATCAGAGTTCACGTTGCCCATCAACCTTCTAGAATCATGTGCAGTCCGCAATGCATCTCTCTACTTTCTACCAATAACGAGGAACAAGAACATAACAGTAATGATGGACATCATCTGTATGTGATATCAACAGGCCAGGGGGAGCAAGGTTTCAATCCCTGTGTGCCAATGCCCTAAAATAGTGGAACTGGGTGCATCCAACACAGCATCAGTATCTCTGCTGCCTACCTCCGTGGTCAGCAGAACACCACAGCAGAGAGTTCTCACAGGACCACGAATGGGATCTAGACACAACAACCCTACAGACAGTATTCGACCATTGGGGATTCCCAAACATAGAGCTTTTCACCACACCCGAAAATACAAAATGCCTAGGAGCAGGTCTGGGTCACCAATCCCTAGGAGGCACTTTTCTCATCGTATGGAATGTGCCTCTCTATGCCTTTCCACCTTCTCCCCTGCTCTTCAGGGTGCTTCACAAGATACAAGCATAGTGAGCCAGAGACATTCTAATGGCCCCGACAAATATGGGATCCTTACCTGTTGCATATGGCAGTTTGTCCTCCAATAACTCTTAACAGCCAGATCCACGCCACCTCTCTCAGAATGCAGGCTGAATTCTCCACCCGAGTCTGGGGATTCTCCACCTAAAGGCATGGCTCCTTCATGGTTCCAGGCTCCTGAGGTGACCTGTTCAGATGAGGTAAAAGATATCCTTTTAAATAGTAAACATTCAACACACTCCATACTTACCTACGCAGATGGCAAAAATTCCAAGCTTGGTGCAACACCAAACACATTTCAACACTGAGTGCTCCTTACTGCTCATTCTGGACTATCTTAGAAGATGAGGGTTGGAAGAGATCTCAGGGGGTCATCTAGTCCCACCCTCTGTTTAAAGTAGAATTAACCCCAACTAAATCATCCCAGTCAGTGTTGTTGGGCCTTAAAAACTGCTAAGGATGGAGATTCCATCATCGCTCTAGGTAACCCATTCCAGTGCTTCTCCACCCGCCTAGGGAAAAACTTTTTCCTAATATCCAACCTAGACCCCCCCCCCCCCCCCCCCGCAACTCAAAACCATTGCTCCTAGTTCTGCCATCTGCCACCATTGAGAACAGCCCAGCTCCATCCTCCCTGGAACCCCCTTTCAGGTAGTTGAAGGTCGCTATCAGATCCCCCCCTCATTCTTCTCTTTTGCAGACTAAGCAAGCCTAGTTCCCTCAGCCTCTCCTCATAAGTCATGTACTCCAGCATCCTCATCATTTTTGTTGCCCTCCGCTGGATTCGCTCCAATTTGTCCACATCCTTCCTATAGTGAGGGCTCCAAAACTGGACACAATACTCCAAACGTGGCCTCACGGGTGCCGAATAGAGGGCAATAATCACTTCCCTCGATCTGCTGGCAATGCTCTTACTAATGCAACCCAAAATGCCGTTAGCCTTCTTGGCAACCAGGGCACACTGCTGACTCATATCCAGCTTCTTATCCACTGTAACCCCCAGGTCCTTTTCAGCAGAACTGCTGCCTAGTTCGTCAGTCCCCAGTCTGTAGCTGTGCATGGGATTCTTCCGTCCTGAGTGCAGGACTCTGCACTTGTCCTTGTTGAACCTCATCTGATTTCTTTTGGCCCAATCTTCCAGTTTGTCTAGATCATTCTGTATCCTACAGTTCAGGTTATCTGTCACTCCCCTCCAGGTTAGTGTCATCTGTGAACTTGCTGAGGGTGCAATCTTCCCCGTCCTCCAGATCATTAATGAAGATGTTGAACAAAACCGGCCCCAGGACTGACCCACGGGGCACTCTGCTTGATACCAGTGTCTGCCAACTAGACATCAAGCCATTGATCACTACCACATTGAGCCCAATGATCTAGTCTGAATGAAAATATTAAACAGTACTGGACCCTGGAATGACATCTGTGGGATCCCATTAGATCTATCCTCTGTTTGACAGTGAACCATTCATACGTGCTCTTTGAATATGTACTTTTAGTCAGTTGTGCACCCCCTCTTATGGCAATTTCATCTAGACCACGTTTCCCTCGGTCACTTATGAGACTATCATATGGGATAGTGTCAAAAGCTTTACTAAAATCATGCTTTACCACGTTTCCTGCTTCCCCTGCCTTGCCCCTCCCCGCATACACGAGGGTGGTTACGCTGTCAAAGAAGGAAATTAGATTGGTTTGACATGATTTAGTCTTGACAGCTCCACATTGGCTGTTACTTATCATTCTGTTATCTTCCAGGCTTGAACAAATCATTTGTTTAATTTGCCTTCTGGTATTTAAATCTTTTGGGGCTCATGTTTTCAAGCTTTTCTCTTGAGCCACAAGAGCAAGCAATTTTTTAGTGTGAGAATCTCACATGACTCCAGGAGCTGGGTCTTTGGGTAAAACCCCAAGTATCACAAGAGTGGCAGTGCTGGTGAAGAGTAGGGGCAACTACTTGTCTGCAGGCTGATGCATTTGGACTCTGAAGCTCTTCCATTCTATATTTATGAAATATATAGTCGTAGCTCACCTTTTAAGTCAACAGGCAATCTGTTTTCAGTGCTGCACATGGCCCGTAGTCAAGCTAAGGGCCGCTCTGCTGCAGGAGAGTCAGACAACATCTGGTTTTAAGGAAGGGCCTGGATGAATCTGGTCATTTAATAACCCTGCAGCTACACAGGCTCCAAAGATGCCTGTATTTCCTGCTTCAGCATGAAAGTTGGCGTGCAGAGGAATCTCTCCCCTGTGTCCAGTAATTGACCAAGTTGCAGTGTCATATGCTGGCTGTTGGTGGAAGCAGGCAGCTGGTTAGGACCCTCATTATTACTATTTTTCAGTAGTGACTAGGAGCCCCTGTCCTGGAGCAACATCCATTGTTCTAGGTGCCGTATAGACCCAGGAGCAGTGTGTGTTCTGGCATGGCTAGGGGCTGGATACTGGGGTTTTATTTGTGTCAAAGATGCCCATCCTGGTAGGGTCAGGGGTGCATCATATTTCTCTAGAATTATGGGCTGAGCTCCCTTCCCCATAGGTTAAACCAGCTAGCTACAGCCACGATCTGGGGCAAGGCCACAAGAACGCCAGATCTGAGGGAGAGAAGGGTACTGCCCTGGCTGGCAATTCTTCTCTCCCTGTTAAGATGCTTTGCTAGTTACAGCTTCAGATGAAATTAAAAACGGGGCTTCATGTCAGTTCTGTAGCATTTGCTAATTTTTTCAGCTGTTAAATGACTTCCTTGCACAGTATTGCTTCATTGAGGCTACTTACCTTATCTCTCTTCTCTTTTTTTACCTGGAAGGAACTTATTTCCATTAGAATTGGAACGTTAGCGCCGTATTTTGCATTTAAAATATCTCATGTGATTAAGTGCTGAAAGAAACATTTATTACTTTTGATTCTCCCCGGCGTGCTCTTCTTGTTGATTCCTCCCTTTGTGCAGGGAACAAAGCCATTTAATTTGCTAACGTGTACAAATGTTCCCTCTGATCAGGTACATGCTTAGCTCAGGTGAGCAGCTGAATCCCAGTAATTGGAGTTAGCAGGCTAACGAGCGCGTCTGGGCTCCCCTCGTGCACGGTGTCGAGCTGTCGCTGGCATCCGGTGTGCGCAGTGCAGATGGCACAGCTCGCTGCACTTTCCCACACTGATTATATTTTGTTTGTTTTCTTTCCAACAGGGCTATCAAGAACGGCAAAGGATTACACAGCAAGAAAGAGGTGCCCATACACCGGGTGGCAGATATATCTGGGGTAAGGATCAGCTTGGTTCTGCCCATGCAGTGTGGCATGGGGAAACCTTATTGTTAGTATTCATTAGTAGTTTTGTGGTGGAGACTAAGGATCCCAGTAAGGGATTGGGAACTCAGAACCTCACGGTAAGGTGAGACGGCATGTGGGTCTGGAAGAGAGCTGTGGGAACACCAACCAGCAGGAGATGACTGTAGGCAGCAGTGGTCTCAGCACAATGCTCTTGGCTGGGCCTTGAATCCACGTTTTTCTTGCTGCTTTATCGTTGGAGGGAGAGCTCTGACATCCCCATGGGTGCAAGTAGATTCTGGGCCTCTGGATCTTTCCACATCGTGCTGCGTTGCAGAAGGTGAGAGGGTTGCTACTAAACATACAGTCTCTGAAAGCACTTAGAGAGCAGCCCCTGTAGGGGGTTAAGGGCTCAAACCTGACCTGGTTTATAGTTATCTTTTAAATGTAAAGAGCCCTGTGATTTAAAACACAATTTGCCCTTTTAAATTCCCTCGTGAGCTGAAGGACCCTTTTCCCAATTTGCCAGCATGTTCCACCCTGCTCTTCGCGTTGCAGCCGGCGCGCTGCGGCGGCAGGGGAAGGTGTCAGATTGCAGGCAGAAGGAAATGAGGTTTCCTTGGGGGGTTTTTTCCCTCTGTGGCACAATAGGAGAGCTCACCGCATGCCATCCTCGCCTCAGGGGGGAGACTTGGAGCATCCGTGGCCTTGAAAGGGGATAGGAAAGGCAAATAGGACGAGCACAAATGCCCCAACACATTGCTGCTGCAGCACTGGGAATGGTGGAGATTAAGGCAAGCAGTTGATACACAGATGGGCCCAAGAAAGCCCCGTGGCTGGTTCACGCTCCAGCCTGGCCCCTGCTGTAAGGCCTGAGTGCAGCTACCTTACTTCTGGCATAGCACACGAGTGGGACTATCTCAGGCACGCCCATCGTTGCAATTCCTCAGCTGGCCAGAGGGGTCGCTCTTGCGTGGAGCCAGCGGATTCCTTTCTCCTGGAAGCCGGAGCAGTTTCTCTCGGCCCCATTGCTCCCCTGGGGGAGGAGTAGAGCCATTGCCTGGCTGGCTGGCCCCGGGGCCCATCTCGTGGTTGTCCATTGGAGACTGGTGCAGAGCTGCCTGTGTTCTGGCATCCTTCTGTGGGTCTGCAGCTGACTAAAGCAAAGCGATCCTGCAGCAGACATTAAGGAGCCTGGAGTCTCTGGCGGTTACGGAGCATCATTGGCCCCTGGCTGATAAACCAGCCCAGAGCCTCTCCCCGTCCTACCGTGGGCTCTCTGCCGCTAGTGGCTCAGATCGCTTACTGTGTGCCCAGCCCACAGTAACTGAGCAGCAGCTGGGCAGGGCCCCAGAAGGGCTCTCCTGTTAGTTTAAATCCCACATTTACCTGTTTAACGCACCTGAAATCTCAGTGCATGTCCTTGGCCGGAGCGGGGGAGGGGTTCCTTCCCTTTAATACCATGGCTAAAGGTTTGAAGGTGCTTTCATCTTATTGGAGTTTTATCCAGGCTTCACCTTGCTCATAGAACAGTTACACCTCTAGGTCTGTCGTCCTCAGGCAGCCCTGCCCCATACCTCACTCCTCCCGCCACCCGATAAGGCTGAGAGGGAGGGGGCGGTCCATCTCTATGCTGTCTGCTTATGCCTGTGTACAGGGAAAGGAATCAGGGACCTGGATAAGAATCTACGTGGCAATGATTGTGTTGGCTGATGTGGACAGAAGGGCCTGGTCCAAAATCCCCAGGGCCCGCTTGAGTAGAGCGTGTGGCCAGCATTGCCATGTGCGGCGTGCACTCAGCTGCCTCGTCCATTATTGAGCAGAGGTGTCCCACAGCTGCAGGCACTGCCGCTGGAGGCCTGGTTAGCTTTTATGTTTTTAAAAATACATGGTGGTTAAATTGTCCATGGGAGCGATGTCAATTTAAAATAAAAAGTGAAGCCCGAAACAGAAGGCGAGGCCGATGTTTCAATTCAAAGAGCTGTCGAGTTTGACCTTGTCTGCCAGGATCACAAATGGCTCGGTTTGAAATGCTGAACTCTTGTTTGTTCCCTCCAAAGCAGCCAGATTGAGTGGCTTTCTTTCCCCCATTGTGCGTGTCTGTGCGCGCCCCGTCGCGGGATGTCCTTGTGCAGTCAGTGCAAGGCGTAAGGCTTTCTCCCCACTCCAGCCCCCTGTGCCTCAGACTGTCGATGGGATCCCAAGGCGCGTCTGTAACTTAATAGGTAAAACATTCAAATGCTTCCCAGCGGATAAAAGATGGGGCCCCACAAATAAAATGAGGGTAATACATCACCGCGTTATGACGCTTTGTTAATCTTTTTAAATCTTTAATAGTTTTTCTTAAATTGATCCCACTCTTAGTTAGCTGAATGTCAGCAGTTGCAGGCATGATAAATGTTAGCGTGCGCCAAGCTGACAGTGTGTGCTCTACTGCTGCCAAAATAATTTAATGTGAATTAGCATCTGCGCTCTCTGGCTGCATGGGCATGCGCCCTGCATAGCTGCACGCACCAGGAATGATCTCCCAGCCTGCCAGGGGCTGGAGGTGGCCTGTAGCATCCTGGCTAACGCACCTCTTCTTTGGCCTGTGCAGGAGTATCCCTGGCTGTGCGCGCCCGTCTTGCAGCTGCATTGCACGTCCTGCCTCTCCTCCCAGTGCAGAAAGGTAGCACACGACACCGGGGACATTCCCTGAATTGCAGGGAACTTTCTCCTTACAGCCACTCGCCGAGCAGGATTCTGGCACATATGAGCAGAGCTGGGGGGATGCGAGGGGAGACATAGTGGAGAGGTGCCGGGGCACCCATGCGCAGGTTTGTGTTTGCAGCATCTTGGCGAGTGCACTGTTGCTTTTCAATCTGTTTGCTCTCCCGTCCCCCATTCTTCCTGGGAGCTAAGATTCAAGAAATCAAACACGGCACTTGTAAGAAAATAGTCCCCTCTCAGGCAGGCTACCTTGGGAAGCAGGCCTCCAAACAGGCTTGCGCGATAACACTAGGTTAACTCGCGGCGCCGTCAGCCGCAGTGTTATGTAACGTGGGCCCTCCTCACATCCCAGCTCTGGTGCGGGTCAAATTAAGTGCGATGTTCTCCTCATCAGTAGTGCCTGCCTCGCTCTGTCTCCTGCGCTGATCCCCACGCGTGACACTCGACTTCCCTCTCAGGTTAAGTTGCTTGCAAGAAATTATCAGCTCCACACTCCAGTGGAGGTCACCGAAAGCCTCTCTGTTCTGTGCATCGTCCAGCCAGCATTCCGGCACAGCATCGAAGGGGGTGTTTGTAAACGAGTGCTGTTAACAGTTACCCGTCCATGGGGCTGTAAATACTCCATGAGTGTTTTTAAGCTGTCTGGGTTGGCTCGCGGTTTCTGTAAATTTTGCAGCTCAGTATTCCGAGTTGTACATGCCGCTGCAGCTGTCCGAGTGCACGGTGCTGTGGCCTGGAGGGGCCACGCATCTGCAGAGCCTGCTGACATGGAGCAAAGCCCCCTGTGACCTCTTGCCTCCCTGTTCCCCCATTTCCGGCACCCTCAGAGGAGGTGGGGATTGAGATGTGCATGGCATCTAGGTGCTACGCTAAGCAAACAGCCCTGTCTGCCCTCTAGCGCTGTCTTTTGATCTGGGATTATTTCAAGGGAAGCTGTTTGACGGTGAGGCTGTACTGGCCATGTCTGCGGTTGCTGCTGGAGTCCCTGCATTGCTGGCCGGCTGCCTCAGAGTGGGGCTTTTCCCTGCCAGCGCAGAACGGTGGCAGTGTCTGAGGACCCACATATAGATAGTGCAGAGCAGGCAAGGCAGGACCGATGCGGCTGGAGCTCCAGTTTGCTCTGGCAGTGCCAACAAATGAATTACGGCTTTGGGGAGAGGCGAGCCCTGCTGCTTAGCACAGGGACCTGGTTGTCTCCAAATCTAGGGCCTTTTCTCTCTTGGTTGGTTTGCAGCGTTCAAGGGACTGTCCCACTGGCTGGGTGTGCGGGTCTGTCTCACGTGCCAGGCACTGCATGTCTGCGAGAAGGGGGCACTGTGGAGCAAGCGACATTGATACTTGGGGTCTTGGCTAGAGCTCTGCTGGCTAGGGTTGTGCCAGCCTGGCGCTGAGAAGGGAGCGGTTTGCTGGGCACAGTGCTAGGCTTAGAGAGGCTGGGGCATGCTTCCTCGCAGGCTGTAACCTTGGAGTCTGTGCCACCCTGCTCTCTCCTCTGCACTTGACATGGCTGCGTTCTGTGAGCCGCCTGCTGTCACCTCCACGCCGCCAGCAGCAGCTGCTGCTGCATCACTCGCTCACGCGCTTGTTGGCTCCTGCGTCTGCTCTCTCCCCCAGGTGACTCGGCTTCCTGCTCCAGCCTGTGCCGCGCACTGTGGCTGCCTCCTTGCCAGGCACACACCGTCCCCCACCTCTGGCGTACTGGGGTCCCACATCTTCCACAAAGCCCTGCTGCCCAGGCCTCCATCTCCCAGCAGCCTGGGGTGAGGGCGCTTTAGTCGTCATTGGCCATCTACCTCTCTGATTTCAGCTCCCTGATCGCTGAAAGGTGTGGCCCTCCCACAGGGCAGTGTGCACATCCCACCCCACTTGCCTCTTCTGAGCTGTATCTAGCTTCAGTGTGCTGCCTTGCCTCCACCCCTGCCCCAGCCTATCTCATCTTGTCATTGCCCCCGTACCACCCACAGTGTCGCCCTTGATGCCTCCTTTGCATCTCCCCCCCTTATAGCCTCTTCTGGGCTGCCCTATTCCCAGTGCACCATCTTCTTACAGGCTTGGTGCTAGCCCACACCGGCCCATTGCCCTCTCTAGACCGAGTGCGTCTCCCAGGGCATGTCTCCACGGCAAGCAGAAACCCGCGGCAGTGTGGCTGAGCTACTAGAAATGGCTGTGTGGATGTTCGGGTCTGAGCTGGAGCTTGGGCTCTGAAACTCACCCTCCTGGAGCCCGAGCCCAGATGTCTATTTTTGGCACCATAGCATGATCCCCACGAGCCGGGTTTCCAAGGGTGTGAGACTGGCTGCTGTGGGTCTGCTTGCCGTGGGGAGACACCCTTGGGGCATCTTGTCTCATCTGAGCCTGGCAGTTCAGATTGTCAGCTCATTGGGGAAGGGTGTGCCCTGCCCAGCTTTCTGACTCTGAACAGCCCTCTGCTCTGCTCTTTGTTGGGTCCCTCTCCTTTAAAATGCACAGTGGAAACAGTCTCTTCTAAGCTCTCTATCCACCTATCTCTTTGAACAGACGGAGAACAGAGCTGCAACAGAGGTGAAGTGGCTCACCCAAGGTCAGCCAAAGAGTCTGGCAGAGCTGGGGACTGCTCCCATTTAACTCTGTTGTCAGTGATCTGGGAGAAAATATAAAACCATGACAGATAAAGTTCACAGTGGACACACAATTGGGGGAGTGGTAAAGAATGAAGAGGCCAGGTCACTGATACGCAGCAAGCTGAATCTCTTCGTAAGCTGGGTGCACACAAACCATGGGCGCTTTAACATGGCTAAATGTAAAGGTATAAATCTTGGCACAAAGCACATGGGCCATGCATACAGGATGGGAAGCAGGGACTCTGAAAAAGATTTGGGGGTCATGGCGGATAATCAGCTGAGCATGTGATCCCAGCATGATGCCAGGGCCAAAAGGGCTAAAGCGATCTTGGGATGCCTAAATGGGAATCTCAGGTAGGTGTAGACGTGTTATTTTACTTCTGTACTTGGTGATGTGATCACTGCTGAAATACTGGGTCCATGTCTGGTGTCCGGAATTGAAGAAGGATTTTGATACATTGGAGCAGGCTCAGAGAAGAGCCATGAGAGAGATTCAAGGACTGGAAGACATGCCTAATGGGGACAGACTCAGAGCTTAATCTGTTTAGCTTAACAAAGAGAAGGCTATGGAAGACCTGGCCACAGTCTGTAGGGACCCACATGGGGAACAGACGTTTGATAGCAGAGCTCTCCTCAGTTTGGCAGAGCACAATCCAATGGCTGGAAGCTGAAGCAAGCCATTTTCAGAATGGAAGGTCCTCGTCCACATCCGTGCCTCCCCCCACCTCAGCAGGGTCCAAGCAGACCTTTTGACGTGATGCTCAGGGGCAACTTACCAGACTGAAGCATGGATCCAGTTTCCTCTGTTTTGGTGGATGGTTATCCCACTTCTGTTGGATGTGGGCCTGCAGTACCTCGGCCTGCTGAGTGCTGTGCACGATAGCACTAGGATGCACCCTTCAGTTCAGTTGCCCTCTTTCACACCCTCCCTCCCTGTTTCACTTCAGCGACCCTTCTCATGAGCAGTTTCTTATTCAAGAGGTGCAGTTGCTCCTAAGCTTTGAGCTATGGAAGAGGTTCTATGGGAGCTAAAGGGTTGGTGTTTCCTAATCCCGAAGGCTAACGTCCGTCTCAGACCCACTTGACCTGTTCATGAAAAAACTGAAGTTCGGTATTGGCTCCTTGGGCCATCACCGGCTCCCTGGATCTAGGGGACTGGTACACCACCCTCAATTTGAAGGACACTTATTTTCATATGGCAATCGTTCAGGGACACAGATGGTTCTTCAGGTTCGTCATGAACCATGTGCAATACCAGTTTGCAGTGCTCCTGTTCGGCTGTCGGTAGCCCCTTGGGTATTCGCAAGTCCCCTTGGGCAGTCGTCATGACTTTCCTGAGGAGACAAGGGGTTCAGGTCTGCCCTTACCTCGATGACTGGCTGAGCAGAGGTCAGACCAAGGCCCAGGTAGAGGCAAATGTAAAGTTAATAGTCAGCTTTCCAGGACTTGAGCCTGCTAATAAATAGACTCATAGACTCATAGGTCAGAAGGGACCAATATGATCATCTAGTCTGACCTCCCGCACAAGGCAGGCCACAAAACCCTACCCATACACATTTATAACAACCCCGTACCCATGACTGAGTTATTGAAATCCTCAAAAATGAGATTTGAAGACCTCAAGCTGCAGGGAATCCACCAGCAAGCGACTCATGCCCCATGCTGCAGAGGAAGGCGAAAAACCTCCGTGGCCCCTGCCAATCCGCCCCGGAGGAAAATTCCTTCCCGACCCCAAATATGGCGATCAGCTAAACCCTGAGCACGTGGGCAAGACTCACCAAAAAAGATTTCTCTGCAGTAACTCAGTTCCCATCCCATCCAGCATTCCCACAGACCATTGAGCAGACTTATCTGCCGATAATCCAAAATCAATTGCTCAAATTAAACTATCCCATCATAACATCCCCTCCATATACTTATCAAGCTTAGTCTTAAAGCCAGATAAGTCATTTGCCCCCACTACTTCCCTCGGAAGGCTATTCCAGAACTTCACTCCCCTAATGGTTAGAAACCTTCGTCTAATTTCTAGTCTAAATTTCCTAATATCCAATTTGTACCCATTCGTCCTCGTGCCTATATTAGTACTAAACTTAAATAATTCCTCTCCCTCCCTAACGTTAATCCCCCTGATATATTTATATAGAGCAAGCATATCCCCCCGGAGCCTTCTTTTGGCCAGGCTAAACAAGCCAAGCTCTTTCAGTCTCCTTTCATAAGGCAGATTTCCATTCCTCGGATCATCCTAGTAGCCCGTCTCTGAACCTGTTCCAGTTTGAATTCATCCTTCTTAAACATGGGACACCAGAACTGCACATAATATTCCAGGTGGGGTCTCACCAGCGCCGTATATAACGGCACTAACACCTCCTTCTCCTTGCTGGAAATACCTCGCCTGATGCATCCTAAAACCGCATTTGCTTTTTTAACAGCCATATCACATTGACGGCTCATAGTCATCCTGTTATCAACCAATACCCCAAGGTCCTTCTCCTCCTCCGTCGTTTCCAACTGATGCATCCCCAACGTATATGTAAAATTCTTATTATTAATCCCTAAGTGCATGACCTTGCACTTTTCACTATTATATTTCATCCGATTACTATTGCTCCAGTGTACAAGGTGGTCCAGATCTTCCTGAATAGCATCCCGGTCCTTCTCCGTGTTAGCAATACCCCCCAGCTTCGTGTCATCCGCAAATTTTATTAACACATTCTCGCTCTTTGTGCCAAGATCAGTTATAAAAAGGTTAAATAAGGTCGGTCCAAGAACCGATCCTTGAGGGACTCCGCTAGTAACCTCCTTCCAGCCTGACAGTTCACCCTTCAGCACGACCCGCTGTAGTCTCCCCTTTAACCAGTTCCTTATCCACCTTACAACTTTCACATTCATCCCCATCTTTTCCAATTTAACTAACAGTTCCCCATGCGGAACCGTGTCAAACGCCTTACTGAAATCGAGGTAAATTAGATCTACCGCATTGCCCTTGTCTAAGTAATCCGTCACCTTCTCAAAGAAGGAGATCAGGTTGGTTTGGCACGATCTACCTTTAGTAAATCCATGTTGCAATTTGTCCCAATTACCATTGACCTCCATGTCCTTAACTACTTTCTCCCTTTAAAATTTTTTCCAAGACCTTACACACGACAGACGTCAAGCTAACAGGCGTATAATTACCCGGATCACTTTTATTCCCTTTCTTAAAAATAGGAACTACATTAGCAATTCTCCAGTCGTACGGCACAACCCCCGAGTTTACCGATTGCTTAAAAATTCTCGCTAACGGGCTCACAATTTCACGCGCCAGCTCCTTTAATATCCTCGGGTGGAGATTGTCCGGTCCCTCCGATTTTGTCCCATCAAGCTGTTCAAGTTTGGCCTCTACCTCAGATACGGTAATATCCACCACCACATCCAGATTCCCGTTCCAGAAGTTTCCGCTGCCCCCAGTTCAAAGGATCGGATTTATCAGGGGGTGATCCTTGACTTGGTCCAAGCCAGAGCCTTCCTCCTCGAAGCCCGGTTCCAAGCATAGGGGGCTCCCACAGAAAGCCTCAGGAATCAGCATGGTGCGGAACTGCCTGATGCTCTAGCCCATACAGCATCATGCACCTTTGGGGCCTGTAGCAGGCCGGGCTGGCCCGCCCCTGAGCCTGGGGCTGAGGAAGGCTCCCCGTGCCCCCGGTGGACAGAACCTGACCCTGCGAGCCGGGCCACCCGGAAGCAGGGGGGCGGGACCAAGAGCCAGGGGGGAAGTATAAAAGGCAGGCCAGGCAGCTTAGTCGGGGGGAAGCTGCCGGCCGAGCCAGACGTGCCTCGCCGGAGGCAGCTGCCCAGACCTTACCCAGAAGTTGAGGGTAGGCCCGGCAAGCTTGCGACCGACGGAGGCTGGTGGGAGAGACCAGACCTGCCGGACCTGGACGACTGGGGAGAGCAAGCCGCACCCCGGGACCAGGGAGGGTCACCAGGCCCAGGCGGGCGAGGCGGGCCGCCCAGCCCCCAACAGGGGGGCAGCCTGCCAGGGCCCCTCCGCTGGGGACCGGACCCTTACCCTGGAGAGGGAGCGAGGTCTCCAGAGGCCGGGCCCGACCTAGAAGAGCTGCCTGAGGCAGACTACCCTCCCCCAGTGTGGAGAGACTCCGACCGCCCAGCGGAGAGCTTGGAGCCCTGTGACTTGGAGGAGCTACCCCTGGCCGAGGACATCGAAGAGTGGCCAGCCCTCCCGCCCACCGACGGCGAAGGCCTGGCCGGAGAGTGGTGCACCGCCTCACCCTGTATCCCAGGGAGCAAGACGTGGGCGC
Source organism: Mesoclemmys tuberculata (assembly GCA_007922155.1). Taxonomy (NCBI): domain Eukaryota; kingdom Metazoa; phylum Chordata; order Testudines; family Chelidae; genus Mesoclemmys; species Mesoclemmys tuberculata. The sequence goes on along the minus strand of ML675616.1, from coordinate 651,558 downwards.
AGGTACTCCGGGGCTGGGTGGGAGGAAGTGGCCCAGGGAGGCCACAGCTTGTGGCCGAGATAGGGGCCAACCCCATGTCAGTGTGTTGCGGCCGGAGCCCCGCTGACCCAGTGGAGTCAGGTGGGCCTGCGTCCCCCTCCCCAGCCCCCTCTTTCCGTCCCTAGACCCGGAGAACCACCCTTAGTCCTGACCTCGAACTGCTTGCTTTCCCGCCCTGCCAGGGGCCGGGGCAATAGACTGCTGACTTGCCTGCCCTGCCAAGGGCTGGGGCGATAGAACTGCTTGCTTGCCTGCCCTCCCACGGGCCGGGGCCGGGGTGATAAAACTGCTTGCTTACCCGCCCTGCTAGGGGCCAGGCAATGGACTCCTGACTCCGTGATAGCCCACGGAGGAGCTAAGTTTTCCCCAACTGCAGGACTCTGCTGACCCGGACAGGTGCGGGTCCTTTACAGGGCCCAACGAGCGAGGCTGTAGCTCAGACCTGCTCGTGGGAATTCTGCACAGTCCACTTGAGCCACCTCGAGGCCTCTCATCTGCCGGGGTCACAGAACGAACTAGTGGATCATGCCAGCAGCTCCTTCTCCATCTTCCACGAGTGGTCCATCCATCCAAATGTGGTGAAACACATCTTCCAGGAGTGGGGGACTCCCCATAAGAACAGTCATATGGGTCAGACCCATGGTCCATCTAGCCCAGTATCCTGTCTTCTGACAGTGGCCAGTGCCAGGTGCTTCAGAAGGAATGAATAAAAACAGGGAATCATCAAGTGATCCATCCCGTCAGCCATTCCCAGCCTCTGGAAAACAGCAATAGATCTGTTCGTAATGAGGCACACCAGCCACAGCCCAGGGTCACTCACAGATGCTTTTCTCCTCCCTTGGACAGAACAGCTTCCTCCCATCCCTCTCATGCACAAGGATAGAAGGGACCAGACACGTCTTATCCTGATAGCCCCGGCCTGGCCATGCCAGCATTGGTTCACCATCCTCCTGGACCTCTCGGTGGAGATGTCATTCCATCTACCTCAGTTTCCAGACCTTATCTCCTAGGACTACAGCCGTCTGCATCATCCAAACCTTGAGTCCCTTCATCTCGCAGCCTAGTAGCTCCATGGCTGAATCCCACAGAGCTAGCATGCTCCGCATTGGTTCCGAGTTGCTTTTAGGGAGCAGAAAGACCTCCACAAGAGCCACTTACCTGGCAAATGGAAAAGATTCTTGATCTGGTTGACCCAGAAGTGTATTTCTCCTACACAGTCAATGCTGCCTTTCATTTTAGACTACTCGCTCCACATGAAACAACAAGGCCAACCCGTGTTATCTATCAGTGTCCATCTAGCGGCAGTCTCTGTTTTCCATCCATGATGAATGGCCTTTGTTTTCTCAAACTCCATCTGTGGTTTCCATTCCTCAAAGGCCTGGAGAGATTAAACCCCCAAATATGACCCCTGGGACCTCAACTTGGGGTTGGCATGGCTGACTGGACCCCATTTGAACCTCTGGCAGCATGCTCTCTGCTCTACATATCTGGGAAGGCAGCCTTCCTAGTGGCCATTACTTCAGCCAAAGGGTCTCAGAGATCCAAGCCCTTATGTTAAAGCCACCTTATACAGTCGTCTTCAAGAGCAAGGTTCAATTGCAGCCACATCCAGCCTTCCTTCCAAAAGTGGTCTCGCAGTTCCATAGTAACTAGGATAGCCTTCCTTCCTACCCAAGCCGCATGCCAACAGAAGAGCAGAGTCTCCACTTGCTGCATGTCAGATGTGCACTAGTCTTCTACCTAGAAAGGACTCTAAGCTGTTTAAAAATGTACACAGCTTTTGTCAGATGCCTCGGACCTAGGAGGGGGAGCCCCACGTCTGCTCCCTCAGGGACACGAGTGCATAATCACACATTGTCTAATGCAAAGTGGGTCACATTAAATGTCTTTGGAATGCTCCTGATGAGATGGTCATTCCTGTTACAGCAATGTTTGCTGTGAAGTTGTGTATAGTGATGAGGCTTTGCTAGGTCATGTTCCCAAAGACGTGTCCTCATGGCTTGAAACATACCCAGGAAAACTCTCCCGGAGCAGAGGGGCCGTTCGTGTATTGGACAAACCCAGCTCAGCCTTCCAGGAGCAAAGGACTGACCTGGCATCACTCATTACGCTTTGACTTATAATCGCTTAACCTCCTTCTGTAGTTAACACGTGTGTTTGTTTTACTAAAGCTGTGCCTTTGGTTAGAAGTGTGTTGGCTGGTGCATATCAATTTCTTTGTTAAATTGACAAACATATTCCCACTGAAAAATGTAAGCTCGTGTAACTGAACATTGTAAGATGGAGGTTCCTAGGGTTGCGTCTGGGACTGGGGTCTGGTGGGGCCATTCTGTTGTGTAATCTAAAGAGTGGCTGGCTAGAAGCACTTACTCGTTAGTTGGGAGTGACTTACATGCTGGAGTCTGTACGTGAACAGCCCAGGACTGGAGATTCTCACAGCAGAGCAGAGTAGAAGGCTCCAGGGGTGGGGGATTGGGGAAACGCAGCAATACACCAGTCTGGATTGCACCAGGGGAATGTCACACCAAGGCCCCTGGTCGCAGAGGAGCTGACATTTCACACACGTCAGAGAGCTAAGGGCAATCCCCCTAGCCCATGACGTGTTCCTTCCCCAGGAAGGAACGTGAGCAAGCACTTGAAGAAAAACCGGTTGCTAACCTTCTGTAACTGTTGTTCTTCGAGATGTTGCTCATGTCCATTCCGCGACCCCCCCTCTGACAGAGTTCTGGCTAGAAGGAACTGAGAGGGAGGGGCCGGCAGTGCCACTGCACAGGGCACTAGAGCCAGCCCTATGGGTACCCCGGAGGGAAAAGTCTCTGGCACCGGTGTATGTGGTGCACCCACACCTGATGTGGAATGACCATGAGCAACACATCTTGGCGATCAGCAGTTCCTGGTGTTTGTATAGGCCTGGAATTGTGCTGGCATTGGCACCGCTTTGTTCTTGCTGGACAGGCAAGGAGACCGTGCCCTTTGGCCTGCCTATGCTATTCCTAGAACTGGTCAGGGCATGGCCAGGTCTCACATCTCAGCTCCTCGAGATAAATGTATGGTATTGGTGTCCATGTGTCTGTGCGCATCAGTCCAGTGGTCCATCTAGCCCAGTGTCCTCTCTTCCGACAGCGGGCAGGACCAGGTGCTTCAGAGGGAATGAACAGAACAGGGCGATTTACCAAGTGATCCAACCCCTCTTGTCCATCCCTAGCTTCTGGCAGTCATAGGCTAGGGACATCCAGAGCGTGGGGTTGCATCTCTGCCCAGCTTGGCTATTCACCGTTGATGGACATATCCCGCAGGTGCTCCATTAACTCAGTTCTTTTAATTGCACGCACTGATGCTCAATGGGGATTTGCACAGCCAAGCTCCTGAAAATCAGGCCACGGATGCCTCTTGCATTGGCCTAAAGGTTTTCCAAGCTCCATTCCCAGTGAGCCCTTGGGGAGCTTGTGGCTGTGCTGCCTGTGATCTGCCCTGTCTCTGGGTAGCAACAGCCATGGCTTTGCCACTGACTCCTGGTAGTCACAGCCCCTCTGGCATTCAGAGCAATGCCCAGCTGCGCTCGTGTTCACCACTGACAACGGGTGGCGGCTGTGCTGGCAGTCACTGTCGATGCTCACCTGCACACCCGGCCCTGGGATCTGACACCACATGAGCCAAGTAGCGCCCAGAGCATCCTGAAATCTGCAGCAGCCATCCTGTTTGGAGGCAGGTCTCCCTGGCGAGATTATCAGGCAGAGAGGAATAAATAAAACAGCAGCAGAACAGCCTCAAAATAGAACAGTCCACGTTTTCCAGGGGGCGGTGGCTGCTCTTCAATCACTTCAGCCTTTAAACGACAAATTAAACCTTTGCTCCTTTTTATTGTGCCTGGATTGTGTTTTGGGGGCTTAACTTGTATAAACGAGCCTATCCCTGCTCTGGCCAGGGGCACCTGCTCTAATCCTTGGCTGGTGCCATCAGGGGTGGGTTTATTGAGCGCGTTGTCACCCGATGCTGCTCAAATGAGCACACGAGGGGGCTGCAAACCTGAGCGTTCCTCACTGCCCCCTTGACAGCACCACTTAGCAGCTCCAAATTAGACTCCCCTTTGTTAAAAGCGGCCATTGATAATACGAAAGATTTCCAGCCGATGTAATCAAGTTGCTGCCTTTCAGTGCTGCTGCATATGAAGTGTCCTCCTTTTTCCCTCATCCGTCTAGTCTCCCCACTCCGGCTGCAATGCCAGCCGAGTCTGTTGTAGTGAGGAAGGGCGAGCGGTTTTCTTCTAGCTGTCTGGCGTTCTGGTTCCACCTCCCTCGCTTGGGAGAGGGACGGAAGCAGTGTCATTCGGCTCTGGAGTAATTTACTAAATAATTGAAATCGTGTAAGACAAATCTGTGTGAGCTCACTTCTCCCGTTAAGCCACGTGCAGCCCATGACAGTCTGCTGGAAGCCCAGCCACTGAAAACCTCCCGTCCTTGTGAAAAGTCCTTGCATAATTTTGCATAATTGGCACCGCTTCACATAAAAAGGGAGTTGTGATTATATTTTTCTTCACTGTATTTATGCATAATTTCCCTTCAGATCCGAGCTAATTAACCACTGGAAATGTTACCATGATAGTAATGGGAGCTGGCAGTGTCCTGGCCTGGCGGTGAGCAGGGAGGGTGCTGGATGGCTCAAGGTAGTGGCTGCCTCACTGTAGATGCGATTGGAAGTCTATAGAGTGCAATGCCTTGTCTCTGCGGCTCTGTCTGCTCACAGCGCAGTAATGGGGAGGGAGTGGAAGGGGTGCTTGTTCCTGCACTGCTCAGGCATTGAAGCGGAAACTTTCCTCAGTGCTAGTGTGAAGTCTGGTTCTGGGCTCGTGGAAAGGTGGGGAACTAGCCAGGTTCCTGTCTCTGAGCTGCCTTGCCCTGCCCCAGGGAGCTCTGGCTGGTAAGGACCTTGAGTTACTCTGTTTCCTTTCTGCACCAGACCACTTTGCAGATCTCATCCCGTGCTCTGGGCTCTTCTGTTCAAATGACATCCTCGGGAGCTCCCTGGAGGCGCTGTGCACAGAACTCCGGAAACCCTGCCGTCTGTCCAGGAAAGAAGAATGATCCAGTGGTTGGGGATTGGCCTGTGACTCGGGGGACCTGGGTTCAAGTCCCTGCTCTGGCCAGGCCCCATGTGGCTTTGGGCAAGTCACGTAGCTGCTCTCTGCCTCAGTTCCCAGCTGTACAGTGGAGATAACGCACTGCCCTGTCGCAGGCAATAACTCCGCAATGGGGGCCAGGGAAGCGTATCTAGGTATGAGAGTGGTCTCCATGTCGGCAGAGGGGCCGACTGGTCGGTGTAGTGCCAGCAGGGGGAGAGGGAGGAGTCAGGAAAGCACCTGGCTGTTGATCTTGGGACTCAGTGAACAAAAGCCACACTGCTGTACACCATCTAGACGGCCAGGGGTGAAACCAGCTGGCATTTGCCTGTGAGGAATGCAAAGGCTCCAGTCCAGGGAGGGATCGAGTATCTCGCCAAGAAGCATGGTGTGCACCTCTGGGTTCCGGGAGGAATGATTTCCTCGCCACACTGTCCTGGATGTTAAGGCCGGAAGGCACTGTTCTGACCTCTAGTGCACAGACCAGAGAGCATCCCCGCGGGGTTCGGGATCCGGCCCAGCAATCCTGAGACACACGGCCTTTATTTCAAGGCGACAATGGCATGAGAATCCGCCCCATCCCCAGTGACAATGCTCCCATGGTAAGAATTTACACCTTTCTTCCAGGCTGAGTTTGTCTAGGGTCAGCTTCCAGCCCGTTGGTTCTGAACCTTTGTCTGCGTGATAGAAGAGCCTTCTGCTATCATCTTTTCCCTCGCTAGCCTTTGGGGTCAACTCCCCTCCTAGCCTTTTCTTGGTTGAACTCACTAGATCTGGAGCTGAAGGGGCCAGCGGTGCACACAGCGGGATGGGATCACTCCCTGCAGAGCCTTCTGTGCTAGTGCTCAAACCCTAAAACCAAACACTGGCTTTCTCTGGGCAGCTTGTCGCTGAAGGAGGGGTGTAGCCCCCTGCCTTCCCTGGGGTCCAGGCTGCAGTCAGTACTGACTGCCAGAGTTCAGAAACCTGCGAGTAAAATCTCTGTAGTCCCAGGCCACTGGAAACCCCCATCCTGCAGTGGTGATGCTTTAGTGACAGGCCCAGCAGGACCAGACTTGTTCAGCCTGGCGCTCTGCAGTAATGGCAAAATCCCGTTGCTAAGTCGGCTTGCAATGGGGTAGCTGTCAAGGCTGGCATGAGAATGCAGAAGCAGGCGGATGTCAGCTCACTAGACTAGGCTCCCTCTCCTGTCCATAGGCAGGTAGCAAAGGAGCCGTGCGAGAGGGCAAGCTGCTGGTCAGAGGCTAAGTAGCAGCTTGTGATGGCCCATGCACATCAACCACAGCTCCATAGCTGTGCTTCCACCAGCCATTAATTGGCCTGTGGCCCACATCCCAGAACAGAGGAGTCAAGGTGTCCTGGTTCCCAAAGGCAGATGCTGGGTGCTTTTGGGGGTGGGTGAACAGTGACGTCTCCCCATAAGGTCTGGGAAGAATCCTGCGAGCAGCTCCCCATCACAGCAATGCGCTTGTTTCAGTCGCACTTCCATAGAATCGTAGAAATGTCGGGCTGCAAGGGACACTGAGAGGTCACTGAGTCCGGCCCCTGTGTGAGGCAGGGCCAAGTAAACAGAGACTTTTCCTGCCAGGAGTTTGTCCAGCCTGTCCTTAAAAACCTCCACTGATGGGGATTCCACAGCCTGCCTTGGAAGCCTGCTTGAGAGCTTAACTACCTTTACAGTCAGAAAGCTTTCCTAACATCTAACCTAAATCTCCCTTCGTACAGATTAAGCCCATTACTTCTCGTCCTACTTTCAGTGGACACGGATCCCTGCCCTTTTTATGACAGCCTGTAACCTATCTGAAGGCTGTTATCAGGTCTGCTTCAGTCGTCTTTTCTCAAAACTAAATATACCCAGGTTTTTAACCTTTTCCTCACAGGTCAGGTTGCTAAAACCTTTGGTCATTTTTGTTGCTTTCCTTTGGATTCTCTCCAATTTGTCCCCATCTTTCCTAAAGCGTGGCGCCCCGGATTGGACACAGCACTCCAGCTCAGGCCTCACCTGTGCTGAGTAGAGCGGGACACTTACCTCACGTGTCTGACATACGACACACCTATTAGTTACAGCCCTGAATGATACTAGCCTTTTTCGCAACAGCATCTCATTGCTGACACGTATTCAGCGTGTGGTCCACTCTAACGCACAGATCCTTTTCAGCAGCACTGCCGCCTCACCAGTTTCCCCATTGTGTAGCTGTGCTTTTGATTTTCCCTCCCTAAGTGAAGTACTTTGCACTTGTCTTTATTGAATTTCATCTTGTTGGTTTCAGACCAATTCTCTAATGTCTCCGGGTTATTTTGAATTCTAATCCTGTCCTCCAAAATGCTTGCAACCTCTCCTAGCCTGGGGCATCCACTTTCTATAAGCAGCCTCTCCAATCCATTATCCAAGTCATTAATGAAAATACTGACTAGCACCAGACGCAGGACTGTCCCCTGTGAGACCCCACTAGATCCATCCTCCCAGATGGGCAGCAAACCATTGGTAACTGCTCTGTGCATCCACGTTAGAGTAACTTCATTACTCATTACGCATTGGCCTGGTTTGCTTATGAGACTGTCACATGGGACATTGTCAAAAGCCTTACTAAACTCAAGTTACCTCATGTCCCCCCATCTGTCGGGCTGGTAGCCCTGTCGAAGGAAATTAGGTTGGTGTGGCATGATTTGTTCTTGACAAATCCATGCTGACTATTCCTTATCACCCTGTTGTCTTCCAGGTGCTTACAAATCAATGGCTTAATCATTTGGTCCAGTATCTCTCCAGGTATCAAAGTTAGGCTGCCTGGGCTATAATTTTATAGTTTCCAGTCTCCCTGCACAGAAAAGGGCTAGAAATGCTCTTGGAAGCAAGCTGAGATTCACCCTGACATTTCTAGGCTCCTGCAGTCCAGGTACGCCCCAGCCATGCACGCTGCAGACCTGGCTCTATGCTGTGCGCTTAGCAGTTTGAATGGCTCACGTGCAGATTTCCAGCGTGCCAGGGTCTTTGCTCCTGGCCCCTCAGGGCTAGGTTACGATGACAGTCCAGGGTGTGGCCCTGCCTCAGACAGCCTGACCCCTCTCGTGATAGACGCAGCACTGGTGGCGCCCCGCTGGTTAGTCTTGGCACGGAGCGTTTTTAGCAGTATCAGCTGGTGACTCAGCTTCCGGTAGGAGGCAGTGCTGACCCGAGACCCCAGCCTGCTGCTTTTGGGTTGCTGTGCTGCGTTTTATTAACCCCGCTGTGCACGTCATGCTCCTGCGGGCGTGACGGGGTGTTCTGTCCCCTTCCATTGCCCCTGGCATTTCACTTGGGAGTCCAGTCTTCCGTAAACCCTAGACTCAAACTGTGTTTTTACACAGCTGCTGCAGGCCATGCCAGAAGTGGCTGCTCTCCAGGTGGGGATGGGTATTTGTGAAGTGCTTTGGGATCATTGGGGCTGAAAGGTGCCATATCAATGCAAGATCATTAGTGCAGTTTATGGCTGAGTTAGTGAAGTGGGGTCTGAGTGGGAGGACGGTGACAACATGGGGGGCTGTGTGCGTGCGTGGCTTTTAATTGCATTCGGTGGCATGCGTTGGTTTGGAAAATCTATATGTCCTTGATTCTTGCTTTGTGCAGAAATCCCTTCTCCAGCGCGAATAGGCCTGTATTGTGAACCCCCTTTGCCTGAGTAAACAGTGCAGCTGAACGTGTCTTGTGGGGGTGGTACCCACAAGGAGGTTGGGAATGAAGTTCTCATCAGAGATGGCAAGGTTTTGTCACGGGGGAGCGGTGGAAAACAGGTCTGCCTGATCGCTTCTCCATCCGACTGATGGGTTACCACAAGACCCAGCCGGCTAATCCCACATGATCTGGAGCTGCCCTGGGTTGAAATCCTCTTGCAGCCACCTCGGCACGTCAAGGCCTACCCTGGAATTCACTGTCGCTGCCGTTTCTTCACGTTGTTTTCGCACTAGAGCCTTAGCTGGGATGGTGAAGTCATTTGTGCTAGGTACTGTACAAATTGTGCTTCGGTGCCCCTGCCCCAAAGAGCTTACGGTGCAAACAGAGTGGGCGTATGAGGGGTTCTTATCCCTGTGGCATGGATGGTACAGCCGAGGGCCAGAGGGAAAGTGACTTGCCCAAAGTCACGCGGGCAGAGAGAGGTGGGAGAGCTGGTCCTCAGTCCAGTGCCTGATTCCAAGGTCAACCCCTATCTGCAGGGGTTAGTGGGGCCTCCCCTGGCGGTAGACTGAGTTAAGCCCCCCTCCCACCCCCCAATTGTTGTCCCCAGTATACTTCAAAGACCACTGGGTTTCTTCCTGGAGAGCATTGCTCGGGGCGTCGTCCTCTGGTGGTCTAGGAGTTGTGATTGCGCTTCCCATTCCCTGCAACGAGCCCAGCAATGACTGCAGGAGCTTCCACAGCCCGCCTTTGGTGCCTTCTTGGGTTGGAGCCCATCCTTTCTCCTCCCCCCGCTTTCCCCAGCTACTTCAGGCTCTGATGGAGGGGAATCAGCTGTTACGGGGGTCAGAGAGAGCCGCTGAGAGGCAGCATAAGGAGCGGGCTGGAGAACAGAGACTATTCTGTAAATCAGCAGTGTGTATATTGTGTGCCGCCTGGATGCCCCGTCTCCAGCAGGAAAGGTTCATAGAAGGGAGACCAGAAGGATCCAGGGCCTGGCGAAGCTCTGCTGTTGAGAGGGAGTGAAAAGATTGAGGCTGTTTCCTTAGAGAGGCGTCGACTAAGAGGGAACGTAGATCCATAAAATACTGACTGGTCTAGAGAAGGGAGATTGGGAGCTTCTCTTCTCCCCATCTCATGACACAAGAACAAGGGGACATGCAATGAAACTGAAAGGGGGTAAATTCAGGACTGATCAAAGGACGTTTTCCACACGGTGTGATTAGCCTGTGAAACTCACTGCCACTTGTCACTCAGGCCAAGAGTGCAGCAAGAATCAAACGTTGTACGGATACCAAGAACAGCCAGCATTACAATGGCAAATGCAAACCGAGTTTCGGAAGAGCTAAGTGGGGATTCCCAGAGGCAGTTTATCGCTTGTCTGTTCACTGTTCCCCTTCCTCTAACGCATCTCACGGGGCGTTGTCCCAGCTGGATGAATGACGGGGCTCACCCAGCCTCGGAATTCCTGCCTTCCCAAAGAAGGAAGCCACAGCAGCATGCTTTTCTGCAGGGTCAACAGATGCTGACAGGGAGTAAAAATCTTCGCTTGTCTCCTTCACAAGGTGCAGAGTACAACGCTGGAGGTGGAGCCATGTCTGGTGTGGCATGGGACCACACGGGAACAGATCCAGCTAGAAAGCTGTGGGGGTCCTTCGAGCAGCTTCCCCTCTTCCTTCCTTCTCACAGGCTTTGGGTAGTGCAGTGCTGGACCCCGAGCACCAGTGCTGAGTGCTCCCGTGCTGACCTGAGCTGTGGCTCAGCTGGTGTCCAGTGGATACGTGGCAGTTGGATTTCACGCTGCCCCACTTCTGGTGCAGGGGGAGTTCCCGCAGCTCAGATTCTGCCCATGGAGGGCATTGGAGCAGCCTGGCCTGAGCTGATGCTAGCGGAGCTGTGCTTGGAACGGGGCTATCTGCTCTTGCTGCAGAGCAGCTCTTTCCCCTCCCGGGTTCACAGTGAGGACGCATGAGCGTTGTACAAGTGCAGTAAAATGTTTGACATTGGGCGTGAGTGCTGCACCTAATGCCTCATCCCCAGCTGCCTGGGCTTGGGAGGATCTGTATTTCAGTTCCTGCAAATTCCCTGCTCGCCCTGGCTCTTGGCATCCTCAGACGTCCAGTCTGCAGCGCCTGTGAAGTGCACCGGGCCAGCCCCGCCGTCTCCTTGAGGTGTGCTTGCTGCGTGTGCAGCCGAGCCAGCCCAGTGGGTCAGCTGGCTGGCACAGTGAGAGCACACCTCTCTGCCCTGGCCTGGAGAGAGGGGCACAGCTGAGCAGACTGGCTTTTCCCAAAGGGCTCAAAGTCCTTCTCATGAGTGCAGGCCAGATTGCGTGCACCTCCCAGGCCCCTTCCTTCCACTTCTCCTGTCTTCCCTTCCTACACACCATGTCCATTCTGTCTGCGCCCGCTTGCAGGGAGCAGCCCTGTGTGGCTGCGCCAGCAGCCCCAGCCCGCTCGTACCCTCAGTCGTGTTCCCGGCCAAGGGTAAATCAAGAGAAATCTGCCTTCACGCACGCTCCAGAAATGAGCTTCACTGGAGTGGCTCCAGCTGTCCCAGGGGCAGAGGTGCCTCCGCCTTGGGAGGGGTTTTCCCAGACACGGCCAGTCAGTAAAGCCGGCTTGGATATGCACCGTGCTCCTGGGATGGGTGGTGTCGTGTGTCAGCATAACTCCATCCACCCCCGGAAGGCCTCCAGCAGTCCCAGCTGGCAGAGGGGAACAGTCAAGACCCTCTGGTGACAGACCTGAAGGGGGGCCCCTCGGATCCCAACATGGCAGGGGCTCTGCAGGGTTTGCATAGGGATTCCCTTCATGTCACTGGCGCCTTCTGTCCACTTGCTCATGGATGCCTCCAATATGGAGAAACACAGGAAGTGTTGGACGGTATCAGGCCGGGACCCTAGCCTGGCCTGCTGGCTCCAACACTGGCTAGTGCCAGCAGTTTTGGAGGAAGGTACAAGAGCCCCTGTAGTGGGCGGTGAGGAGAGAGCTTGCTCCGGGAAGGCTTCCTCGTGACCCCCAACAGTTAGTTTGGCTCCTGCCCTGAAGCAGGAGGGTTTATAATGCTTCTCAAGCTCTTGTAAGTGAACTCGGGTAGCTGTGATTGTCCTGAGTATCCTCATGCATGTCCTGTCCCTTTGTGAATCCTGCAAAGTTCTTGGCTTCAGTGGCATCTTGTGGCAGTGAGTTCCACAGGCTGTGTGGTCTGAAAAAGTATTTCCCTTCATCAGACTAATTGAATTTTGCCCCGTTTCTGCTTCACTGAAAGTCCCCTGGCTCTTGTGTAATGAGGTGGAGTGGATAGAAGTCCTGATCTTCCTTCTCTATCCCATTCATTATTTTATAGATCACTACCACATCCTCCCTTATTTATCTCCTCTCTGAGCTAAACATTCCTGGTTTTTTCAGTCTCCCTTCAGAGGAGAGATTTTTCCAGGTCTTTGATCATTCTCGTCCGTCTCTGAACCCTCTCGCTCTGCAATATGGTTCTGGAGATGGGGTCACCGGCGATAAGTCTGCACCATTATGTATGTAAAGGCATCAGAATTGTCTCCATCCTGTCTGTCCCTTATCCAGCTGAACAGCTTGTTAGATCTTTTGATTGCTGCTGCCCACTGAGCAGAGATTTTCATTGATCGGCCTTCAGTGATGGCTCGGTCTTTCCCCTGAGTGGATATAATTAATTTAGACCCCAATCAGAGGTACATCTGGCTCACATCTGGACTGATGCCCTTCCCCAGCAGCTATGCTTCCCATGTAGTGCCAGCCCTATAAAAATCTGCGGCACATCAAAAAAGCTGGGAGCAGCGTAACGTTTGTTTAATATTAAAATAACGCCAGGAATGCTTTGCTGATAGGACTGTTCTCATTCATTGCGAATTTGATTTAAAACAAACAGACCAAAACCTTAGCCCCTCTGTTCTTGAATTTCCTGGAAGCAACTGAGGAGTGTGTAGCGTGCTGCAGGGTTTGCATGAGAGCTGCAGATCCCGGGGGAAGCTTTGCCATAGAATGTGGGCCCAGAAGGGCTCAAGAAGTGTGGAGTTCTGATTGCGGCTGCTCCTGCCATCACCTAGACCTAAGGAAATTGAATGAGCTTGGATCACTGCTAACAATCTGCCGAATGAAAATGCCATTTATATGTGTGCCTGATAGGGTCCCTGGCTCCCTTACCGGAGTGCAATTTATGAACAGCGCTGCTCCCTCTCCATTAGCGCCTGCACCAGGAAACCAAAAATAAATAAGACTTTCTGAAAGTGGTCCTAAAGGAAGCTTTTGGGAAGTGAGTCGTAATCTGTCACTTTGGTGTCAGGCTGCTGTTGATGACTGTGGGGCTCACCGTGCAATAATTGCCACTCTCCTCTTGTTATTCCACGTTAATGATCAGCGCTTGCATGTCTCTTCCCTTCTCGGAGAAGAGCCTGCTTTTGTGTTATGCAAATAGGTGTGGATTTTTTTAAGGTCATTCTCAAGTAGATTTGAACACTACTGCTTGTTTTAGACGTGGATGGCCACTGGCTCACGTGTGCCAGTCAGCAGAGTCTTTTGTTCTAGGATCCGTCCACCAGAGCTGCTAGAACTGCTCTCCTGGGTGAAGCTGGGAAATGTTGGTGCTTTAATAAGCTCCCCCTCTCAGTTTTGGGGAGCAGCAGGAAAGTTCAGCTCACTGAGACTCTTTTCTGTTTTGCAGCTCATTTTTTCTGTAAGTTAATCAAATCCTGACTGTATACTGATTACTACCAATTAGTAGCCTTCATTAGCAGCTTCCTTTTTAGATGTGCATATGTTAAACCTAAGTGGTTAATAGTTGGGTTATGGATTTTGTTCTTTGCTTGCAGATTGTGGTCGTGTGTGCTGTATTAACTTCTTGACATCACAGCTGTTTAAATAAGTTTCTGGGCATGCATTTTAAGGCAGGCATAGGTGGAAGGAGAGGTACTCTTTAGTGAAGAACAATAAAGAGATGTAGGTTAGGGTTATCTAAGCCTCACGTCCTCTGTGTAGTGCTGGGTCATATGGGTGACTCCCAGCACCTGGTCCTTCATAGCAGATTTCAGAGCGCTTTGGTGGTTCCACCTGCGTGGAGCGTCGTTCTTTCCAAGACGGGAGCAGGCAGTTTGATTAGAGCTGACCAAATTAGACAGAAGACGGATACAGGCTGTTCTTTGAGTGCTTGTTCATGTCAGTTCCAAGCAGGAGCACGCCGTGTGCACAGTTGGGAGACTTTCCCCCATCGGTACCCTTCGGGTTGGTGTAGGCGCTCCATGGAATGACACCTCCTTGGCGCTGCATACAGGGGCCCGCCGCCTCTCCACTTCCTTCTTACCACCTGTGACAGTTGTTAGAGCTTCAGTCTTCTTGCTTTTGCAAGCATTCCCCGTTTGTCCTTAGCGGTTCCTGTAAATAGTTTGATAATGAGAGTTAATTTGTTTGTAGTTACAAACCTATAGATAAAGTTAAGTAGCGGTAAGGAGTTTCCCTGTTTCTGGGACTCCCCTATCCAGCTCCCTGGGGTATGCCTTGGGCCCAAGGCTTCAAGCCCTGCAGATCCTGCCACAAGTCTATGTCAAAAGGCGACCCGCATGACTCTTGCAGACCCACGGTCGGCTGTGTCACCCCAATCTAGAGTTGCTTCACCTCATGATGTGGAAGCTGCGTGGTTGAACCTGAGGGAGGCAGAGCGCTCGGAGCAGGTGTAGGAAGTTCTCCTTGGTAGCAGGAAGCCATCCACCAGAGCAGTGTACTTAGCTAAATGGAATTGTTTCTCAGTAGGGTCGATACAAAAGGACACTCCTCTGATGCAAACTCTGCTGCCTCTTATACTGGACTACCTACTGCACCTAAAGCAGTCAGGCTTGGCGGTTGTGTCTGTGCACTTGGCGGCTGTCTCCACTTTCCACCCAGGAGAAAGGGGCTGCTCGGTATTTACCAACCCTATGGTGTCCCGTTTCCTCAAGGGCTTAGAAAGACTTTACCTTCCGGTACGTCATCCAGTCACAGCATGAGACCTTGACCTGATGCTCAGTAGGTTGATAGGTCCCCCTCCCCCTTTCGAGCCCCTAGTCTTCTCTGTTTACCTGTAGAGGAAGGCAGCGTTCCTCATCTCTATCTCCTCAGTAAGGAGAGTGTCTGAGCTCAAGCGTTAACCTCAGAGCCCCGTACACAGTATTCCAGAAGGACAAGGTGTAGTTGTGCATGCACCTGGCTTTCCTGCCCAATGTGGTCACTCAGTTTCACACTAGCCAGGAGATTTTTTGCCAGTGTTCTTTCCAAAGCCGCAGGCTGGCAGTGGGGAATGCCCACTCCCTGGATACGAGACGGGCGCTGGCTTTTTACATAGAGTGAACTAAACCCTTCTGTAAACTGAACCAGCTTTTCATCACTGCCGCAGATAGGATGAAAGGACTCCCAGTTTCCTCTGAGGGTTTCGTTCTGGGTTACCGCTTGTATAAAGGCGTGTTATGGGCTAGCCAAGGTGCCGTCTCCGGCTCTCACAGCACGTTCCACGAGGGCTCAGGCCTCCTCAGCAGCGTTCCTGCCCCACAGGAAATCGGTAGGGCTGCAGCCTGGTCTTCTGTACCCACAATCACATCGCATCATGCCATTACCCAGCATGCCAGGGACGGTGCAGCATTTGGCAGAGCAGTGCTCCAGTCAGCAGTCTCCTGAGCTCCAACCCCTCCTCCGTTGTCCTGCTTGGAATTGACGGGAGCAAGCACTTGAAAAAGAAAAACCGGTTACTTCTCTTCTGTAATGGCTGCTCTTCAAGATGTGTTGCTCATGCCCATTTCAAGACCCACCTGCCTGAGCTGATCATCAAGAGGGAACTGGAGAGGCGGCGGGGCGGCGGGCTCCTATACACAGTGCCATGGAGGTGCCACTCCAGTGGGGCGTGCACCGACCCGACGAGTACCCCTGGGGGAAACCTCCTGATGATCGAGCACGCGGCACGCATGCCTGCTTGGTGTGGACATGAGCAGCACCTCTCGAAGAACAACCATTGTGGACGGTGAGTAACCATTTTTAGTTGTGTATGTTGGGGATGGATTTTCCAAAGCAGCTGAGGGGTTTAGGAGCGAGTTCCATTGAGAGTCTGGGTCTGTGCTCCTACATCTCGGGAGCTTTTGAAGATCTCGTCCTCACTCTGCTGCTGACTCTTCCCTGCAACAGCCGCCCAGCCACTCTGCCTCTCCATGCCTCAGTTTATCTGCCCGACAGGTGCGCCGGGCCTGCAAAGTACTAACAAAACTATAAAGTGACTCTTGGCGACTAGGTGCCTCTCCTTTTCCAGCACATCTGTGATGTGCCCTCAGGAGAGGGTTCATCTGGATGCCAGGCGCAGGTTGTGTTTACCGAGATGGGCGCCCAGGCAGTGCCGGTCCTTGCAGCTACGGTGAAATACATGGCAGCTCTCTCCCTGGGCCTGCGAGCTCAGCCTCAACTTCCCTGTGTTCAGGGGTGGGGCCAGTGGGCCTCTGCTTCGAAATGCATGCAGAACTTAGCTGTGTCTTTCCCTGTCCTGCTCCATTTTGCTAGAGGCGTCTCTGCAGCTCCTGCCACCTGGGGCAGTCTCCGGGTATCCCTCTGTCTCATCAGCTAATCACATTATTTCCTTTCCTTAGCCCCTGTCCCTCTCTTGCATGTTGATTTTTATGGCCTTAATACTAAGCTCTCTGGACTGTCTCAGGGTGAAAAGAGCTCCGCAGAGAGAAGTGAGACTCAGTTCCTGCACTGGGAAATGATGAGAAAAGCCTGAGGGCTTTAACTGCACTGTGTTCCTGGTCCAGCAAGGTGTTCCAATTGGAATAGCATGCGAGACAGACAGCCAACAAATGGGAGACCTTTTGGTGTCTCCTCTGAACTCCCTCCTTGGCCTCTCTTCTCTGCATCTCAGACCCAAGCTGCGAAAGAAGAACGTTGTGGTGGCCAGCTTTGCAGAGTGTGTGGCAAACACTATAAAGGGAGCAGATGACTGTGTCCTTTTAATGTGCCTGACCTGAAGGATGGTAGCTCCAGGACTCTAGTGCCTCAGAGCCACCAGAGGTTGATACCTGGAACAGGTCCAGGTTCCACAGCTGGAATCTCAAGCTTACAGCAGCCGGGAGCACCTTGGCTAGAAAGGGCAAGATCGGTACCTACTGAGCCGACAGCTCCATCTGTGTTTGCACTGGCACTTCACTGCTGAGCAGAAACCAACACAAAACACCCTGGTCTCCTGTTTCCTGAGAGCTGGTGCAAGTAGAGAGCGCAGTGCCCTGGTTCAGCCCCCTGGGAAAATAGGGAGTCTCTTGGCTGATAATCATAGAAGTGTAAGACTAGAAGGGACCTCAGTAGGCCATCTAGTCCAGGCCCCTGCATTCAAAAAAGGACTACGTAATAACTAGACCATTCTTAACAGGTGTTTGTCTAACCCAGGGGTGTCAAACTCAATTGGTATGGCGGGCCACATTTACATTAAGTTGAGTTCAGGGGGGCCACGCATAACACACACTTCTCTGCTCTACCTTTCATGCTCTACTCTCCGCCGAAAAATCTCCCCGCAGGGTAAAATTCGGCGGCACAGTAGGAGAGAGAGGCTCTCACAGGGACTTGCACACTCCACTCTCCGCCGTTAAATCTCCCTGTGGGGTCACATTTGGCGGCCATTTCCTTTTTAACACGGCCATTTCCTTTTTAAGAGCTCACGCAAGATGTCCCACAACTTGCCTGAGCTCCGCTCACAAAACAGACAGCACAAGCCTGCGGCCGGATTCGCACTGCGGGCCACGTGACACAAGCCCGCGGGCCGCAGTTGGCCCGCGGGCCGCGAGTTTGAGACCCCTGGTCTAGCCTGTTCTTAAACATCTCCAATGACACAGATTTCACAGCCTCCCTCAGCAATTTGTTCCAGTGCTTAACCACCCCGACAATTAGGGATTTTTCCCAGTGTCCAGTCGAACTGGCCCTTGCTGCAATTTAAGCCCATTACTTCCTGCGCTATCCTGAGGTTAACCTGAACAATTTTTCACTCTCCTTCTTGTAACAACCTCTGATGTACTTGAAAAATGTTACGTCCCTTTTGTCTTCTCTTCTCCAGACTAAACACACTTTTTTCCCACTCTTTCCTCACAGGTCATGTTTTCTAGACCTTTAGTCATTTTTGTTGCTCTCCTATGGACTCACCTCAATTTTTTTCTGAACCCTGGCACCTAGCACTAGACGCAAACCTCCAGCTGAGGCCTAATCAGTGCGGAGTAGAATTACTTCTCGGGTCTTGCTTACAACACTCCTGTTGATACAGCCCAGAATGTTCGCTCTCCTTGCAACCGCATTACGCTATTGACTCATATTAAGCTCGTGATTCACTATGACCCCCACATCCCTTGCCACAGTACTGATTGTTCCCTCCTAGGTGGAGTACTCGGCATTTGTCCTTATTGAATTTCATCCTGTTTACTTCAGACCATTTCCCCCGTTTGTCCAGGTTGTTTGAGTTTTAATCCTATCCTCCAAAGCACTTGCAACTGCTCCCAGCTTGGTATCATCCACAAACTGTGTCCTCTCCATGCCATTATCTAAATCATTGATGAAGCTATTGAACAGAACTGGACCCAGAACTGATCCTTGCAGACCCCACTGGATATGCTCTTCCAGCTTGACTGTGAACCACTGATGATTACTGTCTGCAAACTGCTTTCCAGCAAGTTATGCACCCACCGTATAGTAACTACATCAAGGTTGTATTTCCCGCCTTTGTTTTATGAGGTCATGCGAGAGAGTATCAAAAGCCTTATTAAAGTCAAGATATACTACATTACCCAGGGCCAGATTTACACCTTGTGCCCCTACACACAACATCTTCAGTGCACTCCCCACACCCCCCGCCTACCGCTGGCCCGTGTGTTTTCCATGTGGGGGGAGGGGGAAAAGGGGCTGGGGTGACCAGCTCGGCCAACCCCAGGCGGGGGGGGAGTATGCTCACCCCGGGTTCTGGCTTGGGGTGGGGCCTCAGGGAAGAGGAGGAGCAGGGCGGCAGGCCCCGTTGGCCCAGGCAGTAATCCACCTGTTTAGTCACTCCTAGGCGCGTGCCCGCTGGGCCTAACAGGAAATCAGGCCCTAGTGCCAGCGCTTCCCCCCCATCCACAAGAAGGAAAACTATTGTTTTCCCTTGTCAAAGAAAACTAGTAGGTTGGGTTGACGTGATTTGTTCTTGACAAATCTATGTTGGCTATTGCTTATCATCTTCTTCGAGTGCTTGCTTATGTCCATTCTGATTGAGGTGTGTGTGCACTCACGCCACATGCACCGGTGCCAGTTTTTCCCTTGGTGGTACATGTAGGTCTGGCTCTAGTGCCCTCTGCCACAGCCCACGTATGCTCTCATATATATAGGGTGCTGCTGGCCCCCCACCCTTCCAGTTCCTTCTTACTGCCTGTGAGGGTGCTGGAACAACTCTCTTGCTCTCTCAAGTCTCCATTTTCCTAGTGGTTTCTCGCTTTCCTAGTGTATTTAGTTTAAAGTCGGTTGTTTAGTAGCTACTCAATTAGTTAGTAAGTTCCCAGGGTCAGGGCATGCCCCGTTCTCTGGGGTTTAAACCCTGCGCTTCATGCAAGAAGCCTATGCCATTGAGCGACTTGCATCAGAGCAGCTAAAGGTGCTTGAGAGAAGCTCACCTCTCCATGAAGTGTAAGATCTGCAGGAGCTTTTGCCCGAGAACTAAGAGAGACTGGGGCTTTAGACGGAAGGCTCTTCTGATGGAGGCAGCGCTCAGACCGCCGCAGTGGGTAGATGACTGGTGCCATTCCCCATCCCGGGACCGGTCTGTGACACCACGGCCATGATCTCCATCACCAAGGCAGAGAACCTCTGCCACCTTGATCCCGGTCTCTAGCACCGTGTTCCCATGTCACCGGTCGCCATCTCCTTGGCACCAATCGTTCACCTGCATGGCATCCATCTTCAGACCCCCGGAATGTCCCTGGCACCACATAGCCCTTGTGTGGCCAAACGCTACCGTCCAGGTGCCACTCCGCTCTGACACGGCACCGCTCAGGAGACTTCCTGGCGGTCACCCTCCCCAGTGCCACGCTGCAGCCACGGTGAGGAGCCACGATCAGTGCCACCCAGGTCCCTGCAAGGTCCCCATCCAGTCGCCGGCCCCAGGAACATAAGTTGGCGAGTGTACTGATGTTTGGTGCGGGACCGTTGGCGGGGGCATGGCCTCAAGGACAGTGGCCATATGGGAGCCAGGGGGGTCCCAGTGGCGCCAGGACCTTACTCCTTCCAGTCCTCCACAGCCATGTTGAGAAAATGGTGATTGGCTCTGGCTGACCCGGTGGGGAGGGGCAGATTCAGGGTCTGACCCCAGCGCCAAGCAGTGGGACCCAGAGGCGAAATGGCTCCCCTGGAAGAGGCAGCGGCTCCACTCCTCCAGTGTTACATCCTCCTCCTCATGCTGGCTGAGGCCGTGGTTGGCCTGACCCCACTGGGGACATCAGCTGGTTTCCATCCCCACCAAGAGCTGCTTAAAAGGATGGCATCCAACTTGGAGTTGGAGGCTGAGGAGTTTGCGGAGCCCACAGACAGCCTATTCCATATCCCGGCCGCCCCGGCTCTGACTAGAATTGCACTGCCGCTCCGCAAATGGGTGCTAAAGGTGGTCAGAGCCCTCCGGCAGATCCCATTTTCTCTGCCATCGGCTAATGAATGGGACAGGCGAGGGCAGGCGAGTTGGATGCTCAAAAATAAGGAGGTGAAGAAGCAGGATCTGTTTGGAAGGAAGGCTTATTCTACGGCCAGCCTTCGTGCACCCTCTGGGCTGTTGCGGGAGGTGCTGCAGTCCCTACATGACCTCCCGTTCAAGGGAAACATCCTGGTTTTGGGGCAGACTGATACCAGGCTGCACGGCCTAAGAGAGTCCAGGGCCACGTTGCGTTCCCTTGCCCTGTATACACGACATGGATCGAGGGAACAGTGGTCACCACAGCCTCCTGGGTATGCCAGCCAGCCGCGGCAGGGAACCTACAGGAGATGAGAAAAAGATAGAGGATTTAAACGCTGCCGTCCCACCTCGTCCTCCTTGGCTGCCTATTCCGGGCCCGCGTGCCATCAAGGTGACTTGTGGCAGGCATTTTGAGGTGCACCCAAGGATAGCACCCCAGACTGGTCGCAGAACCCCCCCCCTTTTATTTTTGGACTGA
The DNA here is from genome assembly GCA_007922155.1 of Mesoclemmys tuberculata. Classification (NCBI taxonomy): domain Eukaryota; kingdom Metazoa; phylum Chordata; order Testudines; family Chelidae; genus Mesoclemmys; species Mesoclemmys tuberculata. Next base: position 630,573 of record ML675616.1, on the reverse strand, counting down.
CTGTCTCCCCTTCCTCTCTGGCTGGGTCCAGATTACATCGGGCCCATGCAGAGAGGTTGATGGCTCCAGTGAGGAGTGTTGGTTGCACAAACGTGGATGTTAGACGGGCCTTGGCCTTCTACCTTGAAAGGACTAAACCTTTCTGCAGGTCAGTTCAGCTCTTTGTCGCAGTGGTGGATAGTTTGAAAGGTCAGCTGGTCTCCTCCCAGAGGATCTCCTGGTGGACAACCTCCTGCAATGTTGTGAACCAGCAGAAGTGCCTCCACCAGCGATCGGAACAGCTCACTCGAGCAGGGCGCAAGCCTCATCAGAGACCTTCCTGCACAGGTGCCGGTCCAGGACATCTGCAGAGCTGCTACCTGGTCTTCAGTTCATACTTCCGCATCCCGTTATGCTGTCATCCTGCAGAGCTGGGGCGACGCTAGCTTCGGCAGAGCCGTATGGCATGCAGCACTGCCGTCAAGTCCGAACCCACCTCCAGGGACACTGCTTGTGAGTCACCTAGCATGGAATGGACAGGAGCAAGCACTCAGTGAAGAAAAGACGATTAATAACTTTTGTAACTGCTCTTTGAGATGTTGCTCATGTCTGTTTCATGACTCACTCTCTGCCCCTGTCATCGGAGTTGACAGCAGGAGGGAGCCCAGGGGGTGCAGGGCCTGTGGTATGAGCTCGGGGCACTGGAGCCAGCCCTGTGTATGCCACTAAGGCAAGAAATTTCCAACCGCCGTGCATGGGGTGCATGCAGACGTAGCATGGAATGGAGATGAGCAACACATCTTGAAGAACCGTTAGGAAGGTTAGGAACAGTCTTGTCCTCTTGCTTCTAATATATTTGTGGAATGTTTTCTTCTTACCCTTCATGTGTCTAGCTAATTTAATCTCGTTTTGTGCTTTGGCCTTTCTAATTCTGTCCCTTCTTGCTTTTGTTATTTGTTTATAGTCCTTTGTAATTTGACCTACTTTCCACTTTTTGTTGGACTCTTTTTAGAGTGTCAGATCGTTGATGATCCCCTGGTTAAGCCAGGGCAGTCTCTTGCCATGCTTGCTATTGCAGAAATTAGAGAGGTGCAGCTATCTTTCCTGCACAGCGGGATAGTGTGCTCTTGTGCATTTAGTAATGTGTCTCTGAAAACCTGCCCTCTCTCTGGAAGTGTTTTCCCCTTAGATCCCAAAGGAAGCAAGTCTCACCTACCAGCTTCCTGAGTTTGCTAGGGTCTGTCTTGAACTCCACAGTGGCCAAGTCCGGCATCCTGGTGTTGCTCTGCCCCCCCCAAGAGGAGCCGTCCCTTCCCCAGATTGTCCTCGTAGCTCTTCGCTGCACCTTTCCGCCTGGGACCAGAACTGCCCATGGTTTTCTACATGAGATCTTACCAGTGCTTTACACAGTGGCATTGACACTTCCCTGGCATTACTGCAGATGCCTCACCTGATGCATCCTAGGATTTTACAGCCGCATCACACTGGCGGCTCCCCATCATCCTGTGATCAACCCATGTGCCCACATCTCTTCTCTGCGACTTTCAACTGACGAGCCCTGAGCTTATTGCAGAAATTCTTGTTGTTCACCCCATGCACTTTGTGCTGTTACGTTTCGCCCCATGCCAGTCTTCAGGGTTGTCTGGCTCTTCCCGCACGATATTCCCAGCCTCCTCTGTACTGATGTCTCCCAACTTTGTGTCATCAGCCAATTTTTGTTAGCGCCTTCCTGCTTCTTGGGCCAAGGCCATCGAAGAAGATATTTAAAGTGAACAGTCCCAAATCAGATCCTTGATGAACTCTAAGGTCCTTGAAGAACTCCTCCAGCCTGAGTCAAGGAACCCAAAACACTTCTTCCACGTCACCCTGCTGCTTCCAAGTGAGACTTCTTATAGGCTGTATGGTTTGGTGTCTGGAAACAACAGATGGGCTCTATCTCTGACTCACTGCGTGATCTCTGGCCTGGTTCACAAAGAAGTTGGGCTCCACTGGGGTTCAATGTCTGTAGAGTGCTCGAAGGCCCTCTGGTCCATCACAGATCTATATCTGGCCCCCTTCCTCTGAGTGTCTCACAGGTTTTGTGTGTTCACCCTCAGTGCTATTGTCCTATTTCACAAAGGACCAGGGAGATCAAGTGACTTGCCCAGGGCCTCGCAGGGAGTCAGTGGTGGAGCAGGGAATTGAAGGCAGATCTCTTAATCCCAGGCTAGTGCACTAACCACCAGGCTGTGCTTCCTGTCTGGTGAGAGGCTGTACAGTCGCAGTACAAAGCATTGTTGTTGTTTAGCTCTGCTTCAGCTGCTTGCTTCTAATGCCATGATGCTGTCATCATTTCTCCTGCATCCCCAGGGGCCGGCAGCTCCAGATGGGCCAGGATATCCTTCTTTCTTCCCATCTTCAAGTCTAATCTACCATCCTGCTGCCAAGGCACCTCTTGCTCTCCTGTGGCATTGAGTCTCTGCTCCAAAGATTTATGGCTGCCGCCTCTTTCCCTGTCCCTCCTTGGTTTCTTTTTTGGTCTCCTCTGAAATGCTGCCGGTCACATCCTCTTAATGAGAGTCTGACGGGCGCGGACTCATGTTGAGAGTCGGGATTCGGCTGTTGTCAAACTACGCACCGCTCCCGTTCTCTCCTTGCCACTTCATTTTCCCCAAGTGACACGCAGGCGTGTAATCGCAGCCTGGCTCGCGCTTTTGTCTACAGAACGTATGCAGATAGCCATTTCTTTTCGCTCGCTGACTGCGTCGGAAATAATGAGTTTCCGAGCCAGGGAGCCGGTTCCAATTTACATTCAAGCCCCATAGCTGGAGCAGCAAGCTCTTTCCTCTAACCTTTGCCATAAAATATGGCATTTTGAATCCCCCTGTGCCTTCCCAGTGATTCCTTTTCTGAAGTGCAAGCCGTTGATCAGTGGGGCCGGATCTTGGGAACATCCTATTGATTTTATTACTGTGATATAGTGAGTTTCCATCTACGTCTCTGCTTTAGCAGTCCAGTCAGGTAGCCCTTCGGTGAACTAGATCCAAGCTTTCACTGAAGGGAAGAAAGTTTTTGGCTGCAGCTAGTTTCTCCCTTCCCTTCCTTTGCAGTTCATTTTTCTAAATTAAGGACACAGTGAAATAAAAAGCCACCTGGCTGCATTTTATTTTAGGAACTGCTTTTTTTCTGGTTAAATAAATCAGAAGCCTGTGACGTTTCATGTCTTGCGTCTGAGATGTACAGATTGCTCCGTTTTCGGCGAAGGCCAGTTCGAAATAAGTCAATAACAGCGATTGGAGATAATCAATTAGGTAATGCATTCCAAAATTACAGGCCTGGGCTATGAATAATAGTCTGAGATTTAAGCTTATTTAGTAAATGCTCTTAATCGGTTTGTGCTTTCCGAGCTGAGGGGCATTTGTCCTGTTTGTCTCTGCTCCGTTCCGTTCCGGGGTGGGGAGGAAAGTCGGGCATGTGGGAATTTTCCACAAACTGAGGCGACAGGTCTGCTCTAGCTTCTGTCAAGGAAAGCAGCAGAGAGCTGTGCGGAGATTGTCTTCCCATTGTTTCTGCTGCGACGGCTCCATCTGAGAGAACCCTGAATCCCATTACTGAAATATTGTTCCGAGTCCTCCCTCGGTGTCTGGGCCTGTCTAATCAAAGCGTGCGAGGATGAAAGTGTGGTGCTGCCATGCATTTCACCCAGTGCTGTGCATCTCCCTTCCCACCGTCCTTGGCCTCCTGAAACTAGATGGTGGCTTGTTGAATGCGTATTTGTTAATGAAACGTGTCTCCCATGGCTTGTTGCTAGGGGCAAGGCAAGCAGCCAAGTGCAATGTTCAGTTGAGGCAAGATTCCCTGTGAAAGGGAAGCACTGTGTGCTGTGGCGGGGGCTGCGTCAGCACCGGGTGGGGCGGGGTGGGGCGGGGCGGGGGGGGTGAGAGTGCTGCAGTTGGGCATTCCAGGTCAGTTTCCCCATGCTCAAAGTGGGAGGGTGCTAGTGGAACTGCCTAGGGGCAGGGGCCGGATACCAGTGCATGACTTGCAGGAAGCTGAGGGAACAGGGAAGAAGGGGCAGCCATCGGCAGACGATTTTGCCACCCGTGTACTTGCTGCTGGGTGGCTGGGGAGGGAGCCCTTGGATGGCTCCCTGAGCCTGATGGGAAAAGAGTGTGTTCTCAGCACAGAGCTCCTTCCTTGAGCAAGGCCAGCTGCTGTGCCAGCGTCCCTGGGAGCGGATCAGATCAAGGCACGCAGGCTGTGGGGCCAGGAAGGTAACTGAGCGTCGTTGTTGTGGATTCTTTGTATCACTGTAGCTCCCAGGAGCCCAGCCGTGAACCAGGCCCCACTGTGCTAGGTGCTGTACGAGCACAGCACAAAAGAATGGTCAGGCCCCAAAGAGCTCAGTGTAGGAGTACAAGGCGAGATGACAGGTGGAGACAGACTGACAGCAGGGGAGCACGTAGAAACCCTGAGCCAGTACGGGTCAGCAGGACAGCATGTCTGTGCCGCCTGGCAGCCACCCAGCCCCGAGTGCACTCCCAGCATGCAGTGGGCTCCATGGATTGTCTGGGTGGCTGGTCTTCCAGAGGGGATTCCTGGGGATGAACTTGGCAGGGATCTTCCAGGGTCAAAGGCCACTGGTGTCAAGACGGTGCCCCACAGCTGGCAGGGCACACGGGTGTGTTTCCAGAACTTGTCGCCTTGGCATGCTGGAGCAAGTGGCAGAGAGCCGACCCGAGCAGCCTCATCAGTGGGGGAAGGAGGCTACTGGAGCCTGGCTCCAAGGCTGCGAGTAGGAAAGTGTTTTCCATCCAGACTCAGGGCGAGCTTTAAACCAACCTAGTTACGTGAACCCTCCCATTTCAGGGGAAGCATTGCCTTTTCCCAGTGTAGCTCGGCTCAGTTGGGGAGGGGTTAAAGCCCAGCTGGAAGGATCCAAATACAAGAGGTCCAGGTGTGGGCATGGGGAGAGCAGGCAAAGCTGTCTAGGGAGATGAGGGCATGGCGTAAGCGAGAGCACCTGTGTTGAGGCCAGCCTGGCTCTCTGCTGGGCAGGTGGAGGAGAGGTGGTGGTGCTGGGGGTTCGAATCACTGCCACTGAGACAAAGGGATGCTCCAGGCAGAGCCAGACCTTGTGGGGTTTGGTGTTTGGCCCCGCTCGTAGCCTGCATGTGGCTGCGTTCCCCAGCAGAGCTGAGTACCGTGCCTGTGATGTGCTGCCATGTGCCCCAGGGGTGGCAGGCGCGAGTACCTGGCTGCTGCTCTGCCAGGAACCTCACCTCCCTGCTTTCCTGGCCAAGGTGCCATGGGAGAGCCGAAGGGGCTCCAGGGCTCAAATGTGCCATCCTACCAAGCACGCTGGGGGCTGACCCTCTCCCTCCATCTGCCCAGAGCAGAGGGTAGGGCGTGGCCCCTCGGAGGAGACGCCCAGGGCAGCACCGTGCCAGGTGGGCATGATCGAGCAGTGGTCCCCGGGGAGAGTCTCCCATCCAGCCAGGTACGGCACTGAACAGGCCAAGCCCTGTTAATGGGGATTCATTATGGGCCTCGGGCCCCGATCCCAGCTGGCTGGTCAGTCATGCCCCAGATTCGTCAGCCCCTCCGTCCCCAGCCTGAGCAGCAGGGCTCTGTGCTTGGAGGTCAAGGCTCCGGGGTCGATCCCCTCACCAGCCCAGGCCGGGGATCTCTGTGTGCGCAGTGACACACGTGAGGGCGCTGCTCCTTGTCCCTCGAGTGAGTGGGCATCCGTCTCTAACACTGGCTCTTTTCCTGCCCTCATAGGACACCCAGAAGGCCAAGCAGTTCCTGCCTTTCCTGCAGCGGGCTGGCCGCTCCGAGGCAGTGGTGGAGTACGTCTTCAGCGGCTCTCGGCTCAAGCTCTACATGCCAAAAGAAACCTGCCTTATCACCTTCCTGCTCGCAGGTGAGCTGGCCTCATGCCCGTGGGTGTGCGCGAGGCTTGGGCTAGTGCTGCGTCAGTCCCTTTGCTGGTGGATCCTCAAGGTGGGGAGAGCAGAGGCTGAGCCTGCCCATAGGTCCCTGGCACCGCACCAGGGGCACGGCTTGCTGTCTCCGTGCACCGTGCAGGAGCTCCCAGGCCTGCCGTGCCTGGCCATGAGAAGTGTTTGGAACAAGGGAAGATCCTCTGTCTGTCCCAGTGCCCCAGCTCCCTTTGTATCTGAGCTGAGCCAGCTTCTCCGAAGGCCAGGGAGGGCATGGAGCGTGCTTTCCCTGCGGGGTCTCCCCTCTCCACGCTGGCTGGGCTGTGACCTGCGGTGGGCACCTTGCATCCCAGGGTGCTCTGCCAGGATCAGCTCTTTGTATCCAGGAGCGTGAGCTGTGCAGAGCCCAGCTCTGCTGATTTACTGAGCATCGGCCGTGTGTCCAGCGCTGTATAAATATAGAGGCAGAACTAGTCGTGTCCCCTCCCCCCCCAGCACCCTTCTCTTCTCAGAGATGCTCCTCTGCTCCTCTGCCCAAGTGCCTGGTTTGACACGGGGGCAGTGTTTCTTGGGTCACCCACCACCCTGGCTTTCTCTCCCCTGCCCCCTGGCTAAGAGCAGGGCCTCTGTGCTGGAGACGAGCCATTTTCCTCATGCCTCTCTGCCTCCCCCAGGGTGAGATCCAGCTCTGAACCCCGTCCCTGGCCCCCTCGTGGCAGCTCCATTACCCAAGCCAGGCCACTGGCTCTGCCCCCTTCCCTTGCGTCTAAGCCCTTCATCTCTCTGCTGAAGTGCAGCCATGAGCCATGCGCTTGGAGCAGTTTTCATGTATGCATTCAAAGAACCAAGCCCTTCCCTCCTTCCCCGCCGCCGAGCACTGAAAGGGATGTGTGTTTGCGCTCGCTGTGCCGTTATGGGCAAGGGGGCTCGGGTGTCCATCACGCATCGCGCTGAGTCCTGTAAGCCAGCTCTGCCGCCTGGTTCTCAGCAATCTCTCTCGGGCAGCGGATCTCACCTTGTCGCAGTGTGGCACTTGCCATCTGCCCTGGGTCCCCTCCGCCCTGTCAGGCTCTGGATCGGCAGGTAGATGGAGTCGCAGGACACAGCACGTCTTGCTGAATGAAACGGGCGAGCTCACAGCTGCTTCCCCCGCTGTCAGTTCTTGTTGTGCTGCGCGCTCATTGCATGTGAAGTTAATGATCACGGTGTGCCTTCTGGAGGGACTAATTGAGCTGGGGCACTGCGATCAGACAGGACTGCAGGCGCTGCCGAGATGAGAGTGCTGACCTGTCAGGTTTGCGGTGCTGGCGGTGCCGGGGCCGCGTTGGCAGGTGGGGCTGGGGCCATGTGTGCTCCTGGCACTGGCTTGCATCTCTCTGCTCTCTCTGGAGCTCCCCCTTCCTCCATCCCAGGTGCGGAGAGGGTCAGTGGCCAGCAGTCGTGGAGTCCTGATTGTCTGCCTACAAACAGACCTCGGCGTTCTTCCCTCTGCGGGTCCCCGAGGGGTGCCACGTGGCACGGGCCGCTGAGCCTTTCAGCCGTGATGTAGGAGGAAGGCGACACAGCGGGGTCCGGGTTGGCTTTCTCTTTGTTTGGTTAACACTTCTGCTTATCCCTCCACACTTCTCTCCCCAGTGCCTAAACCTGTGTGTTCCCCGCGAGGCACTGGGGCCTTCCTTCCACGTGAGGGATGCCGACAGAGCCCCAGCCAGGCTGGCATGGAGTATCGCAAACCCCGCTAGTGTGTGCTCAGAGCTGGCTCTCGGCTCTCCTCTTGGGTGCCCCCACATCACCGGCTCCATGGTGACACGGCTCTGTAAAATGAAGTCCTTCTCCAGCCTGTCCTCAGGGCAGGGGCCCAGTGATAGTGGAGTCTCTCCGTGGCCTCCCAGTTCCCTGCTGGCGTGTCTGCTGCGGCCAGCGAGAGTCGAGTCCTGAATCTCAGAGAGCGGTGAGCTGAAGGGATGTGACGCGTCTTAGCCCATAGCTGCAGCGAAGTGTTGGGAAAACAGCTGTGGCCTTCGTGTCCTGAAAGCCCTCTGTAAGTCAGGGAATGGCTGAGTGGCTCCAGCGTCGCTGCCGCGCTCCAGGGCCTGTTCTGCAGACGGCTCTGCTCGCGGCTTTGCAGGTGCGATGTCCGGGATGAGTTCGAGGGCGTGGTGGTGGTGGTTTGCAAGCTGCTGGACGCCCTGTGCCACTGCCGCCCGGGGGTACTTCCTTGAGCTGAGGTCCTCGTGGCTGAGGACATGGCTGGCTGGACAAGTCCCTGTGATAAGGTGGCATTTGCTCTCTGCTGCGCTGCCCTGTGCCCTTGCCAGGGAGCCGCCTCCGGTACAAGCTCCAGTGCCTTGTGCACAAGGAGATTGGTTTCTCTGCTACAGCTGTCCATGCCTCGCCCCCGCCCCCTCCCCAGGTCCCCGTCTGTGCACCAGACACACCTTCAGGAATCCTCAGGGGCTGTTGAAAAGGAATTTGTAGAAGCTGCAGCTTTGTTGCTGCACATGCGGGCCAAGGGTTCGCGCGGCCCTCCAGCGACAGCGTGGCTGATGGCTGAACGCAGGCAGCTGCCCCTCTGCAGTGCTTTGGTGCTCTGTAGGCCAGTGCCAGCGTGGGAAGCTGAAAGTGTTTGTCTGCTGGTAGAGGGGAGGCGCTGTATTCAAGGTGGGGTGTGGGGAGGCTGGCAGCAGGTCCGGCAGGAGCGTTTGTGCACCTGAAATTTTCCATGGGGAGTGTTTTGCCAGCTGCTCTGGGACGTTGTTTGCACCAGGGTCATTCAGGTTCCTTGTGTTAAAGGCTCATCTGGCTTTGCTCCTCGTCGCTCTGCCCCAGGCCTCCCCCAGGTCTGGCACAAGGGAGGTGGCCCCACGCATGTTACCCAGAGGCAGGAAGGGATGGTGAAGCCAATCTGTGCGGCTCTGCCTGTCTCCAGGCTGCTGTGGGGTGTGGCTGAGCACCCACCTTCCTTAGAAAGCTGTCTGGAGTTTGATTAGCTCCTTCTTTGGGACATGCTGTGCCCAGCACCAAACTCGGAGGCCGTCTGCCCTACCTGGCTTTCCGTCCGATTTCCCTTGCGGCTGTCCCCGGTGGGGGTGCTGCAGGCTACGTCTGCATTGCACACCAGTGGCAGTGGCGTGTAGGGTAGGTGGAGCTGTGTGTGGCAGTGAAAGGCAGATTCCTTGGTGCTGGCATGTTTCCAATTGCCTGCCTCCTGCCGGAGTCTTTCCCTGCCATGGTGAAAGGCTCTGGCAACGCCATGCTATGCTGCTGAAAATAGCAGGGCAGACATGAGGGGCACGACAGAGCCAGGTATGTGCCAACAGGATTCAGGTGTGTCCTTAGTCTACCCGCCTCAGCAGCGCCTCCTTGTCTGCACTGCTGTTTGTTCCTGTGCTAGGGGTGTGTCTAATGCCTGCACTGTCTGTGCCGCCGAAAGGAGTGTGTGGTGTAGACGTCCCCTTAGTGTAGAGCTTTAGCTGCCTCTCGGAGCAGGTCTGGCGACCTGTCACGTTTCAAACACGAGCACTGCCGCCCGTGGAGCCACCAGCTGTCGCAGCCGCATGGAGTCTCATGAAAACTGCTGAGTGGGTCTGTTGTGGTAGAAGGAATGTGTGGGCCAACGGTGCTAACACAACCCCATCCCCGCTCAGCTTTAAACAGTGTTAAACAAGGCTTGGTGTCCAGAGACCTCAGCCTGCTTCGCGCCATGGCAAACACCCCGTTAAACAGCCGCTTGCCCTTTATTAAGGGTACAGAAAAGAAGGAAAAGCAGGTGAAGTGTGAAATACTGAGTTAGGCTTTCATTTGAGCAGCAGCGTTGTCCCTGTCCCCTGTCGCTGCAGGGAGTTTGCAGAAGGAAAAGCCCCTTGTTTGAGTCTCTGCACCAGCAGCGAGGAGGGTAACAACCGGCGGAGAAGTTAGCTGGGCTGGGCCGGAGCTGCTGCCATCCAAGTCCAGTCCTGCTTCCTCCCATCTGGTGGTAGGATTCAGCTGGAACCAGGAGGGGGGTGGGGTCAGCGGGGTCCCTCGCTGGGGCTTGGTCTGGTGAGGGCACCCCTCGAGGCCAGGATGGAGAAAGTCCATGGTCCCAGGAGATGGTGAAGCTTGCTCCAGTCCCTCTGTCTGTTCTTCCTTCTTCCCCCGAAGCCTCTTGCTGTAAGGGCCCCCAGAAGGGGTGAGCGGTGGAACATCCCATCCCCTCGTCATTTTGTCTGCTAGTTGAGCCTCGTTTCCTACACCAGTTTCCACTCACTGATTTCTGGACTCACTGCTCTTGTTTCCCAGGCATGATCTTCACACGTTCCTTGAGTTATAGCTGGAGGCCGCTTTGTTTTTTGTCTCCCTACATCCCTTGTCCCTGTGACCCGTGTTGTAGGTCATTGTGACCTCTTCTGAACGCTCACGTACTCTTCACAGCCGAGCTGCCAAGGAGGGGTAGACACAATTGTCACACAGGTTCCAGGCCTTAATCACCCTGGGGAAGGGCTGTTAGCAGAGGGAAGCTGCTCCGGCGGTAGGATAATGGTGGCGCTCCCTCTGCACCGTCCGTGTGCACATCCCCCTGTGTTGTGTGCATCCTTCTCCCAGAAGCTAGAAGAGCAGTTCCTGCCCCGACAGACCTGTTCATTTCCTGGCTTGTGCTCCAGCATCGCTGACTGCTTGGGAACGGTTGCATTCACTAATGTTGTAGGACCCGCATGGAGGGGTAGGGGAGTTGGTTGTTCCTGTAGGTCTTACAAAAACACTGAATAGTGGTTTTCGGGAGCTCCTATTATGGATAAATTTCTGAAATAATATTGAGCCCTTCCTGTGTAGCATAACCTTTTTGAACAGCTCTGGTCCCTGATTAGCAGGGTGTGTGGAGGCAGCAGGCACAGATAATAAGAGGAGGCTGCCACGTGCCCTTTGTCCCCGTGGATGGGGCCGGCTCTTCCTCTCCGATGCTGACTTCAGGGTACTAGATTATTGTGCGAGTTCCAGTGCACAGAGCTTCCCGCCTCCCCTGCTGCGTTCTCATGGATCCATCAATGGGAGACAATGCGGGGCTGTTTCTCTCTTGTTCCTGTTCCTATGGTGATCACGGTGTACAAAGGGTAACCCTGAACGCAGATCATTCTTAACTCAGTTATGAAAAATTCAGTAAGCACATCAATAAAGAGACAGGCGTCAAACCGACAGAGGGGCTTTCTGTAAACGCTGGCTCTCACTGCTACCAGAGGAAAACACGTTTCAGGGTAGACTGAAATTTACAGCCTGCGTCTGCTTTCAGTCCTTTGTTCCGGGAGACGGAACTGGGCCCTTGCAAAGCACGAGCTTGACACAGAGGAGCAGGGTCTTTCTTCCTCCTTCACCCACTGCCTTTGTCTGCCTTCTCTCTCCTTCCCTGGGCCTTTGAAGGCAGCAGGTGGCTGGGGACCTGTCCCACCTGGAGAAGCTCTGGGAGGGTCATGGGCCCTGCAGAGCAGAAGGGCTGGTCTTCCCGGTAGCACACGGGGCTGCAGTCTGGGATCTGTGCTGGGGGGCCTTGGGCAAGTCACTGTGTCTCTCTGGGCCTTAGCTCCCCGCCTGTGAATGATGCTGCCTTTCCCCTCTCTGTTTTGTCTCTGAAAATTGTGAGCGCGGTGGGCAGGAATCGTTTCACTCTGGATGGGTGGTGCTGAGCAGTTCTCAGCTGGGGCTCCAGGGGCTCCTAGAGTAGCAGTAACCCCTGGTCCTTCCTGCGCTGCTGTGCAGGGAGTGGGGTGGCAAAGTGCTGCGCTTTGTTCCTGGGCTCTGCACTCAGGTTCCGGGGGTGGGGAGGAGCGCATCCTTTTGGGACTCGGGCAGTCACGGGATCGGTGGTAGGGCCGGTGGGCCCAGGGAGGCAGGTGAGGGACCCTTGGGGGCCCCAGTGGAGCAGGGTTCCTGAGTGCTGTGGGTGTGATTTGGGAGCTTCACAGGGCCGGTCTGTGGCTCCTACGTTCTCCCGTGGCTGCGGAGCCTGGTCTGCACTGTGCATGTGCTGCTGGGGTTAGAGCAGATGTTTTGCAGCTGGCCTGGCAGATAGGGACTGTCCTGGGGCCGGTTCTCAGTGCTGCCACTGACTTGCTGTTTGGCCACGAGTAAGTTATAGCCCCATCTATGCCTCAGTTTCCCCACCTGTAAAAGGGGGTGATGCCACAAGTGGAAAGCACTGTCAGAGAGCAGCGTGGTGTGGTGCTGTGCACTGCGTATGGCCTGCCACTGGGATGACCAGAGCTTTGTTGCAGCAGTGACTCCTGCTGCCCAATGCCCTAGGCCAGTGGGTGAATGTGCAGCTTTCCTGCCCTGTCTCAACGCTGCGCTGCTGCCTGTCATGTGCACGGCTCCTTTGCCACCTTGCGGTTGTCTCCTGTCACCCGTTCACGGTGGATCAGTTGTTCTGGATCTGTGCTGCTTGTTGGTTCATAGGGCCCCACCGGCCAGAGCGGCAGCTTCATTGGTGTGTGACGGTTATTCTGTCCTGCCGCTTCGTTACCCAGGAGTGACTGGAGACCTTGCCTATACAAACTGCATTGGGGGGAAGTCTCTATCTCTGTGCTGCACAGCAGGGCAGAAGAAACTTTGCACCCCGCTCGGCTCTGTGCAGGTAAATGCTTCCATAGGACCATGTTGGCCTTCCAAAATCTGAGCTAGATTTCTGCCTGTGGGAGGTGTGTGCGAAGCCTGCTCCTCTGTGTGTGTGCACAAGTAACCACGCAATCTTATTTATAATTAACTCGTCTTAAAGTCAGCTGCAAGAGACAAGAAAGACTCCCCATGCCAGGGCCTCTGACATCTTAAAATTTTAATAAGCGATAAAACTCCCACTTACTGGGGGTGGGGGACAACAAATAATGCTTCTGCGGGATATCGGGCTTTGCTGCAGCTGGCACAGGGGTTCTCCCGCCTTACGTGTTGTACAGATGCGCATTGCTGGTCGTTTGGGGTGTTGAGCTAAATCCTCACTCCCCGCTGGGGCTCCTGCGTCGGTGCTGTTCTTGCCCTGGCTGGCAGCCTGGGGGGTTGGGGAAGATTTCTGCACACTCACGACTCTCCTGCAGGAGCTGGGAGAACAGGAGCAGCTCTCTAGGCTGCTGTTCCTCGGAGCTGCTCAGAGGAAGGGCGTGGGGAACGTTCTTGTCTGTCAGGCCCCCCCGCTCCCCAGCCCCATGAATTAGGGTGGTGAGATGCTCCCCCAGCAAAACAACACTGCTAAGACCTTTCTGGTCTGAGTGGACCCCTGCGTTTCTGCCCGTAATGCAACAGGAATTCTTTGTGCTCTATAATTGAATGACCATTCCCTGGAAAGCAGGAGGGGACAATCCTCCCCCAGCCCCAAAGTTCCTCTGGCCACAGAAAGCCACCTTTCCTTTCCAGGATGGCTTTCTCGGGCCGGCTTCTCCCAGGACTGGCTGGTGACAGGCTTTGGCTCAGTGCCTGCGATAGCCGCCGCCGGAGCGATGTGGGTGCGTGGTTGCCAACAGGGCTGTAACAGTGCCCGGGAGGTGGCTGGGGAAAGTGCTGTGTAGCCACACCAGAGCCATCCTCCTGTGGCAGAATAGGCTCCCCCAGGAAAAGGTGTCAAGGTGCTTCTCTCTACATGGCCTGTGTTGGCACGTGGCCCCCCTGTGAATGCTGCTGTGGGGCCCGTCATCCCATGCAGCTGCTGTGCGTGGCATGTGGCCTTCGGCACAGGCCGTGGGCCCAAGACCTGGGGGAAGTCAGCTGCGTGGGGCGTTCCCGGCCGCTCGAGGTCCTCCAGCTTTGGAGGGAGCTGCGTGCTCAGGTGAACCCCCGCAGCAGGGCTGCCGTGTCACGCGCCCGCTGCACAGGCAGCAGTTAGCAGCACCCTGCGTATGAGCTGGTCTGCTGCGCCGGGCGGCTGAGAGCGGACGGAGAGGCTGCGGCTTGCAATCATCCCCCCATTTAGAGCTCAGGCCTGTGACTGGCAGCAGCCTGCTGTGCACTGCCAAGGCAGGTTTAATTGAAATGAGTTTCCCACCGTCGTCGCCGTTAACCTGGCGCCCCGCCCCCGCTCGCTCCCCAGCCGCAGCCACTCAATGGAGCCGTCGGCGGGTCCCTGCCCCCGCGCGCCGCGTTCGGGGGGCTGGTCTGCGCCCTGGTAATGGATGGTTCCCGGGCGTGCGGCGCTCGCTCGCTGGAAGTTATATTTAATCCCCGTTACCAAGGGAACCGACTCGCCCTGCTCGGAGGTTTGATTTCACGAAGAAAAGTTCTCCAAGTTCATGTGTCCTGGAACTGGACTGCCCTGAGCCCGGCCGTGGGCTCTGCCCGTTCCGGGCACCTCCGCGGGCACGCCCAGAGAGGGCAGCCGGGCCGCGGGGAGCCCCCGACTCTTCTTGCACAGGTGTGGTGGCCCGTTGGTGCGGCAGGCCACCGCCAGTCTCGGGCAGCCCACGCCTCGTTTCCAGCACCTTGCCGCGAGCCGGGGGCGTGGCCGGTTCGAAGTGCTAGGCATGCTGGCACCTTGAACGAAGAGCGAGCAGATGGGGCCTGGGTCCCCGTGTCACGGCGTGACTCCTCCTGTGAGCATGGCATTGCGAAGGAGCTCGCCTGTTGCCCGGGGGCAGTTGTTCTCCCTGGGCACCCAAAGGTGGCTTCTTCCAGACTTGCTGTGAGGGTCCCTGGCCAGCCCAGGCTTAGCCTGCGCCACATGCCCATCTGGCTCCCGTGTGCTGATACCCTCCTGGGCAGCGTTGCGCGCCCTCCCCTCCCCCAAGTTTGCTGCACCGTCACTAGTCACTCAAGGCGAGCAGGGAGCTGTTTCCCAAGCCCTTCCGTGGACTTGAGGGCCTATGGTGAAGAGCTCTCCTGTGACATCCCCCCCAGCCCTGCCCACGGCAGCAGAGTCTTGATTTTAACTCCAAACGGTAAAAAACCTGCCTTGCCAAGAGCTGCAGGTGCCCTGAAAAATTAACGTCCTGCCAGCCTCCCAGTGCCCCAGCCAGGAGCCCAAAGTGTGCCAACGACAGCCAGGCTCCAATCACCCCTGGCGAGTAGTGCCTGGCTGGCTGCTGCACGTGGGCTGGTTTGGACCAACGGGTGCAGGGGAATGAGTGGCCATCTCCATGCCCTCCCAGAAAACGGTGCCAGCGCCGGCACTCGCCCCCCCCCTTAGAATCAGAAAGGGGTGTATCATGTACTGCCCTGGCTCTCCCATCAGCTGAGCAGTGAGTCTCCCGGCCCCCCGGCGGCTCCCTTGTTCCTCCTCAATGAGGATGTAAATAGAACGCAGCAACCCACAGGTGCCATTCTGGGAATTACCTGCTGTTTCCATGCCATCCTGGCTCTCCTCCTGGGAGCATGCCCTCATCCTCCCTCTCCGCCTGGCGCTCTAATCAAGTTGTATACATTCATTATGGACTGAAAGGCAGGTAACGTGCCAATTAGCATGGAAAATGAGGTGCTGCTTCTGCCTTCTCTTGTTTTGGAGCCTGTACATCTGTTGCTATCTTTATTCCCGGGGTTAATTTGGATTTTTCTCTCTCGTTTTTACATTGGAACATGGTGTCTGTGGGCTCTGTGTGTTTTAAGCTGCTCCCTTTTGTGATGCACGCACTTATTAACTCCACCGCTACACCCGTTCACTGGTAAGCGTTTGCATTTTAAATGACAAGGCGACATTTCTGCTATGTTTGCACCGTCCCCCTGTTGTGCATGGTGGGCGCGTGCTGGGAATGCACAAGTGGCTCCATCAGGATTTGTTCAGTGCCTTTCCTTGCAGAAAATCCCTGTGCACAAGCTCTTGGAAGCCCTGGATGGCCCGAGTCCCAGCTGCCCGAGCCGCTGCCTCTCCCTCTCCCTGCCTCCAGTCCTGGGGATGTGGGCTGCCAGGCTCTCAGCTGCCAGGGGTGTTTCAGGGCCTTCCCAAGGGAGGGTGATTCTCAGGGCATTGAGAGGACTGGCCTGGTCATTGGGACATGCTAACTACCAGCCTTGGGTGTCCTGCAGTCTGTCGGCTGTCAGTGGGATGTGACGCGTCCCAAAGCTATGGCCAGGAGCACTGTCTGTCTATGTAGCTCTTCAGAGGTGGGGGTCAGTCCAGAAACCCTGGGTCCTTTTCTCCATGGCGCAGGGGGTGAAGCTGGGGAAGATTTGGCCTTCTCAGTCAGTGCTGCCCCAGCAGACGTCAGGCCCCACCTGTGTGTCTCGGGAGCTGCCGATCTGTCGGTAGCTCCTGGGAACAGGCTGAAGTCTATAAATGGTTGCAACAAGTGCCGTCCCTCTAGGGGTTTGTTTTGTTTTAGGCTGATGTGGCCGCAGGCAGAGCAGAGTGTGGAAACTGGTGAGACTGGCTACCTAAAACCCCGCTCTGTGTCGAACGAGCCAAAGCCTTGCTACGGAGATTCCAGGCATCTGGAGCACAGAGCTTGTGCAGCACATGCCAGTGCTGGATTCAGAGGCGCCGGCAGGCCCGGGGATCTCTCCTGGCAGTCAGTCGAGGGCAGGAAGCAGAAGCTGAGTAATGGGGGCAATTCTTCACTCCAGCACTGGCTGGTCAATTAGCCGTTTTCTGGAGCAGGACGGCCTGCGCTGCACTGCAGGCCGCTCCCAGTGGGCCGGTCTGCCCTGTGCCCATCACACTTCCCCATGCGGCCAGAAGGGAAAGGCTGGTTTCTGGAGTAGTTCAGCGTGTAAGAAAGGCCCAGGCCGATAAGCCAGCTGTGGCCTAGTCAGAGCCTGGGCCTCCTGCTCCCCCACAAGACATTAACAGCCTAGAAGCAGGGGTGACTGTGGCGTGACCCTAGCCAAGGCCCTGGGCGGCCTGGAGCCCTCCCGTTAATGTGGAAATACGACCCACGGAGGCGGCAGCTCGAGATGCTCCATCTTGATCAGAGCATTAGATGAGGAGGCCGCAGGGAGCTGGTCATCCCTGCGGGCTACCCCTCCATGCTTCAGGCAGGGGAGGGCGCCTGCCAGGTGCCGAGAGCCTTTGGCTGGGTGCAGAGCAGGTCTCCCTGCCTGTCAGCATGCCCTGGAGTGCCCTGCACGCTGGGCATGGCCCTCCTCTGGGTGCAGGGGGCTCTTGGTCGCTTATTTCACCTCGCGGCGGGAAGGGCCGGCGTGTAAGTGGCTCTGTGTAACTGCGCGTGGACGAGGGCAGAGGAGTAACTGAATTCCCTGGCTCTCGCTGAAGCAGGCTAGCACCTGATGTTCTCACCATGCAGGGTGCGTTTCCCTCTCCCTTTCATGTATCAATTGAAGTGTGGATCACGCTTGTAATTTGAATAACATCTCCGTGTTGGGATCCCTGGCGCTGCCGCTGTGTTCCCAGCACACCCTGACATGCAGCGCACAATGGGTCGTGTGGGGTCTCGGCTACATCTGTACACGCTGCCGGGCGAGTGCTCTCCGGGGTGCTTGAAGGCTTCTGGGCACGGCATCCCTTGGCAAAGATCGCCAGCAGAAAGCAAGGCGCAGGAGAGAGGCAGGTCAGGGTTGGAGATTGACATCTCCCTCCTGGCCACTGGCTGGTTAGGAGGGCATTTGAGTGAATCACGTGATGTGGGGCCGGATATGAAAATCCCTCCTCCCCAAACGCTCTCACTTTCCTGCATCCATGTGGGAAGATGCATGGCAGCCCTGGCTCCAGCTGGGCCCTTTCTGCCCCTGGCTATTTTTAAAACCTGCCTTTACTGATTATTTTTTTAAGAGACTCCAAGGCTAGGCTGACAAATCTGGAGCCTGCCGCCGCCTGCACCCCCCCCACTGCCGGCCCTTGGCAATGGGCATAGCAGGATGGTGGCAGAGCGAGCTCCCCTCCCCTCTCCTGTATGCAGATGTGGGCAGGGGCACCTGCTGTAGTGGGGAGGAGCTGTTCAGCCTCTTTGGTTCTTTGCATCTGTGCTGAGATGGCCAGCTGGGAGCTGGTGTGATGGGACCCCTGGCTCCATGCACAAAATCCCTCAGCTGGTGCCAAGCAAGCCTGGAGAAAATCCATAGGCTGGGGATTTTCGAAGGAGGTCGGCACCCAGCTCCCATTGAAATTCCCCTGGGCTTGGGTGCCTGGCTCCCTGGCTGGGATTTGAAACGCTGCCCTCTGGGCAGAAGGCTGCGTATCCCAGTCTCCAGCCCCTGCACGTCACCTCCACTTCAGGGAAGTTGTCGACAGCTGCCAGAAACCGTGAATGGAGGGGGCTTCGCGTGACCTGCTGCGCAGATAGCTTTCCGAGCCTGCACGCCGACAGCCACGGGAGCCCCTTGTACACGGCTCTGCGAGCTGTGGAGTCCGTTGTGCATGCTGCTAACTGCAAAGTTGTCTCTGGCCTGGCGCCAGCCCCGTGTATTGGAAACCAGTGTAAACAGCACAGTCGCCCACTAGAGTAACAAGCAGCTGTTACAGGTTGGCGACTGTGCAGGGAGCGAGCTGCCTGCGATGGAGTATTGGCATGCGCCCATTGATGAATGGCACCGGGCACTTTCCTTCCCTCTTTTATTTTAAATCAACTATTGTGTCACTTATTCAATGGCTCCATTATTGAGGCTGAATAGGGAGAGGAGAATTTCCTTTGCACTCATTCACTCCGCTATCAGTGTGAACGAAACACAGCGCCTGAGCGATGGGGGCAGACCGGAACCGCGAGCAGCAATTGGCACAGAGGGGCCGCGGTGAGAGGCTCGAGGTCATGGGTTGGGTAAATAAGGGTCACCTCTCGTTTGTCTGTACTCCTCCATCTCTCCCACCCCCCCAAGTGACTGGGTGGTCAATGGTCCGCGTTCCTCTGGTACACCTGGTGCCCAAGTAACCCCGAGGGCTCTGGCCACAACTCCCTGGCACCGCAGCCCCCTTGCAGTTTCCACTGGATATAGGATGTTTCTTCACTTCCTAGCTGTTGTGCAGTGTTGCTGTGCGCTGTCAGGTAGCTGCTTTGTTCCACCTCAGAGGTGGCTGCCTTTCAGTGGTGGGCGAAGCAATCTGTGTCAGGCAGAAAGACCTGTAAGGTAGTGACGGGGGAGATATTGCTCTGTAGTGTAATGCTGCAACCCTGCTCCCCCTCCGATGGGTTGCCCATAGAATTGTGCTTCAGCCTCCAACTCTTCTAACCCCCTCCCCTCACCCCCAATTCCGTTATCCCATTGGCAGGCTGGAGACGGTCCCACCGTGGACTTTGGGGTGCAGCCTTGTAAGTCCAGTGGGACCCCAGGCAGCCGATTGGGCCCGAAACCTTGAACTAGGGGCCTGGGGAATCAAGGAGCTAGCCCTCGGCACAGCCACAGCCTGCTGGATGTCCCACCCTGTTCCTGGGCTAACGAGGGGGCAGGAGAACCACGCCTCTCTGAGGTGCGCTCCCGCTGACCAGGCTTCAGTGCCTGAGGTCTCCCTCCTCCGGCTTGCATAAATGGGCCAGCACTTACTGAAAGCACGCTTGTCCCAAATGGCGTCCTGGCTCCAGCCTGTGGGGGGCGCTGTCTCCGCTTGGGGTCAGAGTAGATCCGCGTCACTGTAAGAGTCAGGCCTCTGTGGTCAGTGGGTGGGGGGAGCAGCAGGGCCCTGGGGGGCACTCAGTCATTAGCGGCTGAGAGGAGTTGCTAGCGCCAGGAATCAAGGAGAGAGGATGTCTCGCTGTGCCCGCTGCTCTGGGCATCGGTGCTGAACGGAGTCCGGCGCCTTCGCATCAGGCAGCCTTGGTGCTAGGCACGGGGGGATTGGCCCTTTCCAGCGCCTGCCCCTGGAAGCAAAGCATGTTCCCAGCTCATCCCATCTGGCGAGCCTCAAACGCCTGGCGCGGCCCCTCTGAGCAGTCCAGCACAGCAGCCACGCTCCCCGTTTGCTGGCCGCGATCGGTGGCCAGTTGGCAAAGGGCTTTTAGGATCTCGGGGTGCAACGTGGAAAAGCTGACTGACAGTCACAGACCACGGGCCCAGCGGGCGGTGGGGGGGAAAGGGCAGGGCCCAGGCATTTGTTAACTGCAGGCCTTGTATTTATTGGAAAATTAAACGTTTGCCCTGAGTACGCAAAGTCCCAACTTGGTTATTGAAGCCATCTTTCCCTCTAATGAGCCCTGTGCAGCCCTTGTGAATTATTCAGTGCACTCGCTAATAACAGGCCAGCTGAGTTCACGGATGCTGCCGAGGGATCGAAGGGAAGCCCTGCCGGCCATCTGCCTGGGCAGAGGGACTACAGGGGTAAATGCCGACGTTAGAAACACCAGGGGGAAGAGAAGGGGCGGGAATAAAGCTGCTGTCCTGGTCCCCTCTGGCCCTGTGCTATGGGGAGCTAAGCAGCTGTGTCTGGAAAGCTGAGCTCCCCCGCTGGCAGGCGTTAGGGCTAGCTCCAGGTACGTGGCTGAGGGGCGTGGGAGGAGCTGGTGTTTGGAGACTGAAATGTCCCTGCAGGTCTCCTGCTGGAGGATGGGAGGGTAGGCAGGGCTGGGCCCCACCCCAGCAGGGTGTCCTGGAGCACCGTGTTGCATGCAGGAAGGCTGGGGCTCGGTGGAGGGCGCTCTTCCCTGGGAGCCAGTGCTGACCCCAGCGGGGCGACTCCACAAGGGGTGCTGTCCTGCTGCCCCTAGTGTTTGCGTGGCCCTTAGGCCTGCTGGGTGCAGGGACCAGGCTGGGGGCGTGCTCCCCTTGGAGTTAGGCTGACTCACTCCAGTGTCGCAGCCTGTTAGGGGGTGCAGGGCGGAACGGGGCTGAGGGATCTCCTCCGTTAGGGCCTGCGCTGAGTGAGCCCAGCATTGCAACGTGCTGTTAGGCGTTCTCTCAAAGATGTCTAAGGCCACGTGCTGATCACTGGCCTGTCTGTCCCATGCAGAGCGTTCAGCATCTTCTGGCCTGGTCCTTATTTTCTGCCTCTACGTTCCCTGGCAGTCCTGGTAATGCAGTGCCGCTGCGTGGCTGCTAAACTCTGTTCCACCCCAGAAGTCGCTGCACTTGGGTCTCAGCTGACCCTGTCCCCAGAGTGTAATTTGCAGCGCTCTTGGGGATGGAAAGTGCTGTGCAAACCCAGGGTGATTAGCAGGAAGAGGTTGCCAACAATGACCAGTCCCCCATCTTAGTCCCTGAGCATCCGTGCTGTGGCTTTCCCTGCTGGAAGCGATCGCACAAGCTGGCTGGTAATGTGGCTCCTTGCTTAGCTCCCCCTGTGAGCAGGGATCTCACCTAGGAGAGGGAGACTGAGCTTGGACAGCTGGGCTGTTGGAAATCGCTGTGGGGGGGAGCAGCGGGGTAGTGCACACCCTGCCATGTGGGAGCTTAACCTGCCTCTTGCTTCTGTAACGTGGGGGTGTGGCCAGAGACGGACCACATTGCTTTGCAGCCGCGTGGGCGCCCCAGCTGCAGAGCCAGGGGGCCTCGCCCCAGGGAGGGGGCTTAGCAGCATTGGAGGATAGCGCAGCACCACAGCTGGGAACCAGCCGTAGGCTCTGCGCTGTGGGGAAGGAAGGGGGCCCTGGGCCAGCCTGATCCCAGTGGAGGAGCGCCGGGGGTGCAGGAGGCTTTCGCCCGCTTCTCAGGATTGGGTGTAGAGGTGAGGATCGGGGTGGGAGACCAGGCTGGAGGCAGCTAAGCACAAGAGCAGAGACACGGGTGAGCTCAGTTCTCTTGCAGACTAGAACATCTCCCTGGACTCTGCAATCTGGGTGATTGCTAGCCGCATTTCGGCTCCCTTAGGACTGCAGCACCTCCCAGGCCGTGTCCTTCCCCTCTGCCGGTCCCTGCTCTGATCTCTTACCCCTCGCCCCACCCTGTTGTTCCCTGCTTTGCCCCTCCAGCTGTCCACTTCTCCCGCCGCCCCCTCAGCCCTGGCACCCCCCAGCTGTGCGATCTCCTTGGAGCAGCGCTGGCCAGTCCTGACTGAGCCCCACTTCCAGCTTGCAGGAGGGGTGCTCTTTGGCCTGGCCTGGCCTCCCCATCTGGGCACGGGGGGGGGCGGGGGGCATTCCTGCTGGAAACGCTGCTGGAGGCGCTGCTGGAGTGGGCGGTTTTCAATGTGGCTTAAATCCTTCTAGGGGAGGGAAAGGTGCTTCCCTCAGCCTTCGTCAGCTCTAAGCGCCAGCTGTGTTTAATGGGTCTCACTTAGCAACTTCTCGCTCTTGCTCCCTTGCTGTTTGCTTGTTTTCTGCTGAGTAGATGGGAACTTGCTTGGGTCTTTTCTTCTCCCTGGTTTGAAGGCAGAATTGAATGGCAGGTCAGCAATCCCTCGAATTGGCAACCCAGAGATAAAGCCCTTTAGAATTAGGGCTCTGTGCAGGAGCTGAGCGGGGTGGAGGGCAGGGGAGCATCGGGGAGGGGGGCAGGCGGCTTGGCAGCCCCTCTGTGGTGGGGGGGAGAGGGCGTCCTGGCACTCAGGAGTCTGCCTACAGAGGAGAATCGCTGGGCCCAAAGTCGGGGCTGCCCTCTGCTTTGGGGGGAGTCCCATTTGTTCACCCTGCTTGCAGCCCACGTCCTTGGGAGTGAAGTGAGGCACAATCTTGACAACCCTTTTCCCTTTCGTTAATTTCCTCTCCCGCTTCCTCACCCTCTCTTAGGGCACGTGCCCTGTGCATCTCCCGGCTTTCAGCCCAGCCTCCCATGCTAGGGGCAGCCTCTCCCCCATTAGTCGTCTCTTAGCCAAACTGCTATCTGGATTTCCTCCATTGATTCCTTCCTCATAAATCAGTCCCGGGCCAGTTCCTCTTTCATGGCTTTTTAATAACATCCCTTTCCACTTTTGCTAATGCTCGGAGATCTATGGCTCTGTCCAGCGCGCCACCAACCTGCTCCTGCCGCCCCCTGGGCCATGCTGCTGCAGCACGTCCATTTGCCCTGTGCGAGGTTTTTGTAACACAATTATTTATTGTAATCATCGATGCTGCAAAGTACAAATGTCTAATGCAAACGTGCCTGATAAAGGTGGGACAGGCCCATTGTAACGCCAACTTCAGGGATCTTCTCAGTGGAGACGGATGCTGTCTTTCCAGCTAAAATATAGATATGGTGGTGCTATAAATATTTGCAAATAGAGTCATAATTGAATCTCACTCGCTCGTTTCGTTCTCCCGGAGAGATTCTGAACCCTGTGTTCTCAGGCAGCGAGTGAGCGATGGCCACGGTGCTGGCTGATGCTTTCAGAGGGAGAACACGCAAGAAATAGCACCAAGGGGCTGGGGCTGGGGCACGCGCTGTCAGCGTCTGGCACAGCAGGATGTCAGTGTGCTGGGCATGGCACAGCTTCAGTCTGTGCCCTAAGGCGCCTGCAGCTGAGATCAGACCCCGGTGCCCTGGGGGGCCTGTCTGACATGACGTAGCTCCCTTCGGAGGGTGCGCGGCTGCCCTGCTTCATGGCAGGGAGAGGGATGGGGAGGCATGGTATGGAGGATGGCCTGCCCAGGAGAAGGGACAGCTGGGACATAAGGGCACTGGGGTGGGGTTGGGGCCAGCCTGGGTGCAGAAGAAGGGCAGCTGGGGTGGGGGCCGTGGGCCTGTTGTAGCCAGAAAAGAGATTGGGTGGAGGGTGGCGATGGGGAGCCGGGCGCCCCGTCTCGCAATGAAGCTCTGGTGATGACAGTCCAACTCTGGCCTGGGTGGCAGGTGGAGTGCGAAGACAAGTAGGGAGCTCTGGCTCCCGCCACCCTGGGCTGAGAGCGGCTTTGGGGCACCCGCTGGGCTCCCAACATGCTGCGCTCCTGCCTGTGAACGCCGGCCGGCCCTGTCCCTGTCCCTGGCGCGTGGGGCCGGGGCCTATCTTCTGCCGTCCGCGGGACGGGGACTGACGCTGCTCCCGCTTGATGCCGTGGGGCTGGCGTTGCGGCGTTTCTCTGTGTGCGGGAGGACGCAGATGTGTATCTGCACGTATCTGCAGCCGTGGTCGGTGAGCTATCTCCAGAGCGGGAGAGCAGCCCTAACTCACACAGCCGCAGCCGGGCAGCGTGGGGAGGTGGGAGCTTGCAGCTGGTGCCTGCCTGGGCCTTGTGCAAACAGGCCTGGCTTGGCGTGGCAGCAAGTGGGCAGGCTGAGGCCACAGCGCCCATGGGGAAGGTGCAGCACAGTCGTGGGTGGAGCTGTCTGGCTGGGGATGGGAGCTGGCTAGGACGTTGCTCTGCCAGGAGGCCAGGGCTGGGAAGGCCCTAGCTAAATGGGCAGCAGAGAGCCGGGGGCATGGCCGAGTTGGGGGTGAGCAGGCGGATTGGGAGGGCACGGGCGGAGTGGGGAACTGCTGCCTTGTCTGCAGCAAATGAAGGTGTAGATGCCTGCGCAGTGAGCTGGCCGCAGTGGGAAGGGAGGGAGCGAGGGGTCTCCTGCCATGCACAGCTGATGTCTGGCTCTTGCCTCCCATCCCGAGATGTTTGTGGACGTCAGCGATGCTGGGGTCTTAGTCTGAGGCTGTCCGGGAAGGGCCTGCACATCCTGGGCCCCTCCCCCTAGTTTGTGGGGGCTCCATACCCAGCTCCTGCCTGCTCAGCAAGTGTTTGAGGGGACGAGGGGGGCAGCATTTAGGATTCCTCCTAGATCCCTGGAGTCCAGCCCCCCCAGGATAGCCTAAGCAGAAAGCCTGAGTCTTCCTATCCAGCTCCCCTCCCAGGCCCAGCTGTGGTGCTGCGGTGGCCCATGGAAGCTGGGCCTTGCTCCTCCGGCAGTGGCATTGAAACGGCCCATCTCTCCTGGCAGCTTGGGGCTTTTGCTGCTACTGCAGCCGACGCCTGTCAGTCGCTGGCTGTGGCGCCATCCGTCAAGGAGCAGAGCAGAGCTGCCCGGAGATGGGGCATGATGGATAAGCCTGGCCCAGGAGCAGGGTGGGCAGGACATTCCCCCGTTGGCACAGTGCCCATACCGAGCTGGCCTCCCACCCCCTCCGCCAGGCGCCTCTGCATGTAGCCAGCTGGAGTGAAACCTGTCTTGGGCAGGCGCACCCCTCAGTGTGGCTACAGCCGGGAGCTGGGCGTCTCCAGGTGATGGTGCAGAAATGTTAGGGTTGCTGTCCAAAGCCCCCTGCCACCCTTTCCACCCCATGCCCCTCCCAGAACTAGGAGGGGAACCCGGCAGTCCTGACCCCCCGACCCATCTCTCCTCACACACAGGATAACACAACTCTTCTGCTCTGCTTCCTGCGTTGTTCTCATGACTCTGAGTTAAGATGAAAAGCCAGCACATCTTACGGCACCACAGCTCTCTGGATGGCTCTAGCCTGCGTTCTGGGCAGCGCACAGTGTGGAAATGCAGGCAAGAGGGGACCTCTCCCTCTTAGGGAGGCACCTTGTTATCCCAGTGAGAGAGGGCCGGGCTGCTCTGCCAGCTGCAACTGATTTGAAACAGCCCCATGTTTGTAATTCTGGCGCGGGAGCCAGAGAGCACCACATTCTTGTAATGTAGCTTTAGCCTCTTCCCCCGTTCCCTGTTATCAGTTCAAAAGGCCGGTCTCTTGCTCTAGATCAGTGCCAGGCACAGAGTTTGTCAGCCCGGCCCTGGGCCCCCTCACATTGTCCAGGAACCATCACCTTTTTGAAGTATCTTTTTAAAAAGATCCTCTGCCAGTCTGGCTGATTGGCTCAGCCTGCTGTGCGGCGGGGAAGGCTGTGTAATGCTGTTAGCAAAGAGCCCTAAACGAGCAGGGTGCGCCGAGTCTGTAAACCAGGGAGAACGTGTGCCTGCTAATTTCACAGCTAGACACAGAAACAAAGCAGAGCCAGGCAATTTGGGCAGGCAGGCGGGAGAGGAGCTGGAGGGATGGCCGCCACAATGCCTGCCTCTTGCAGACGTGGCCGTCCTTGCAGATGTTTAGATCCCTAAAGTCATCTTTGTGGGGCTGGGCGGGGAAGCTGGGGGGGAGGCTTAGCCTGCTGATGAGCTGTTTGCCTGCAGGCCCTGGCCTGGCAAATTATGAGCCTTCAGGCTGCTCTTTCAGATTTCTTAGCTCTCTGGGTTAAAATTTGCTGTCAAACACCCAAGTCCTGCCCTCCCGCTGCTGCCCGTCGACATTTACCAGTCCCGGCTAGCAGGAGTGAGAGCGGGCGACGTGCGCATGGTGTGTGGCTTCTGCCGTCTCTGCGCTCTGGGGGCTGCTTGCTGGGCCCCTTGGTTCTGTTTTGGATGCACTTCCTGACCAGGGAGAGCCCCTCTGCACCCCAGCTTCCTCCTGCGAGGCAAGCAGGGGGTCCTGAGGGTCCACAGAGCTGGGAGGGGCTGGTGCCGTGTGGAGAATTGCCGAGTGCTGTCCTTGTTCTCCTGTCCCCGTGGGCTGGCCATTGCAGCGGGACACGTCAGTGCCCACTATGTGTTTGACTGGGGCTGTGCAGGGAGGGGAATCCCCAGATTCAAGAGCCAAGTTCCCCCAAAGCAGAGAGCGTGTAGCCACATCTCTCCTTCCCTGGCCAGACCTTTCTAAATTCAGAGGCCAGGGTGGCCAGACAGCTCAGGCTGTGTCTGTGCATTGATCAGTGCAAGTTGCCTTTTCCCACCATGGCTGAATCAAAACCTTCTGGCCAGGTGAGGGATGACTCGGAGAGCCGGCTGCTAGGAGGATGCCTCTTCCCATTGAGCCCTGCAGCTCATTTTCCCTTTGCAAGGCTGTGTTAATGCACAAGCGTAAACCTGTTTGTTCACATGGTTTATGTCCTGACTTTTGTGCACTGCCTTCTCAAGTGCGTTGAGCCTGTGCGCCTGTTTCCTACAGCCCCTCGCATCCCTTCCTCAGAAGAATAAAAATCCGGAGAGAAGAAAAGATAGATAGAATGATAGTCAGATTTTTTTCCTATTATTTCATTCATCTAAGTGGCTCCCCACTTGTGCTCCCTGCAGAGTTGAGTTTTCTCTGCCCACTCCTGCAGCAAACGTGTGATGCTAAGGCTCCCGGACATGCATGCCAAGGCTTGGCTCTGGGCTGAGGACAGCCAGCTCTGTGGTCAAATCCCCACACAGGCCCTACGCTATCTAGGGATTGAAATGAATAGATGCTGGGTTCTTTTTGTTGCTCAGCTGTTTGGCTGTACTTTGCTCGTGTTTTCAAGCTTTATCCACAACCGTGGGGGCTAGACAATGTACTTGAGAAAAAAATAAGGTTGAGATTGTCACGTTCGCGTGACTCCGGGCACTGGCGTTTAAGAACACCGCCATCTCTTGCGAGACTTGCTATAAAATCCTGAGAGCTGGCTGCAGCTGGGAATGTGAGTGGCAACTCGAGGAGATGTACTCACGCTAGCGCTCAAACGCAGCGTAGTCGCAGCAGTGCGAGGAGCGGAAGGGGCTAGTCGCCCCAAGTACGTCCCCATCTGAGTTGCTGGCTGTTCTCAGCACCACGATTAGGCTCTGTTTGTAGTGGGCTGGCCGGCTCAGAACTGAACTGCTTGAGCTGGGAATGTCACCCTCAGCTCCCTGTGCAGGCATACCCTGAGACAGTAGCTCCCCGGTTAATTCAAGGGGGCTGAGGCATTATTGCCCCTTGAGTGCTGCCTGAGATCCACCCCTTGCACCTGCGCTGTTGCCTCATGGTGTCCAACACTGCTGGGAGTTTCCAGTTTGGTCCTAGCACGTGCTTCAGCTGCATGGTCGATCGAGGCCTCAGTGTCCTTGGGTTTCATGGAAGCTTGATAAGACGCCAGCCCCGTGTTCAGAAATTGAGTCGAGTGTGACTAGCATCTGTTGTGTGGCTCTTTCTTTCTCTCCCCTGGTGAGAATTGTCTCTGACTCCACTTACAGAGGAGCAGATTTTCTTCCTTCCCTCCCTAAACTGCTGCATAACAGCTGTCGATCAGGTGCAGTGCTCCATCCCGAGGTGGCTACAGTGTGAGAACCTTTGGCTGGCGTGCTTTGAGATCCTTCGGGAGGGAAGATGTGTTAGAGCCTTACTAATCTGTGCCTAAAACTGGTGCTCTCTCCAGATTTAATCGTGGTGATTAATGCCCATTACGAGGCCTTGTCTTACAAACGCTTCATTCTGGGTGCACGGGATCCTGGAGAAGGTTTACTGGTGCATTACAGCGCAGCATTAAACTCAAGGGCAATTGTCAAAGCAAATGAGCGGAGTACTTTGTGCGATACTTTATCTCTGCTTTCTCATCCTACTTTGCCTCCTTGCATGTCGGTACAGTCGCGTAACTGGGTCTCCTTGTCACTGCACTGATTTGCTGAGGGACGTCCCAGCCTGCGGCCATCAGACTGGGAAGAGAGCAGCCTCCTGAGATCACGAATATGGGGGGTCTCTGGCGAGCCCCTGCTGAGTTCTAAAAACCATCCACGCCGTTCGGTAGCTGAAGGCTCAAGCGCTGCTTGTGCTCCTCAGTTTGCACAGCCTTGCACCCCTGCTGCCTTCCAGCTAACGCTGCGTTGGCTCCTAGCCAGCCTGGTGCAGCTGCCCGGGTGCTGAGCTGTGGCCGGAGACAGGGCTCAAGCGCTTATGCCAGTGTCCGATCAGAGCAGTTCGAGGTGACATGGGTTGGGCACTCGTGCCACCTCTGCAGCACTTGTGTGCATTTGGCCGGGTACCGGTGTTTTCTTGTGGATCCCGACTTTAGCAAAGCTTTTGATACATGTTTTTATCAGCAAGTTAGAGAAGTATGGGTTGGTTGGCTGAATGGGCTATAAAATGGACGGAGAAATGGCTAGATCATTAGGCTCAGTGGGTAGTGATCAATGGCTCCATGTCTAGCTGGCAGCCAGTCACAAGCGGAGTGCCCCAGGGGTCGGTCCTGGGGCCGGTTTTGTTCAACATTTTCATTACTGATCTGGAGGATGGGGTAGATTGCACCCTCGGCAAGTTTGCAGATAACACTAAGCTGGGGGCCAAAAGAAAACTGCTGAGGTTCACCAAGGACAAGTGCAGAGTCCTCCTCTTAGGACAGAAGAGTCCAATTGACAGCTACCGACTGGGGACCAATGGCTGGAAGTTGAAGCTAGGCCAATTCCAACTGAAAATAAGGTGTGAATTTTTAACAGTGAGGGGAATTAACTCTTGGAACAGTTCCCTACGGGCTGTGGTGGGTTCTCCAGAACTGGGCTGTGATGGTGACGCTGGAGCAGCCGTGCCGGCCCGGCCCCTGGGTTTGACAGCTCTGTCTTGTGACGTCTCAGCCTCTGGGTCCCCACGGAGGGGCGCAGACGACATGCCCCGCATGAGACCGGGCTCCCTCTTCCTGTAGTGTGAGGGGGAGTGACGTGGGCTATGGCTCCATGGAGGTGCTGTGCATAGAAAACAAAACCCAAAGCCTTGAAGCCAGTGGAAGGCTGTGTCAGCAGGCTGGCTGCACAGCAAACCCAGGAGATATGCTAAGCACACGAGGAACGGAAAACCAGGTTAGCTCCGGCTGAGCTGCAGTAGCCTCCCCCTCTGCTAGCACGGAGCATGGGTGACCGGCCGGCACCTTGAAGGTCTCGCGGCTTTTCTCCGGTGACCGTCAGCAGAATATTTAATAATAATCCTGCTTCACAGAACGCTGCACTAGAATCCGTAGCCGGAGCTGGCTCCTTGGGCGGGCTCCTCCTGGCCCCTTTTCGTTCCTGCTCTCTGCAGTTCCCTCCAGCCCTAGTCTTCTGTGATTCTTAGGTCTGCTCCCAGGGTCCGCTCCATGGGGAGTACATGAGAAATCGCCTCTGCTCATGGAGATTGTCCCCAGGGTCCCGGCAGCTTTGAAAGCAGGGGCAGCAAGTGAGACCAGAGTTCTGTCGCTGGACACTGGTGCCTGGCTTTGGGGCATGTGTGGCTATAAAGCAGGCCTGAATCACAGAATATCAGAGTTGGGAGGGACCTCGGGAGGTGTCTAGGCCGGCCCCCTGCTCACAGCAAGGACTATCCTCAGCTGAACCATCCCAGCCAGGGCTATGTCAAGCCACAGCTTAAAAACCTGAACCTGGCAGCTGCACACGCCACTCTCGGTGTGGGAGCCGCGCGTACCAGCCCCCTCTCCTGGGGGCCCCCCTTTCTCAGAAGGCTAGGCTTGCAGAGGGTGCTGTATGGCAGACATA
Organism: Mesoclemmys tuberculata; assembly: GCA_007922155.1. Lineage (NCBI taxonomy): Eukaryota > Metazoa > Chordata > Testudines > Chelidae > Mesoclemmys > Mesoclemmys tuberculata. The sequence goes on along the minus strand of ML675616.1, from coordinate 600,778 downwards.
ACCCCCCCTTCCCTGGCTGTTGCCCCTTTCCCATCGTGCACTTCCTGGGGCTTTGCCCAGCCTGGATGTGAATGTCATGCCAGGGGCGACCAGCCCTTCCCCGTGGGGAGCTGGTTCTGCAGCCCCCCTGTCTCGCCAGCTCAGCCCTAGCTACGGCTCCGGGGGCTTTGAAGAATGTCATGCCCTGAACACCGTGGCTCGACTGGCCTGCTCCCCGGGGCAGACATGGGAGGGTCATGGGGGATTCTTCATCGACCCAGCTGAGGGACCTATTAACTACAGAGACAGAAACCCCTTCCCTCGCAGCTGGAGGAGTCGGCTCTGGCGCTCCAGCAGCACAGCCACTGGGCCACCATAGCAGAGATGGTCCCTCACTGACTGCGGCCTGTCGCACAGGGAGGAGAGCAATGGGGTGTGCTGAAGTTGGAGGGTCAATGTATCCCCATGGCTAGGGCACCAGACTAGGAGTCAGCAGAGCTGGGGTCTGTTTCCATCTCTGCCACTGACTTGCTGGACACCCGTGGGCGGCGGGTCATGTCCCCTCTTTGCCGCAGTTTCCCCTCCCACTCTTCGTCTTGCTCTGTCTGTGCAGCACCCAGCACAAGGAGGCGCTGATCTCATTTGGGGCCTCCGCGGTGTTTCCCAGGCGGTCTAGTTATTTTGTCCCTTACGGATGTTTTCTCTCTTTCTGTTGTATGTGTTTTATCTTTAGGTCTGTTTCCTTTCTGATACAAACTCTCAGAAGGTTTGGGAACTGTAGACAGAATTAGCGCAGATCCTGGGACGCAGCCTCTCCTCTCCCAGCTGCAGCCTGGTTCTCTGTGGCCTCTATTTTTGTAGGGACTATGTTAAAAATATGCACCGCTCCCACGCTGGCTCTGCCATAGCAGCCAAGCTCCCATCATGACTTTGTGAGTTGGACGAGTCTGTGCCAGTGCCAGGGAGCTGCTGTCTGCACGAGGAGGTGACTGCACAGCCGTGTCGGCTGCCTCTCTGCAATGTCTGGGGTGGGGGAGGCCGAGGGGAACAGAGCAGAGCACACAGCAAGAGAGACCCGCTGATTTTCAAAAGTAGCTTCTTGCACTTTGTGAGCACTGCACTGGGATGAAGGACAGCTGGGCCCGACACCTGCTCAGCCCCCTTTCTGCGCCTCCCTCTCCCCCCGCACCCTTTGTCTTGTCTGCTTAGGCTGCAGACTCTTTGGGGCAGGGACTCTAACTTGTACAGTGCCCAGCACAAGGGGCCCTAATCTTGACTGAGGCCTCCCGGTGCGACTCTGAAACCTGCTGTCTGCCTGCTGCATGGCTTTTGCGCCTTCCTCAGCAGCATCTGCCCGACATCAGAGACGCGATGCTGCATTTGATGGTCCTGGGGGTGCTGCAGCACATCCATGGTTAACCAGGAGAATTTGTTGCTTTAGCATCTGGGGTTCCTCTGGCCAAGGGGGCGCACCTGACAGCTTTCAGCACCAGTGCCCATCCCCCAGAGTCGGCAGCTGTCGAGGCTGGGCGGCTGCTTGCATCCACTTTGTCTTTTGGATGGTGCCTGGCATGTGAAAGCACAGCGGGATTTAATGCTGTTCTTAAACAGCCAGGCCTCGCCTGGGAGTGTTGTCCGTAATTATCGGTGGCGCCGTTCAAGTGACTGACATTCCCAAGCAGCTGCTGTCATCCCTTCTGTTCAGCTTTTGTATGTCTTAAAAAGTCTAAGTCCCCCCGAAGATCAGCCTTCCCCATGGACCAGCTGTAAAACCACTCCCAGGGAGGGGGGGTTAGGCTGGCCCGGCCCTCGTACACCCCTGATGCCATCTCCCCCCACCCTGGTGGTGGTGGCCAGGCTGCAGCACAGGAAGAAACGCCCGCAGACCAGAAATCAGTCTGCTCTGACCTCTAGGCGCGTGGCGCTTTCATTGGTGGAGAAGCCCCCGTACACAGATGGATTGTCGCTAACAAATCAGGAAGAGGTTTTCTCTACAGAAATTTGAGTGACGGTTTTTTTAAATGGTCAGGGAAGATGCGGAAGACGCTTGTCGTTGTCGTGCCACTTGGTAAATCCCTCCTGCGTCCTCTCCAGGAGATGGGGGCGCGAATGATAATTGCTGTGCCTGCCTCTGTGTGTGTGAATATTGCCACTGATGGAGTTTTGATGAGAAATGGCCGGGCTTTAATACAGTGGCTGGAATCTCTGGGATATTCTGCAGGTGAAGCCATTAAGCCAGTGAGCTCAAAAGTTTATTAACTGCTTTGCTGGAAAATTCCCATTAATCTAACAGTGGCTGTGTGAGAAATAAAGAGATCAGCGTGATATTCCCTCCCACCCCCCTTAGTTTATCTGTATGACAAATGTGAAATGAGCGCTCGTAATCTGTTTAAAGAAATACCCCTCCTATGCTGAACCGCTGCACAGCATCACAGGTATGCCACAGATCCGCAGGGGACCCGTCCTGGTTCCCGGCTAGCCCGGCCTGGCTGTGATGGTAGAGCGCGCTGCATTGCTGGACGAACTGCCCCTGCAATGGGGCTGTTAGGAGGAGGTGAACTTGCCTTTCTTAGTGCATTTTACTGTGAAGGGAAGGCCCCACCCAGATTCTCAGCAGTGTGGCACGCTCATTGACAGCGTTCAGCCCACTCTGAGCTGAGGGAGCAGCAGGCCGCAGGCAGTGGTGTGCCCGTGGAGGTGTCCCAGGGCGAGCGGCTGGCTCTCCAGGGCCCTGGTTGTGCACCGTTGAAGTCTGCATGCGTGGGAGGTGTGTCAGTGACCTGCGTGGCAGCGGGGTCAGCTCCCAGGTGCACAGAGGCCAAGGCGGCTGCAGTGTCGAGCTTTCCGGCTGTAATGCTTTCATGTGCAGAGGCAGTAATTGCAGCAGCGCTGCGCTTGGCACTTCCCTAGGGCCTGCTTGTGTCTGGAGAGCGCAGGGATTTTGCTGTGCCAACACACTCAGCAGCTATGGCAGGGAATGATGCTTCTCCCCGGCCCGGGGATGGGGAAGGCATGGTGCCCTGCTCTCAGCAGCTGCCTCTCTCGGACAGGGTGGAGAGGGTCTCCCGTGGTTTCGCTCTTCTATGGGGCCTCTGTTCTTTGCCCCCATCAGACACTCTTTGCAGGCTGCGCCCGTCTCCTAGCCCCTAGCAGGTGCCGAGCCCAGTGCAGCGCCTCCTGGCGCTGCTGCAGGAAGTTGCTAGGTGCACTGTGCACGTAGGGTGCTTTTCAGAGACGTGCAACAGGCCAGGCGGGGTTCCTGTCCAACGCCTGGTAGTCACACGGGCCCAGTCTTGCAAGCCCTCCTTCGGGAGTGCCGTGTGCATAGAGCTGCAGTATCAGCCCCACAGCCAGGCCCGGGAGGGGGCATGGACGTGACAGCTCGGTGCACATGCACCTCCCGCTGCCAGGATTTGGCTGGGACCTGACGCAATAACAATACGTCCTTCTGGGTTTTCATGCCATGCTCATCTCCATGGTACCTGAGCGCCTGCATGATAGGACTAGAGAATATAAATATAACCATAGCAGATGGCTTGGGACCGTATGAGGCTGTGATTGGTACAGCCATGTGTGCATGACGCAGTGGCTCTCAGCGAGCGTGGCGCCGAGTATGGTGGTAACGTCTAGAAAGACAGGACTTAGCAGAAGGGTGCTGGTAGCCTTGGGACTGCCACCATTGACCAGGGCTCCGGCATCCCATCTCAGGGGAGACAATTATGGAACCTGCCCCGGGGAAAGTTTCCTTCCTGACCCTTACAGGTAGCGGTTGGCTCGTGCCCTGAAACATGGGAGTTTATAACCCTTCTATTGAGTGCAGCTATGGATGTTCTCATTGCCCACTGATGCATTTCGTAATTAGTTTGGCTCTTACTCAGGCCTTCACTCTGCTCCTAATCCTTGTGTTCTGTGCAGGCCCCTAATTTAGGAGAGGAGCTCTTTTTAATGCGTTAGTGAGTTTTAGGGGCTTGGGGTTTTTTTATCCTGGGCTCCTTTTTCAGGTCTGAGAGGATGAGAGAAATTGGATTAGTACAAACCAATCTAAAGCTCACTACTGTACATCTGACAGTAAAGCGCCAGTTCGAAGGTCTGAGCTGTGCCGTGTGTTTGAACGAGGAGAGCCGTGCAGGGGCCGAGATCAGCGGCGAGCAAGGCAGCGCTGAAGAGTGCAGTGGCCAGGGCACAGCCCCCTTGCCGCCCCAGTGCTGGATGCATTCCCTGCCTAGGTAACAGCTTCTCTTCCTCTGGTGTTACCCTCGTGTCTCAGGGCTCCAGCCACGGGCCAGGGCCCTTTGTGCTAGGCGCTGTCCAAAGCAGTGATGACTGTCTTGGTCCCAGGGGGCCCACGCTAGTTCTGACAAAATGCAGCAGCTTTTCTTATTTCACCCTTATATTGGGGTAGCACCTAAAGGTCTCACTCAGGTTAGGCCCCATCGTGCTAGGTGCTGCACAGGCCTGTAATAAATGACGACCCTGCCCCAGAGAGCAAGTGTCTGAATAGCTGAGACCTAACCAGCGTGGGAGGCAAAGAGCAAGCTGGGGGGACTGGCCAATAAAGAGGTGGTGAAGCAGACAGGCCAGGCGTAGCCGTGGAGGAGAACGGGTGGTCTGCAGAGGAGGCAGCAGTCTCTGTTTACCTGCCCGTTATCTTTCCATTGAGCAATGGGTGGGCTCCAGTGGCAGTGCCAGGCGCTGAGACACGGCCCCTGCCCTGGCCAGCTCCTGAGCACCGTCACAGGGCAGTGGATAAATGCGAAGCACAGGCTGCTTTTTCCATACGCCTTTCATTAACGAGGCTCTGGCCGAGTGCCCGTCGGCTGCAGTCCAGGGGCCTGGGCCCAGCCAGGGGAGTGACGACACGCCCAGCATGGCAGGCTCTGTCATCCTGGGGGAGCGGGGGCAGCCATGTGTGGAGTCTGATCAAGGCCAGGGAGCAAGGCACTACCTTTCTCCTTCGGGGGACAGCCCCACCTGGCCTGGCTGAGTGCCTCCCCGAGGTCTCCTTCCCCAGTGTGCTGTCTTCACACTGCGGGCTGGCTGAAACACTCTCCTCCATGGCCCCGTGCCGGCTGAGCCCATCCATGCCCCGTGCCGGTCCCCCAGCTCACATAAGCTTAGTGTCCCTGGCAGAGAGATGCTGCCTGAGCAAGCGTTTAGCAAAACTCGCTCGTGGTGGAGTTATTTTAGAGCCCAGGGGACTGCAATGGCAGCCAAACACTGCAGTATTTTAAACTGCATCACTCATCTACCCAGATTCATACGGTACGGCTTCCCAGGGAGACCGGCGGAGAAGGGCTCCTGGAGTTATTTATTTAAGGGCTGTATAACTTTGACGGCTTGCTCGGAGAGCGCTGAGCACCTCCCTCCGCTGCTGTGTGGCCGAGGGCGTACGTTGGGGCTGGAGCTTGCGGATTAGGGGCTCTAAAGAATAAGCCCCTTGTAAAGCAAACTTCTTTCTTACAACTTTCGGAGGCAGCTGAGGCAGAGACAGGAGCCAACGCGGCCCCCTGAATTACTGCCATTCTGTTCGGGGTCTGACATCTGTCCGTGTGTCAGTCTCCGCTGGAAATAACCCCTTCCAAAATGCCTTCCTCCCTTCGGCTGCGCAGGGCCAGGAGCCATTAGCTGGACTGTGAAAATGGTGGGCTTTTAATTTTCTAATTTCAGAACTTGGACACTTTCTCAGCTACTTTTTAAAATCACTCTCCTTATTTTTTTTAAACTCACCATTACTAGAGCCAATTAGCAGCATAAAATTCCCCCCTTTTTATGGCTGCTGCAAAAGGAGCGTCATGATTTGCAAATCCTACTGAACTACTGGCATTGTTTTGTAATTTCTCTGCCCTTCAGTGGGCGAAACGACTACCAGCCCTTCCCCTCCTGGTTAGTGATTTACAGGTCGCTCACAAGCTGCGGCTCTCTTCTTTCCCAGAGTCCCTTTGGAGGCTTGCTCTGAAAGTGGAAGCAGAGCAGTGCATCTTGAACGCGGGTCACGGAACTGCTGCAGCCCTAATGCTGCAGAGCGGGGCCCAGTGGAAGCCTGGCTAGCGCGTCTGCTCGGTTCAGGCTGGATGCAAATGTGCAACCAAAAGCAAATTTCTGATTGCTTTGATTTCAGCAAAAAGCATATTTCCTCCCCACTACCAAATGTGGGCCCATCTGTTCGCATGGCGTGCATCGCTGCCCAGAAAGCAGGCCTCGTTGCCTTTGCTTGTGAGTCTCTCCTCGAGGCTGTTGGGCCTTGTAGCATGGGCTGGGCGGGGCCGTGGCGGGCCATCGGACATAGCAGGGTTATTGCAAAGCTCTTTCCCTCTCAGACGCAGCTGGCCTCGGGGTGGCAGCTTGCTGGCTGGCCAGCCGCACGTGACTGTCTGATAACTGGTCTCCGTGGGGACACGAGCCAGGCTGGAATGAAAGCAGATGGGGAGCGTGGCAGCGTAGGCAGGCCTTGCTGACCAGGAACCAGTCGAAAGCCAGCCTGGCTCTACAGGGCGAGGAAGTAGGGACGCACCCGAGGCAGTGCCCCACGCTGCTCTTTCTGCCGCCCGTCACGGGCGGTGTGGGCGATCGGTCAGTGCCCAGCGGTTCCAGCCTGGTCTCCAGCCAGGGCAGCATCGCCTCTCTTGTGTTCACTGCCAGTCCCTCCCACCCCTCCCATGGCTGCCCTGACCTTCTGCCAGTGGCTGTCGCCGTTCAAGCTAGTTCTAGCGGGTCCATGGAGAGCCAGGCGGAAATCTCCCTCCCTCGTGCCGCCCGCCCGGAAACGGGAGGATGGCATAATAAAATAGCCTGCTGCAAGACCTATGGCCATCCGTGCGGGGCCAGCAAGGACTCCCCACCCTATAGACAGCGTGGCCTGGGCTTCCCCCCAACTTCCACTGAAGTAGGAGGCGCACGCAGGGCGCGATGGCGCTGCCACCTGCGTCTGTGCTGTCCGGGCTGGCTCATGGCTCCTCAATCCGAGCCATGCGCTCCTGCAGGACGTCTGTCTCCAGTGGCCTCTCTGAGTGTGCAGAGCCGTTCTGGCGCAGGCCGAGCCTTGTGCTGGGGGCAAAGGGGGTGCTGGATGGCTCCGTGGCTGCGGCAGGAACTCAGGAATTGTGGGTTTGCTCTCAGCTCTATCACAGGCTCTGCATGACCTTGGGCGAGCCGCTAAGTTCCTCTGGGGACCTGAGGCATCGCTGTAGCGTGGGGAGCATGATCCTGCCTCTGTCTTGTCTGGTTGCCTGGCGAGTTCTTCAGCACGGGGCCGTCGCTCACTTGGTGCTTGTGCAACATCTGGCACAGGGCCAGGATCTCGGCTGGGGGCTCAAGGCACGTTGAGTAACCTCAGGAATTCAGCCCTGATCTTCCCTCCCTGGTGCCCAGCGCCCTGGTCCCAGAGCACCAGCCGGGCTCGGGTGGTGCCGGGTGCCAGCGCTCGGCCTGGCGACTCTCCAGCCACACGTCTCCGCTGAGACTCTCAGCGCTGAGATTCCTGCCCGTTTGCCGCTCGAGTGGGTGTGAGGCATCGAGGCGTGAAGGCTGCAGAGTGGGAAATCCTCTTTCTAATTCAGGTCAGTGGGAGGGTGCCTGGGTGCTGCTCTCTTCCCCTCCCACCAGCACGCTGCAGAGCAGCCTCCCTCGATGTCCTGGCCCGCTTTAACCATTTTGTAAGCACGGCTCGGAGTGAGGGGAGAGCGTGCCCCGCCAGGCAGCAGCGGGGCCAGGAGCCGCCCAGCAGGAGAAGGATGCAAAAGCAGCTTTTCCCTGGGCGTGCGACCGTGCACTGGAACCGCTCCCCTTTCGGTTGGGCTTCCACCCTCGCATGGGCCTTGGGCCCCAGCTTCCCCTTTCCACGCCGAGCCCTCTGATGTGGCTCTGGAAATGCCCAGCTCTCCAGCGATGGGTGAAACCGGTGAGGACTGGACAAGTTCAGTCAACCAAGGCCTCCCATAGGCACTAAGGAAAAAGGGACGCGCTGGTGGAAAACAGCACACCCTTCCTTCTCTGTCCTCCAGCTTTCCAAGCCGAATCAGTCATCGCTTCAGCAGAGCCTCCCATGCGTGCGCCTGTGTTCTCAGATTGCTGGGATTTGGAAGGGGAGCCGGGCGGCTGAGTGTGGGGAAGCCGCAGGCGGCCATGGGCAGCAGTGGAGGAGGCGGGCGTCCAGCTGGCTCATCCGGAAGAGGGTGGGGGATAGAAGCGACTGGGGCTCTTGGCGACAGGACAGAGGGTTCTGCCTTCTCTCGTTCCTTGAGTGCCGCATGTTGCTGCCAAGCCCCCTCCTAGTGTACCAAGGGCGTCCCTGTGAGATGCAGCCTCCTGTCCCCAAGGAAGGTGCGGATCAGCTGGCCGGACAAGGGGAGGTTGGGGCTGGCCAGTGCCGCCACCTCCTTCCTCCCCTTCTCTGCACGCTGGAGGTACAGGCTCTCCTGATGCCCATGCTGGTCCCAAGCTGAGAACGGGGAGTCTTAACCCTCCCTCCGTCACAGGGAACCAGTAGCTCCTGGAGAACGTTTAAGCTGTGCGGATAGGAGGGGGGGTCTGTTGGCTGGGGAGTGAGTAGCAGGGAGACGGGAGTTTGCAGGGTGATGCAGCATCCAAGGGCAGTGTCCTCCCAGTTGCTCCTCACCCCTTCCCTTGGCCGGCTGGGAGAAGAAGGGCTCTGCTTCATTCCAGAGCGCTTTCCCCCCACTTCCCCGCGCTCCCTCGCCTTGCAAAGCAGGTCACGTCTGTATGCTGGGATATTCCTTTCCACCGTGAAAGGAAACCTGAGCCAGCTTCCCCAGGGTCATTAATATGTGGAGGCGCCGTGGGGAGATTTTGCTGCAGAAAGCATTTTCTTTCTGATTTATTCACCTATTTCCTCCAGATGCTTTTGTGGTGGTAGATCAGGTCCAAGAAATCCCTGTGCTTCAGATAAGCATGCCAGCGGCAGGGCTGGCTTAAGCTGTCAGCGTGGGAAGTGCTGCTTGCTGGAGATTGTCGTGGACGCTGGTGGTGCGGAGAGAGGCCGTTACTCTGGAAGTGGGGACTGAAAGGGGGCTGTGCTGGGCGTGGCCACGCGGAGGACTCCTGGGGGCTGGGGTTTCCTCTCAGACCCGCTCCGGAGGGTGCGAGGGTGGCTGTTAAAAAGGGAGCTGGCAGCTGATCTGATTGGCCAGATCGTGATCAATTGGGCAGAAAATCACCAGCACAAATGAGCCTGAAAGCTGGTGAATTTAGGATTTTGCTCATCTTCCCCTGAGCAGTGGGGTGTGGAAGTAGGGAAACTGCTTGGCTGAGATCTGGTGGGGAAGGGGTGAAAGTCCTGGTGGGCAGGAGGGGTCAGAGATGGGGGAGGGTGCCCCCTTTCCTTGCCAGGCCTGTGTGAGTGGGGTGCGCCCGCGTTAATCCCACTGGCAGATGAGCTGCCGGGGAGCTGCATTCTAATTCCACCTTTGCTCAGGCCGCCCGCCTTTGCAGGGAGCAGTGTCCAGTGGGGAGAGCAGGGAGTCGGGCGCTCTGGGGCTCTGACCTTGGCCCCGCTACTCACTTTATGGCCTTGGGCGTTGCCACCTGTCAAAGAGGGACAGCACTTCTTTGCGTCACTGGGGCAGGCAGGATGAATGCCGTCTGTGATGTGCAACGGGAGCCTCCCGTCTGACTCTCGCTTGGTGGGCGTGGTTCCCCCTCCTCTTCCGTGACGCCTACAAAACTGCGAGCTAAGTCCTCTGCCGATCCACTGAATCTCTCGACTTCCCAAGCTGCTCATCTTAGGTGGTCTGCACCCTCCTTCTCTTCATGCTTGGTCCATCGCTTCGTTAGGCACAGCAGGTACAGGTGCAGAGGAGTCATTGCCAGGATCGTTCGTCTTTCTTTAATTGAAAATCTGTGCCCCTTGGTTTCCCTCCAGTGCTCTGGTTCTGCCCTTTTCTCGTGACACTTGAGAAATAATTGCCATGCCCAGCCGGGTTTGCTATTCCCTTGGTGCCCTAGGGCTCTTGTGACCTGGACCCCCTGGTCTGCATGTGTGTTGGGTTTCCCAGAAGTTCCCTGTCACGGAGCTCAGTCTTGTTCTGTTTGGGGTTTAATTGAAGCCTAGATCTAATTTCCCTGGCTCCCCAGTTATTGCAAAGCATCTTGCTGGTGGCACGATGGATGCTCATAGTATGGCACTTTCAGGAAGCAGTTGCACACTTCAGCAATTCCCCTTGTTACTTTGGCTGTTCATCTCCCCGGCCATCAGGAGCCACGCAGATTTAGAGCTTTCGAGGTGTGTATTTTAGCACTGTCACCTTTGTTGACACCAGGGCTGAGAGCATTTGAACTTTGTCGCCCTTCCCTGTAATTTTTCCAACTGCCGCCATTCTTCATAATCTAATCACCAAAAAATGAGCCCAGTCCTTCGAGCGGCGCTGGGCTGAGAGCTGTAGATCAAAGCGGGATCAGAATTTATGCTGCTGAGCTGGACTCTCGCTCCTGACACCTTGTTGGTGTTTTCAATTGCTCCTCCACTTTGCCTTTAGTTTCTCCAGCAAAGTTAGCGAGATGAAGGACGCTCGCAAAGGGTTTCTCTGCTCTGGGATTTTGATTCATGCATTTCGGTTCCAGAGTTTTATTACTTCAGAAGTCCGCTTGCTCTCCATTTCCACTCATCTTCTGTGCCTCCCCCCATTGATGGCACGGCCCTAACCCATGCGGGCTCCCCTTACTTTGAAGGGGGACAGGCTGTTCCCATGGGGTAGGTCCGAATCGCAGATGGCATTGGACTCTGCCGCAGCTTAGAGCGGAGGAATGGCCACTGGGCTTGGAGCTGGAGGGCGGTGATGTGTGTGGCGGGCAGCTTGGAGCTGATCTGAAGAGGCAGCAAGCACCCAGAAGCGCCCATTGACTCAATGGAAGTTGAGGGATGTCGGATCCTGGCTTTGCCTTTCTGTGTCAGGAGAACGTGCATGGATCTGCACCCGCCCTCTTCCGCATGGGCTGGAGGGGGGAACTGGTCCCTGGGAGTGCTCATAAATACCCCAAAAACTGTCTGAGGAAGCTGACTTTTGCCGTTCCCGCAGAGCAATCCAGGTTGCAGGTCCCAGGGCTCTACCCCCATCCTGCTGCTGTCACTGCCCTGGTGGTAGTCAGAAATCAGAAGGCATCCAGCACAGTGTGGAAAGGGCCAATGAGTGACAAAAGGAGCCAGGCCTCTGGCAACAGTCCCTGCATGTCCCTAGTCAAAGTGCAGCATTATCAGGGCAGCGCTCCCAGCCTTCCGAGGCAGAGATTTTCCATTACCCAGGCACCGAGCAAGTTACTTCAACTGCATTTGTCCCAGCAGCTGCCTTTTCCCAGTGTAGGGGCCAGCGTGTGGGATTTCTCTTCTGCAAACCGCAGCCCCGGAGCCTCCGTGGTCTGCCAAAGAGCCCTCGGCCCAGAATGCGCAGCCAAGCCCTGCTTTGGGGCGATCACTAGCACCAGCTGCAAACAGCTGGTTGGAGACAGAGATAGGGTCAGCTTCTTCCCCTCTGGTCCTCCTGACACTGGTCCTCGGGTTCTGAGAGAGACGATCTCCCTTGGATACCGGCCCTGGAGCCAGCAGACATCCCTGGGAACAATCCCCTGACAGCGTGGAGACGCAGACTTCTCTACCAGCAGGCTGATCCCACCTGTCACTAAGGGGACATGTGCGCTGCTGGAAAAGACCCGCGGCTGGTCTGGCTGACTCGGGCTGGGGCTACGGGCAGTGACATGGCTCCATAGGTGTTGGGGGATCCTGAGAGGGGCCATGTTCCCAGAGCCCGGCTCCAGGCTGGGCCTGAACATCGACACTGCAGTTTTATAGCCCCACAGACTGAGCCTGGCCAACCCGAGCCAGCTGGCCTGGGGCTCTTGTCGCAGTGTAGACGGAACCTGAAATGCAGAGTTCTCAGCCTCCTCCAGGAGGGAGCTGGCTCTGCTGCCACGCAGACCTTTTCATCCTTGCATTTCGCACTGGTCGCCACATGGCTTTAATCACTTTCGCCACCTCTCTCTCACATTTGACTTCCCTCCTCCTGCCCCTTCCCCGCGGCAGAGTCCTGGCTTTTCTCCTGACTTTCTCTCTAGTTTTTCTTGAACGCCTCTGAGGTTCTTGCTGAGGGGCTGCCAACACCAATATGGGGAGTACTGCTCTCCAGCAGACAGTGAGCAAGGACTGCAACAGGACCATTTCGTCTTCCATGGGAAGCTTCACAAACGCCCGTTCCCCAGCGAAATATATTCCGCTTCATATGCTACTTGGTCGTGCAAGAGCAGGCTCCGTTTACTCCCTACCGGGTCCAGGGACAGAACAATTTCAGCTAACGCGCTAAAATCGCACACACCTTTATTTCATCAGCTTTAAGCATGTGCTCCTACTGTGCCCTTAACTCTCCCCTGCACTGCTGGAGTCCACTCACTACCATCTCGCCTGTCTCTGTCACCGAGCGCCGTTCGGAGGGAGGACGGCATAGTTTCCATAGCAATTACTGTACTTAAAAGGCAGAGGTAGGCTGAAGGGGGCAGCAGCAAAGACAAGACACTCGTGCCAGGACTGCGCAGAGCCGGGCTCGGAGAAAGGTTGGGTGTGAGACGCATGGCGCTAGAGTGCAGCGTGTGTTCATGGAGAGGGGAAGGTCAGAATTTTGCAGCCATTTCTGCTGCTATCTGTGAGGCTCCTCTGGCCCTCAGTGCAGTCAGACCCGAGTGCCTCTTGCTCTCTGACTGTCTCCTCCCAGCTCCCCGGTGTGGCTGGGAAGTGCATGGACCCATTGCACAGATGGGAATCGAGGCACAGAGGCTGTGACCCAGCCAAGGTCACACAAAGGAACCTTTGGCAGCGTAGGGAATGGACCCTGGCTCTGCCAAGTCCCAAGCGAGGGCCCTGATCGCCAGATCGCCCCCCCTTGTATGAGGGGGTCTGAGAATCTGTAATGGTTCCTTAGGACAGGAGAGCACTGCTGATGTCTCGAAGACCATTATGGTACGCGGTGCCATGTGAATGGGGAGGGGTGACACTCAAACACTCTGAAGGTGAAAATAGAGCTAACCCGCACTCGTGACCGGGACTGACTAGTTCTCCCGATCTGCGAATTTGGGGTCGTCCCGTTCTGAGGCTGAGAGCGGACAGAGTGCGTCTCAGTGTGAGGGGCGAGATCAGAACCTGGAAGCTCCCGTCACTTACTCTGCGTCTCTCTCACTCTCTGTGGCCTCACCCCCCCGCGCTTCATGTTGACAGCTACATCATCTTCAGCTCTGCTGTAAGCAATGGTTGCAATAAACAGCTGTACTGGAGACGAGACACCCTGTCAGGCCAGACATAACCCAGGCTGGGTGGTTGGTTTACAGCCGTGCACTCAGGATTCGACAGGCGGGAAAAGACGTCGTTAATCAGCTGGGGGGGGTCTGGGTTTTAAATCCCAGATTTTGATTTGCAGCGTGCAGCCAGGGGCAGAAAGGTTACACGGCAGCCCATGCACAGTCAGCTGTGCCACTTGCTCCTGATAGATAAGGCTCATTCTGTTCAGATGTGTCACGCTCTTCTGCAGCCAAATGGGAGCACGCTGCTAGCAAAGCGTGGCAAGCGTCCTCAAGAACATTGATCAGTCTCATCTGCCCTAGGATTAGGGAGGCACTGCATTCAAATGGGCCAGGCTGGCCCCGGGCCGTCCAGGACTGGAACCAGTTGGGATAGAATAGAAAACAGCTGGGAAAGGAGGCTGTGACCCGTCCTCCGCGCTCGGCACCGACTTCCTTTAGAACAGCCCGGCCAGGTGAAGGCTTGGACCAGGTACCGCAGTGGGATGGACCATGGTCAGCAGCTCTCTCCTCGCAGCAGACAGTCCCTCTGTGCCCGCAGGGTGGAGTTCGGCCATGCCGGGGATAATGCTGGCCTTTGGGCCGGTCTCAGACGGGAGCAAACCCTCATAGACTCATAGACTCATAGGTCAGAAGGGACCAATATGATCATCTAGTCTGACCTCCCGCACAAGGCAGGCCACAAAACCCTACCCATACACATTTATAACAACCCCGAACCCATGACCGAGATGTTGAAATCCTCAAAAATGAGATTTGAAGACCTCAAGCTGCAGGGAATCCACCAGCAAGCGACCCATGCCCCATGCTGCAGAGGAAGGCGAAAAACCTCCGTGGCCCCTGCCAATCCGCCCCGGAGGAAAATTCCTTCCCGACACCAAATATGGCGATCAGCTAAACCCTGAGCATGTGGGCAAGACTCACCAGCCAGCACCCAAAAAAGAATTCTCTGCAGTAACTCAGTTCCCATCCCATCCAACATTCCCATAGACCATTGAGCAGACTTATCTGCCGATAATCCAAAATCAATTGCTCAAATTAAACTATCCCATCATAACATCCCCTCCATATACTTATCAAGCTTAGTCTTAAAGCCAGATAAGTCATTTGCCCCCACTACTTCCCTCAGAAGGCTATTCCAGAACTTCACTCCCCTAATGGTTAGAAACCTTCGTCTAATTTCTAGTCTAAATTTCCTAATATCCAATTCCAATATCCAATTCCCTCCCCACCTCCTGCTCCTGCTGCCAGGCACAGTGCTCCAGCCTGCCCGCCCGGCGAAAGCCCAGAGCACCGTAGACGTAGCCTGATGAGAATTAAAATCCGGGCCAGACCCAGTTCCAGCCCGGCACAGCTAATGTTCCCCCAGGGAGAGAATGACCCTCGGGTGGCAGGTGTTAGCCAGGGCACTCGCTGCACGAGTGGGAGGCTCTCGGCTACCGCAGCACCGAGGGCAGGAGAAAAAGCTGCCTAGGGTAAGATCTCTTATCTGCGGCCATCGGCCCCTCGAGGACTGCAGCAGCGTTCACCTGCAGCTGAAATCCGCCATAGGCCCTGCCAGGATCTGCATCTGCCCCCCTGCTTTAGGCAGAGCTGGACCCCCCCCACTGGCTCTCCGTGCACTGGCCCACCGTGCATGTAAAGTCTTCTGTGGACTTGCTCTCATGCGCCCACTCCCAGGTCCCTGCTGCTTGTTCAGCAGCAGTTTCCTCCCTGTCCCTCAAGGCAATCCCACCGCTGCTGGTGCCCCATGGAGCAGCCACCCATGTATGCCTGGCTCCTCGCATTGCCGTTTCCTTTGTGCTTACATCTGGAGACCTGCCTTCTCCCCGCCGCTCCGGGGTGCCCCTTCCCTCTGATGTTCTGTGGTTGTGCTTTGCACTAGCACGTGGCAGGGCAGAGCCCACCCCGGCCATGTGGTCCAGGGCGTAGGGACCGGACAGGGCCTCAGGACACCTGGGTTCTATCCCCAGCTCTGCCACTGGCTGCTGGCTGACCTTGGGCACGTCCTTCTGTCTGACTCCCCTGCCACTCCCGCCTGTCTCTGCCTTGTTTATCGAGACGCAAAGCTCACCAAGGCAGGGATCCCCTTGTCCCACGTGTGCCTGCCCTCTGCGTGAGCTGGCTCGGAGCAAGGCTGTTCTCCCACCTCGGCTTCGGTTACCTTTTAACAGTGCTTTCCTCTGGCGCTCACGGCGACCGCTTCCCTGATTCAGGGACAGCTCTGGGCAAGTTTCCGCTGGCTTTGCTGTTCACTGATTGCCTTCATCCTGAGAGTTACTTTGTTCCCCAGCTGAGACTTGAGCTCTGCTCTACCCCTTCAGAGGGCAGCAGGTTGGGCACCTGGCACACCTCCACAGCCTGGTGTGCAAAAGGAGATCAGCAATGGGCTATTTAACGCCTCGAGGGCCGAAAAGCAGCTAGGCTCTCAAAGCATGTCCCGAAGGATGGCCAGCAGCAGTCCCCATTTACAGATGCGGCGACTGAGGCACAGAGGGCAGAATGGACTTGGACAAGGTCACGCAGCAGTTTGGTATCTGAGAGGACTAGAACACGGGTTCTCTCCACAGCGAGCCACGCTGCCCCCCATCACCCCAGTCCATCCTGCCGCCCTCCGAGGGAGGGAGAGCATGCTGGGAAGGGGGAAGCACAGATTTTTCCAAAGCGGCTCCTCAAATCTCCTGCCCGCACGAGGAAATCTCCTCTTCCTACCTGAGTACAAAAGCTTCTGCCTCAGGGAGGTGGGAGCCAGCCCTGGCGCTGTGCACAAAGGCCCTTCAGAAGCGAACATCACACGTCCTCTCTTCAAATAGAGCTACCGCTCCTTCCCCGCTTCAAAGGGAAGCGCTGTCCTAGCCCAGCACCAAGGAATGGGGCCGGCTGCTCGCGCGCCGCATTTATGGCAGTTCTGCTCTTTCCACACAGCGTCCGGGCCGAGCAACCTTTGTGCCTAAAAACAGCTGTGGTTTTAAACCTGCCGTGCGTGGAGGGATGGGTGGCACCCCTCACAGCGCTCCGGGCCGAGCGGCAATTTCTGGGCCCCTGGGGGCTGCACTCAGCAGTCCTCAGCTGCCTTGTGTCAATGCCACCTGCAGGGGTTGCAGCCCCCGTGGGCCGAAGTGGGGCTTTGCATGCTGGCACCTGCTGTTTCTGTGGTTGGCAGAGTCCTGTGCCCCACCAGATTGGCCTGTGGCCCTTCTGGAGTTGGTACGTGGCTGGGCACTCCTGCCATCTTCCTTAGAGTCCACCAGATGTCCCTTCCCAGCATGGGCAAAGGGGCGCAGTGGCCACTGGCTGGTAACGGGATGGCGGCTGTGGCCTCGCTGCCTTGTGCAGCCAGCCATCGGGCCTTGGTGCTCAGCGCCGTTGAGCCGTCCCTCCCTGGAAGAGCAGCGCCGTTCAGGCAAGCCCAGAGTCACTCCAGGCCCTGCTGAGGGAGTTTGCAATAGCCTGGCTGCTCCAGCCCTGGGCTGGGCTGCTGGAGGTTTGATTGCCTTAGGTAGCAGCTGTTGGATCAGGGACAGGGTCTAGCCAGGGGAAGGGCCGGGGCCAGAGCAGTCTGAGCAAGGGGCTTGGGGAATTCACTTGCTGCGGGGCGGGGCGGGCGCTGGGTGGCTGCTTCTCTGCAGAGGCTGGTTGCTAATCCGAGGCGGGAGCGCTACGGACTGGCTGGCCACCGCCTTGGTGTGTTCGCGGGTCCTTGCGACTCCTCCTGGGAGTCTCCCCTGGCTCCCGAGGCTCGTTGCTGCCAAGACAGCCCTAGTAAAGGGGCGCCCCAGCCTCTCGCCCGTCCTGTCCCTTTCATTCCAGAAACCGCTCGCTCGCGCCTCCCGTGGGACTGGCTCCGGATGGCCCTGTTGTGTCGCTTCTGTGCTCTGTGCCGTGGGCTCCCCTAGTTGTAGGGAGACGCCCCTGGGCTCTGTTCTGGAGCTTTGGCACCACACATGCCATGAAGTCTGACCATCTTGGGCCCTGGTTTCCATCCTCTCTTTGAACACAGCTGAGCTCTCTCCCTCCCTCCCATAACGGGGATCTAGCCGACGGCCACCATTGCCAGCGCTTTGGCTGCCTCTCGAGGGATTGAAAGGCAGCCGAGCAGCTGGAGACAGGCAGCCTAACGCCTCGCCCTGTTGTTTTCCCTACACACCCCTTGCAGTTTCAGTCACTTCTGCCCTCCTCTGTTGGTTAGCATTGCTGTGGACTGTCAGTCAGCCGCACCCCAGAGGTGGCAGCATTGCAGTGATGGGGCCGTGCTGTGTGTGTTCCTCTTCTTTCTACACTGACTGAGTCTCCTTGGGTTAGTGGGGCTATGCATTTTAGGGGCTTTATTATCAACATCGTCTTGCACTGACCTCCCCTAATTCTAGCTGTCTGGCAAACCACGTCCCTCACTAAACCATGTGTGGCTAAATCCAGGACAGCCGAGCCACTGAGCCTGTGTGAGCGTAACACGGCTGAAGGCTGATGCCAGGGTGACTGTCAGAAGGCAGCTCCCGAAAACTGGGAGCCTGGTGCAATTTTGCATCTCGTCTTTGCCTCTTCCGCTGCCTTGGCTGAGACCTAAAGCGTAGGGAGGCTGCCTCTTGCTGTCAACGTCTCCATTAGAAATCCCCACACTGCCTTGAACTGAAGTGTGAATATTCCGGCTTTTAGCCTTTTTTTATTTTTAGTAATGACTTGTACGTTTGGGGAGGGGGGAGGGAAGACGAGCACTCGACCTGCTTCTGTGTCTGTAATAACAAGGCAGAATTAATACTTGCTTATCAGGCAGTGCCCAGTCGGAGCTATCAGCAAAGGCAGCTATTAAAGGTAATAAGCAATACCCAAAATTATGCGCGCTTATTAAACTGGTTTGGGATAGCGTCTGTACCTCCGGCAGTATCTCCCTTCAGAGACGTTTCGCTGCATTCTGGGCAACGTTCTGTGCTTTGTCTGCCTCCCAGTAGGGTTTCTGCCTCTCGTCTGTCTTTAGAGCAGGGCGTTCGAAGAGCACGTGTCCAACGTCTGCCTGAGCTGTGGTAGGTGACCTTGGGCTGTGCGCTATAGGCCATGATCCTGCAGAGCTCTGCATGCTGCGTCTAGCCCCGACAGGGTCCGTGACCACTCCCTGGCTGCATGCGGTGAGTCTATGCAGGATTGACAGGCAGCTAAATGAGTGCTGCTGAGCACCACCGCTCCTGTTGGCTTCATTGGGACACCACCTCTGAAAACGGGCCACTTGTCAAGGTGTCAGAGAGGCAGCCAGGCTTTAGCCTCTGTGCACCTCAGTTTCCCCATCTGGAAAACGATCTGTTCTGCTGTTTGCTGCACGTGGGGATTGAGTAAGACACTGCAGAGAGACAGCGCACGTTGGCAGCAGTTCGTCCTTGCTCAGGGGCCCTGGTATCTTCTTTTCTTTCCACTGGGTTCTGTTGCCAGGAGCAGGTGTGGCCTGGGCAGCTGCGCCAGGCCATGCCCCAGAGGGGAGAGTGTCATTCGCCCTGCGTGAACGCATGTCGTGGGGCTGCTGCAGGAATAGCTTCCCTGCTTGTCAGGAAGCTCCCAGCCCCTTGCGTTCAGCTCAGGGCTGTTACGACTGCTGAGGAGGCAGCAGCGTCCGATTGGGACTGGAGCTCCATTGTGCTGGCTGCTGTAGGAAGATGCGGTCCCAACCCTGCACTTGTGCAAAGCCCGGTCCCTCCAGTACTCGCTCCTCACTGGCCTGGGCAGGCGTATCCTGTGTCTAGCAGAGGGGCCTCTTCCACTGAAGGTGCATTTTGCGGCCAGCAGTTTTAGCTTGAGCAGAGGTTTCCCTCTCTCCAGCACAGCACTAAGCCAAGCTGCGCCATTCTTCCTCCTCCACCCCGGAGCTGGCTTCTCTGGCAGCAGGGTGCAGTGGCTGAGCTGCACCCTGGGAGAGGAAATCCCCCTTTCCAGCCCCCTGGAGCACTGAGGTTCTCAGCTCCAGCCACTGCTCTCCGCTCGTGGGTTTGCCGTGTGCTTTGGGAAGCTTCAATGCTCCCCTGCAGCTCTCGTACACCAGCCATGCCACCCCCAGCCTGGCAGAGCGCGGGTGACTCGGTCTGTGGGCCATGAATGTGTTAACTAGGTCCCTGGCCCGGATGACTAGGCTCTCCATAGCATCAGGTTCTGCAGGAGGGAAGCGAGGGCACGCCTGGATTTATAGACTTGCTTTTAAGCCAGAAGGGACCATGATGGTCATCCGATCAGATCGCCAGCACAGCTATGAATCCATGGGCATCCCCGTTCCGCTCACCTTCCTTTCCAGGGCAGGCACCCGTGCGTGCCTTGCCTGGCGTGAATGGGGGTGGGGGGGCGGGCACATTCTGGAGGTTTCTCCCCTGGTCTCCAGCACAGCGCATGACGTGCGTTCAGATTGGATCTGTGTAAGCCCATCTAGGCTGTCGGGGTCAGAGGAGCTGAGCCAGATTGGGTGGGTGCTGGAGACACTGCGCTGATGTTTTGCAGAGAGCGCACATGCTCGAGGAACGAGCCTTTGGACAGAGGCTGCTGTGGCTGTAATAAAGTGTCTTTATGCACTGTGGTCCTGGTTCTCGTGCTGACGGCACCGTCCCTTCACTAAACGTTTATTTCAGGGGACAGCCTGGCAGTTGCGTTTCCAGCATTTTATTCTTACTTTTGAAATGTCTTGCAGAAATGGGCTCCTGGGTTGAGTGGAAGCCCTCTCCCCACTCCCTTTATAGACTTCACCCGACTTTAAATGACTTCACTTCCTGGCCGGGCCAGATCTGGTCAGCATTCCTACTGCGGTGCTTGCATGCTGCGGAGAAAATTCAGCACTTGTCTTGCCGTGCAAGGGGAGGGGTCACCTCGCTCTCTTTTACAAGCATTTCTCCCACCTTGGGGAGGGAAATGAGCCCTGCTCGCACTCAGGGCTGTCCAGATAGTTGCCTTTCACCTGACAATGACACGGCTCATCCCAGTGAAAGTTCTGATACTGAATTTAGACTCTTTCCCCGCCCCCCCAAGAGGCTCCAGAGCTTAGAAATCAGTTTGTGCTCTCATCCTGCTTCCTCGAACACCTGTCTTCTGGCAGGAGAGCGCTCTCTTCATCCCCCTCTGCTCTGCTGCAGGGGCCATGAGCGAAGCTTCCTGACAGTCCTGGAAAGAGCCTTGCCTTCGCCCAGGGCTAGATTGTCTGCTCCCATCGGGTCGTCTGCCATGCCCATCACCATTGTGTCTGGGCATCTTCCCTGTTCAGAAGCATTTTCCTCGAGCCCTGAGGGTATCCCAGGTCTTTTGACCTGGATCAAAAGTCCCCTGCAGTTGATGGAAAGGTTCCCGTTGGCTCTGAGCGTTGGCCAGCACAGATGTTCTTGTGCCAGTCATGGGCTGTGCCCATTCCCCGGCCGTGCAAGCAGCTTGCCAGGAGCTGTGCCCAGCTTGCATGCCGTGGGTCTCACATTTCCGTGGCCCACAAGGGCCGTGGTGCCCTGCGTGCCGTGCTCCCTGTGGATCCCCTGGCCTGCATCTGAGACGGTGGTGACGCCCTGGGTTACTTTGTAGCACGGGGGTCTCTGTGCTGCTCTCCAGGCCAGCACGGGCCCCCTGCGATGGAGACTTCTTTACAACGTTCTGTGCCCGCCGAAGGCCCCACTCGCCCCCCTACGTTAGGACTCAGTCTCCCTGCAGCAGCACGTGATTCTTACCCCAGGAGGGCTGGAGCTTGGAAATCTGGTGGTGGGTCTGCCTGTGTCACTTTCCAGCTGTTTGGCCTGGCTCAGTACAGCGAGAACAGCCAGCCCCACGGCAGCCGAGCCCACCTTAGTGGGGGGGTCCTTGGCCAAGGCCAGAGGCAGGCCCTGGCTAGCAGGTTCAGTTGGGGGGGTAGATATAACCATGGGCCTGAGCTCAGTGTTCTGTCCAGGAGGGAAGTCGTATCCTTGGGCAGCTGGACTAAAGGTGGGAGGGGAAACTGAGGCATGGGGCTGGATGTGCCTTGTCCCAGAGCACCAGCAGGCCTGTGGTGGAGCCCAGAGCTAGAATCCCGCTCTTCTGAGTCCCAGACAGCGCTGCCTGCCATGGGGCAATGGGAGGCGGCCTCTTCACCCCTCCTAGCCCCAGTCCGGGCGCTGGATGCTTCCCCACAGGAGAGGCAACCGCGTGTTCCTTGCTGCAGTTGCCCTGGCTTTGGTGAGGCAGGGACCTGACCAGCGCTGTGCTGCAACCACCAGCCCTGCCCTCGCGCCCATGACACCCCGCCATGCCCTGGGGGGCTCGTCTTCTCACCAAGGTGCTTTTCTCCTCCTCCTCAGGTATCGAGTGTCCCCGCGGTGCACGAAACCTTCCCGGCATGGTGCAGGAGGGAGAGCCCTTCAGCGAGGAAGCCACCGTCTTCACCAAGGAGCTGGTGCTGCAGCGTGAGGTAGGACGTCTGCCCCCGCTGCCACGGGTTGGGCAAGGAGTGCTCGTGCTCTGCCGTGTGGCTGGATGGCGCGCTCCCCTTGCTGTGGTGCTCGGCTGGTCTCTGGCGGAGCCCCGGCTCCATGGGCACTCCCGGCTCCAGCTGGGACTAGCTCTGCTGAGCGGGTCGAGGGGCTCGCTGATCACGTTCGGGGGGCCCTCGAGCTGCAGGGGCTGGCTCCTTTGAGGGGTGTTTGGTTTGGATGGCCTGCGGCGCTGGTCTCTCCCAGGCCACCGTTTGTCGTCATGGGGCGGTTTGTTTGGGACGTGACGGCTCCCCTGCGAGGCTGTGGGGGATGTGGTGGATGTGGGGGGCCTGTTGGCAGCTCCCTAGGATGTAGGGGCTGTGCCTGCTCCCCTGTAAGATGCCCAGGCGTGCCCTTTGCTTACCTGGGTGCCCCCCTGGAGAGGAATAGCAATTGCTGGCCCGCCGAGTTCCCCAAAGGGGGACCTGCGCCGTTCAGCGTTCTGCTGGCCTGCCGGGGAGCCAGGCTCGCTGCCGTGGCGCTGGCCCCTGGCAGTGCCTTGGGCAGACAGACAAGCTGCATTTGTACTTGAGGCCCCATTGCTCCCCGACTCCCCTGGTGACTGGCCTCGGACCTTGCTCCAAGATCTGCGCATCCCCGCGTCAGCCTCGCTCTGCCTGCCGGGGGCCCGAAGTGGCCCCAGGAGGTGGGGTCTGCAACGCGGGCTGTGGGTGCTCCGAGGCGGCTCCCGCTGAGTCGGCCCCGCCCGCGTGGGGGAGCGTGTTGAGGGAGAATCCCAAGAGTTAAAGGCCAGATGTGCTCTACTGATTCCCTTCAGTCTGACCGCGTTCCCCGCAGAGACCCCCACGCCCAGGAGCCGCGGGCGCTTCCTTCTCTCGGCCTCGACAGACGCCCTGGGGGTGCAGGGCTGTGAGTATGTGGCCACCAGTGTCTGGCCGGCCCCGGGCGCCTGCAGAGCCACATGCTGGTGCTGTGTGGGGCGGGGCTGGCAGTGCCAGGGCTCTTGGCAGCGTGTGCCAGGAAAGCCCCAGTGGCCGGGGCCAGTCGGGGACCTTGATGGGTTGTAGCAGGTGGCTTCATCAGCAGAGCCTGGTCGTCCCTCTGTGCACCCTGCAAGGCGGCTCTGCCCTGCCCATCTGGGGGAGCGTCCTCTCCGAGGGCTGGCCCTGCCCGGGGGCTGCGCACTCACTGTTCGGGTGCTGTTTAGAGCGTGTGATTGTTGCCCTGTGGCGGGAGTGGCCTTAGCTGCAAGTCGCGAAGAGCTCGGCGATACCAGGAACATTCCTCTGCATTGCCAGCACATATCTTAATGTCCGGGGCATGTCGCTTCCGCTGTCCTCCATCCCCCTCGCCGCAGGGGGTCACGGGGGAAGGTGTATTGGGACTAGGGGGTGGGTGAGGAATACTCGTTGTGGGAAACACGAGCTCCGCTCTCAATGGCGGCAGCATGTCTGTGCCTCCCTCGGTGGCCATGGAGGCTGCTTGGAGAGCCCGGGAATTGTAGCCTGGTTTTGGGTGTTGTAGTTATTTGAATGGGGTTCTAGGCTCCCCACTTGATGTGATCAGAAGATAATGAGGTTCTTGTCCCAGAATCAGGCTCCAGAAGAGTTTTATAGGGACCCCCAGGTGCACGACAGGAATTCTCACACTGCTAGCCCAATTTGTAGAATTTTGTAAGCTTTTATTAAGGTGACATAAAATGATAGACAAATGCCTGATTAAACGAAAATGGATAATGGGTAGGATTACAGTCTTATTTTAGAGACACATGTGACATATATTTCTACGGTATGCTTTGGATTCATACACTCGCCCCCATCCCTGACGACCTGGTGGAGAGAGATGTCCAGTCCCCCTACTCTCGAGCACAGGGGTGCAGAGCTAGGCAATGCTCGAGAGCTAAGAGCTGTAAGGCTCAGACTAACGCCACTAGTAATACTACGTAGAAACGAAGAACAAAATCTTTACACAATAACTACGAGAAGCTTCAGGAAGGCATAGCTGACAATTGCCCCAAGTAACACGATTTGCCCCTTTTTATACCCTGAGCAATATGGGTCCTTCTAAGTCCGAACTTGGCGTCTTCACCCCATGTTATCAGGGTGCACTTATTCTGTAGGCTGGCAGGTTTGTGCGTTTTAATGACACGTCCACATCCTTTGCAGACGGTCGCTTATCTCACCTGTGTTATTTTTGTGGGTTCGCTGGTGTATCTGTGACGTTTACTCGGGGCATAACCTGAGACAGGCTCCCCCCCCATTTTGGTGCCTCCTGACTTATCTCGGGTAAAGGCTATAACCATATATGTCTTACCCTTTACCTCATCATTACTGACCTGGGCCAAAGGTCCCGAACGTCTGTGTGTGAACTGCCTTAGCTTTCAGACAGGATGTGGCCTGTAAGGGACCTTGCATTGCAGCTATATTACGTCAATATGAATCTATGACTGTTGTGATCAAAAAAGACTTAAATCGATAAGGAAAGAGATCTATAGATATGTATATGCAAGCCAGCAGGCTATCCTGTAGGCTACAGAATGGAGATCGTTCAGCAATGTACCAAGCAGGATCCTTGCAGCCAGTTTGCCTTGGGCAGCGTGGCTCTGCGCTGGCCCTGCGAGGAGGTGCTCTTTGCCGTGGAGCTAGCTCTCGCTGAGCCATGCCCTACTTGGTTACCCCCTCGTGAGTACGCTGCTGAGGTGTAAGCAGTGCAAGCTGTGGGTCTGCCCCAGAGAGGCCCTGCGAGGTGTTCCGGGTGATTGCACAGGATGCTACAGACAAAGCACAGGGATGAGGGAAATATTGCTGCTGTACAGTCTTCCTCTGCAGCATGAGCCACGGGTCACTTGCAGGTTTAAACTAGTGTAACGGGGAGTGCTCTGTAACGTGGCAGCTTTGTACCATGACTTGAGATCTTCGGTGACAGCCAGAGGTTCGGGGTCTGTTAAGGGGGGGAGAGAGGGAGGTTCTTCGGCCTGCCATGTGAAGGAGGACAGCCAAGATGGTCATGCGGGTCTCTTCAGACCTTAGAGTCTGCGTGTGTGGGCCAAGCAAGCTTGCGGCTAAGGTAGCTCTTGGGTTGGCTGGCCCGGGTCTGGTTGTGCTGCTGGTTGAAACTGGAAGGCCCATGAGAACCCATTCCTGGGAGAGAGGAGCTCATCTGGCCCACATCTAAGAGGGTATGTGCAGGGGCAGCCCTCGGGGGTGGCGCGGCCGTGGAGTTGGGCAAGTGATCAAAAGGTGAAGGGCCAGCCCTCTATTCAGCTGGGAGCACGGGGCAGGTGTGACGCATCTCACAAAGCAGGCCCCGCTGCACTGGGTCGAAGGGGCCCAGACGGACTCATTTCCCGCCCCTCCCCACCCCCCAGGCCCAGAACCGTACAGGGGAGAGGGAAAACCATCGGGCTGTGCCCGGACCTGTGCTGCGCCCCCTGCCCCAGCCACGTGGCCTTTGGGAAGGAGCTGGCGTGAGGCTGCCCGGAGCAGCCCTGCAGGAGGCCGGGGCCATGGATGCGGCAGGTGTCCCGGCCTGTGGCGTGCCATGTTCTCATGCCACTGCTTTGCTGTCTGCGTCCATTTCACCTGCCCCACCCAGCCCTCGTCTTTCCATGGAGCCAGTCCCCTGCTGGCCTCGGATTTAAGGAGCCATGAATTGGGGCAATGCTCTTCGCTGCCGTCACGCCGTGGCTGCCATTTGTCTGCACTCTCCCCTCCCCGGGTCCGGCCTGTGCGTGGGGACTGGAAGCCATTGGGGGGCAGGGGCTGTCCCTGTTCGGGCAGCGCATGGCACAGCGGGCCCCAGACGCTGCCGTGAGCAGCACGCTTGCAGAAGTGCCGGGCGCAGCAGAAAGCAGGCCTGCAGCTCTGCCACCTCTGGTGGCTGGGGCAGGCGCAGGCCAGGGCAGCGAGCTGCAGGGCTGGATGGAAGTGCTTTCACCTTGTGGCCTGTGATGGGTAGGCAGCGGGGGCGCCCCATGGTCAGGGAGGCTGCTGGCGGGGCGGCCGGCTGCTTGCTCTTCTCCGAGCCACCTTCTCTCTTCTCCTTGAAGAGAAGAGGTTGTCTTGACCTCAGGCAACCTCTGCACACCCAGGCTTTTCCAGTAGGCTCCCTCGTGAGTTTTCAATGCCCTGTTCACCAGACCGCTAGCATCTCAGAAACCAGGAAGAACCTCTCCCCTCATGTCCCTTCGCTCTTGGCAGCGTCCTCCCAAGCCATGGGGAACCGTCCAGAGGAGGGGGCCCGGACTGAGGCCAGGCCAAATGGAGCGCCTGCAGGTGTGGGGCTAGGCGACGGCTTCCAGGAAGGGGAGCAGGGTTCTCTTTCAGAGATGAGCCCATCCAACCGTTAGCCATTCTTGGGTGGGGAACAGCTCTCGCTGGTTGGATGGCCGCGGGCAGAATGCAGGTGTGCGCACAAGCAAGGGATGGCTGTCGTGTGTGTGGATTTTGCTGGTGGTGAGTCCTGCTGTGTGGACAATACACTCCTGTGCTTTGTCCTCCTCCGAAGTGCACGCTCTGTTTTATTCATTCGGTGCATTCCCCTCCAAGGGATCCGCGCTTCAGATGAGGAATATTTATGTATCAATTTTGCATCATTGCCCTGTATTCTAACTCCCACCAGTTCGGTTTAAATTGACTTAAGAACTGGTTATCTCGAGAACTGTCAACCCAATTCCCTTTAAATTTGTTTTATGCGTCCGCTGCACAGAACCAGCCAGCTTTGAGAGGCTGACATTTCCAGCCATCATTCACTGTCAAGTTATTCCGTGGCCCTGTCTGCATTTCCCGGCTCCCTTTCGAAGGAAAGGTCTCTATTTGGTAGGTTTCTGAAGTCGCTCCTATCCTGGCACAACCCCGCTGCGTTTGCATTCAGCAAAGCTGCCACTTCCATGATCTTTCTAATAAACAGTAATGACTTGAGACTTCTTGCAGTGAGCCGAGTTTCCTAGATGCCGCGGTGCACTGCAGTCCGGGGCTGGGGCCTTCTCTTGTGTCGCACAGTCGTTGCTGTGATGGGCGAGTTGCATGGGTTCCCCCTCCCTCTGGTCTTCCCTGTCCAGGAAGGCAGCAATTCAAACCAAAGTCAGTGTGTTAGTCTATTTAATAGCTACACGCAGCACTTCTCCCCTCCACACAGGCAGTTACTCTGACCCTGCGGGGGGGGTCTGGTGCCATTTTCAGTCAGCTGCAGACAATTACCCGTAGGGATGAGATCGGACACTCCCCACCATCCCTTGTCGGGGGATTGTCTTGCCCAGGCCGGGAGTGCTGGATTGCAGCAAACTGGAGCTGGGTTTCGGGCCAGAGGGGCTCTTGTCCCAGTGGAATAGGGAGCCTGAGAAATGGGTTGAGGTTGTAACTGCTGAGCGGATCAGATCCAAGCTCCGTGTAGCCCAGTCTGGCAGTGAGAGCTGCCGTGGGACGAGCCCACACATGCAAGTGCTACTGGTAAAACGGTCCAAGAGTCGCGTCCCCTCCTACCTCTGCCCCTCCCACACCCTCCTGCAAAGAGGCAATGAATCGAATCTTACAAAGGCCACCCGACCCCAAGCAGAGACTTGACTCGGAAAAGGAAAGGAGGCTAGAGACTCCATGACGTCTGCTAGAGAGTTGGCTCTTGCTGCCAATTGTAAACGCCGGGTGCTGCGATAGCAGGGTGAGGATCTGCGACTGACGTTGTGTGCCCCTTGGTTGTGTTTGCCCTGGTACTGGCTGTGTTGGGCTCCCACCCCCAAGTCTGCGCAGAACTATGCCACAGCTGCTTTCCACTGGCGCTGCTCCAGCCCTGCTGACTCCCCCTGCCCCCCTCTGGGGAGCTACGCTAATGCTGCAAACGGGAGCTGTGGAAGAAATGCCCTTCCCGTTTGGCAGTGTCAAACAGCCATCGAATATCAGCAGCTTCGCTCCATTATTACAAGTGCCGCCCAGAGAACATCCCGTCACCGCTCCCATCCTGCGCCGTCTGATGTGCGAGAGAAGAGTTTATTTATTTATCCGCTGGGCACTTACGGGCGGGTTCAGACATAAAAGCTCCTGCTCTTCTACCGCAATTTCAAGAGCAGCTAGCATCATAGCGCCGGGGACCTGATCGTCGTTTTCCTTTGCAGGCAGCGCTGCAGATTCTGTGGCCGTGGTTAGCATGTCTTTGGCTGGTCTTAATTTCCGAGTGAGGCTGCCTGGGGCCGCTCATGGCTTCCGTGTCCTCTGCCATCCCCAAACCCTTCAGCCAGGGAGCCGGGAAGGCTTGGGTTGCCTAAGGCTGCAGCTCACTGAAGGGTGTTCACACCAAAGAAGGGAGAGGCATTAACTCAAGGCTGTCACCCTGGGGGGAAATTGAGAAAGGAAGCGTAGACGCGGAGGAGTCTGCTGGGAAGGGCAGCATGTTTGCCTTTGGCATGGTCTCCCAGGGCAGCGATGGAGGCTGCATCACTCGGGACGCAAGCCCTAGCAAGTCACGTTCTGTGGGTCCACCCAGAGAGACAGACGAGCTCCCGCCCGCCGCTTTTGGGCAGTCGAGGCAGAAAATAGAGAGCTGTGGTTAACCAGGAGGAGGTGCTGGAACCACTCACCCAGGGTGTGGGGGGCTCTCCATTGCTTGGAGCCTGGCCATTCAGAACAGGTGTCTCTCGCCAAAGCTCTGCTCTAGCAGAGTCGCTGGTTTGGGGCCTGCTGGAATTCTCTGGCCGTGCAGTGCAGGAGGTTAGGCTAGAGCTGAGCTATCACAAGGGTCCCGTCAAGGCTTCACACAGGTGGGAAAACAAACACCGTTCGAGAGTAGGAAGCCATCCCAGGAGCTCTGCCGGTGCTGCAGAACGAAGCGGCCAAGCTGTTCAAACAGATGCTGTCGCTCATTACAGTTAGCCGCTACCTAGAGGACGAGCGCCCATATAGCAGGTACAACAGAAAGAGGAGTCGATATCTAGTGATCTGGGCACTTCTGTGGCCCCGACACTGTAGTATCTGAGCGCTTTACAGTCTCTGAAAGCCTCTGTCCTTCCAACATCTCTGGGAGGTAGGGGGCTGCTATTATCCCTGGGTTGTTCAACAGTTGGGAAACTGAGGCACAAACAAGTTCATGGTCACACAGGCAGTCAGTGGCAGAGGAGGGTCTTGAGCCCAGGTTTCCCAAGACATAAGGTGGAGCCCTCCCCCCTCTTCCCCTAGGGCGAATCCTGACACTGTCTAGCCAGCCTCAGTTCAGCACCAAGTACACAGGGGCAGTGATCGCTGAAGAGGTCTAAAATCCCTGGCCAAGCGGGATCTGGCAGAGGTGTCTGTGCCATGACGGCATGCCTCGGTGATCCCTCGGAGTCTGTGCGCAGCAGCAGGACAGCGCGTAAAGAACAGCGGGCGACGTGCCTTTGGGAGGGTTCCCCACGTCCTTCCCAGGAGCACTGGAAGGAGCCTCAGTCGTCTGGCGCTGAAGGGAAAGCATGGACATGAACTGGGAAATGGCGATGAGACAAATGCTTTTTAGGGGAAAAGTTAGTCCAGGAAAGGCTTCCAAGGGGGCTGGCCCCAGGAGGAGTGTGAGATGACTTCTGGAAAAGGGGGTGAGTGGAGTCGGGGCAAGGTTTGCAAATGACACAGCTGTGGCGCGTCAGAAGGACCTGAGCAAGCTGGGCAGTGGAAACCTGCTGGCTGAGGGGCTGCGCTGGGTGGAGTGGAAGTGGCTCGACACAATGCTGACTTCTAAACGAATCGTGAGCACCTTGGGGGAAAGCCCAGCTGGCTCTGCTCGATGTACAGCTGCTGTCGCAGGAGCCAACGTAACACACTAATGTCCAGGGCTGGGCGAGCGGCTGGGTGTTGTCTAGCTCCTCCATTTGCTTCCGGTCACTGCCTGGCCTGGATCCAATCTGCTCCGTGCAGCTTTCAGCAGCACTTGGCGTGTGAAAGGCACCGTGTAAAGAGAAGTTGTGGCCTCCTATAGGTTCCGGCATTGGGGTGCATGCCATCTTGGGGGTCACGTCCCTGGATGGGGCTGTGCCCTTGCCCCTCACCATGCTGTGACGCAGGGAGGATGGGCAGTTAGTTATTGGACAGTGGAGTTGTGGATTGGTGTCCATCTCCTGGGAAGGTGGCTGGATTTTGCCCAGTGCCCACCGTGTTGTTGAGACCTAGCAAACGGCGGATAGCGGAGCCCTTCGCAGATCCAGATACCATCCATCCATCTGTGACACCCCCAACCCACCTCTCCCGATTCCCAGGGGAGCACCGCAAACCTCCCGGTAGCTGCACTGCACCGGGCCATGGAGCCACTCGCTCTGTGATCACCATACAGAGACGTCGCTGGGGTCTAATCCCCTTGGCCAGCTCTCTTTTCTGAGCTAGATGCCTGGGTGGGGAGGGGGCTACATAAGGAGTGAAGGATCCTCCCTCCCGTCAGATGCCCCCAGACGTGCATGGCCCTTGGAAAGCTGCTGGATCCCCTCACTCCTCATCTGGGGCTGGACTGGCAGCAGTAGCGGTTCTGGGGCTTGGGGACTGATGCTCATTACAGTCAGGATGGCCCACTTACATCTTGAAGCTAGCGTGGCTCTGTGGGGATGAGCATCGGGCACATCTGAGGTGGCCAGGGGGCCCTGGTAAGGCTGCACCTTGCATGGTTTGCCCGTTAGTTATCCGCAGTTATCCGCACAGTCCGAACATGCCGGAGGGAGAGCTGTGCTCGTAGTCAGAGGGGGCCTGCTGGAGAGCTGGTGGTGCCGTATCAGCCCCCACCCTTCCATGGAGATGCTGGAAAGGGAAGTGGTACTTTGGTATCGGCCCCCTCGGCCCTTCTGTGGGAGGATCGGCATGTGCCAGTGCAGAGCAAGGCAGGGTGCCCACGGGGCTGCCAGCTGTGCCAGGAGAGGGTGGGGCGTTCTCAAGTGCAGGATTTGGGGCATCTCGCTCCAGATGCGCAGTTTAAAATGGATCTGAAGCTTTCCCAGTGATCGTGCTGCCTCTTACAAGAGCCAGGTGCTGCATAAGGGATGAGCGCTGACAGAGCCAGCGGCAGGGATGGAAAGCATGCCTCGTCTAACGCAGAGCAGGGATGGAGGGGAAGGAGTCGGGATCTGCATCTGAGCTTGTGACTCGCCGAATTTACGGCATTTCCGTGGCCTTGGCTAGCCCCGGATAGCTCTAATTACACACGTCGCGCTGCAGAGGGGCTGCTCTCCCTTCCTTCGATGAAAATTTAAATGACTTTCTTTTGATCTTTCAAGGGAAACTGTCTAAACATCCTAACACATCTCAGCTTGGGCACACCTCTGGGTTTTTTCCCTCTGATTGGGGTGGGAGGGAGAGAGGGAAGGAAAGGTGCAAAATTGCTGTTAAAGGTAAATGTGTTTTGGAAGATCAGATGTTTGCTATTTCTCCACCCATCTCCCCCAGCGTCTTCCATCTGTCTGCTCTTCTGCTAGCGACACATCATCCGCTACACGCTTCTATGAGAGGCCTTGCTAGGGCGATGCAGATGAAAGCTGGGGGTTTAGCCCCATGCTGGAAAGATCTGCCCCCCTTTATGCCAGAAGTTTGTATCACCTCCTAGCCTAGATGGATGTGAACATTAAAGCATCTAGGTTGACTGAGAGCTGCTTTGCTGAAGCTAGTTTCACTGGAGGAGATGTGGCCCTGGAGAGC
The DNA here is from genome assembly GCA_007922155.1 of Mesoclemmys tuberculata. Classification (NCBI taxonomy): domain Eukaryota; kingdom Metazoa; phylum Chordata; order Testudines; family Chelidae; genus Mesoclemmys; species Mesoclemmys tuberculata. The sequence goes on along the minus strand of ML675616.1, from coordinate 569,469 downwards.
TCAGGATGGAGTTGATAAGCGCTTGTCTCCTGGAAGGGAAAAGACAGACTGTGCTGGTTCCTTGCTAAAGGCTTTGAAGAGCACGGAGTGTTTGAAGGAATTTGTCAAGAACCTGTCTTCTGTCTCTGCCTCCCCCTGTTTTTAATGTGCTCTCATTAAGGTCTCTTGATATTAAAATTCACTAACTCGTGCAACGTCCCTGATTGAAACTTCTGTGTCACACCAGAGCGTTGGATCCATTTTGTATAATTACGCTGTGATTCATAATTTTAGTATAGGATAAAAATGCCCTCCACAGCCTCATCTCTCGGAATGATTGTCAAGATAAAACGTACAATTTATGCTCACTGCGTCTCTCCTCTCCGCTTTCGCCAGCACAGGCTGTATTTACCCTATCGCATTGTTGGTGTTGCTAAATCTCCTTTTCATTTAAATTAGCCGCCATCACGAGACACAAATCCACACCTTCCGCTCTGGGTTTCTGCCACTCATCCCATGCCCACATGCATGCACGCTCTGCTTGATGGGTCTTAGCCAACAACGCATGACTCAGAAGCCTTCACGTTGGCATTTCAGCTCTGAACGCTGGTCCCGTGGAGGATGCTCTTACTCTGGTGCATGGTCCTTTTGAGACACTCCGCAACTGAGTTTTCTGACATCTGAGGTTGCCAGCCTGCACTCTCCGCTCCCGTTAATCTACAGGTTTGAAATTGCTCCTGGATCCTGTGTGCGTGTGTGATGTAGCAGAGCAGCCATTCAATGGGAGGTTGCAGTGCCATTAAAGTAAAGGCTTTACAGTTATTCGACTGGTGAGGCGCTAGACTTGCCCTCTGTTTACACTAGCTTGCTATAAATACACGCTGCTCCAAGACTGCTTCTCCCAGTAGTCCTCTGCTTTCTTCACTTGGCAGAATGACTAAGAAGGCTGGTTTCTAGCACGTGCTTAAGTTCACTTCAGCTTCTTCCAGGGCCATGGGGGTTAGCAAGCTGTTACTAATGAGGTGCCAAGCACAAGCTTATATCCAGCTCTCTTGTGCCTCCCTTGTTCAGGACAGCGGTTTCGTCAGCCACCTCTGGGGTGGAACATGGCCCCTGTTGAGCTGCGCAAAGTGACCCTGCTGCATGACCTCCTGGAACGTAGGTTAGAGCGCATTTGGGGTGGGCAAAATGTGGTTTCAGCAGGCTAGTGGGAGGAGGAGAAGGTAAAGTGAAAGGCAGGTAAGTGAGGTGTCCTGTTAAGGGTGGGAGCTGTCTCTCCTTGCCAGCAAACACTCCGGGTCCCCGGCTGCTAGCACCGTGCTCCGAATGAATAACGTGTGTTGTGTTAATATTACTGCATGTGCAGAGTCTGGATGAGAAGCCTGTGCGTGGGCTTCTGGGATGTCATGTCCCCCCCTCCACTCAACTCTTCTGATGTCTGCATAGACTGCAGGCTCCAGGGGGAAGGGACCGGGTCTTTGTACAGCACCTTTGTAGCACTTTCGGGTCCCCTCCTGATGACAGCCACTGGGTGCTGGTAACAATCCTGCCCCTCCCAAAGCCTGAGGGGCAGCAGCAACATGGCACGTTACTAGGACCAAAAACTAATGGGAGGTCGTAAATCAAGATGAGCGAACGGCCTCTGGTATCCCCAGATGGATCTGGTTAGCAGGAGAATGTGTCTAGGCGTAGCTGTGCGCCTCATCCTCGTGTCCAATCCAGAGGGGCGCGTTGAGCCCCGGGACAGGAAGGGCCAACAGCATGTGCTGACCCCACTAGCTGTGTGCTGCGTCAATCCGCAGAGCTGTCGGCTTTCCCTTTGCTCATCATTGTCATAGCTAGTCCAGTGCAGAATTACGTCCGCTCTTGTGCAACCCCACTGGGCCCTGTACTTCGTCCACACATTTAAGTCTCTGGGGCCCGGCCCGGCCTGGCCGGAGTCGGATGACGTCCCCACGGGGGCTGAGGAGCCTGCGGCAGGAGGGGAAGCACTGACTGGTTCTTGGTGTGGCTGGAAGCTCTGCCACACACAAGGCGAAGAAGCAGGTTCCCCTCGGCAGAGCACCAGCTGGGTGGGGGGATGGATGCTGAGAAAGCCCTTGCGCTGTCCGTGGGCGCACTGGAAAGCCGTCCTGTGGAGCAGGGGGCAGGAGCCCGCCTGGCCTGCAGTGCTCGGGCACAGCTGGGTCAGTGGCCCCTGGGCAGGTCAGAGTGCAGCGCGAGGCTGCGGGCACCAGGAGAGCCGCCTGCCCAGCTCCGTGGAGAGCACCAAGCTGTCAGTCTGGCCTGCACGGCGGGGAGTGGTCCTGGCTGCCAGAGAGCTGCAGTCATTTGAGACGCCAGAGCGCCCAGCCCCTGGGTTTCGGCAGGAGGACCCTGAGGTCAGGCCTTAAGACTTGGGAATTACTCCTGCCCCTGGGTCCTCTGGATTTCCAGGCCGTGAGGCAAGGCTGATCTGTTGTGGCCAGCGCACCCTGGGCTGGTTGAGGAGTGGGGAGCATGAGTGGCTCCGAGCGCCCTGGAATCTGTCTCCGTGTCTTTGCAGAACGTGGTTTGGATGGGTGCTAAGCACAGAAACACAATAAATAAAGGAGATGCCCTGAAGCAGCTTGTCCAGCCGGTGGCGTTCAGGAGCGGGGGATGGAGAGTAGCCATGGCGGGGCAGTTTTGGTGCTGGGTTAGGTTTTTATTCCAAGCTGACCCTCGTCATTTGTTTCCCTCTAGTCTCTGCGCGTTGAATTTCGATCGGGAGGTTTTACCTCTTGTCTCTGCTCAATGCTGCGGCCGTTCTCCAGGGTAGTAGGGCCGAGTGAGCACTGAGTGCTGAGTAGAAGAGAACAGGGACAGCACAGGCAGCGGCGGAGCAGGTGCCCAAGTTCTAGAGACTCTAGTGGCAGGTAGTTCCCCTGGCCCCTCTGAGCCCAGCAGAGGGTAGCATGGGATCCTGTTGATAGCTCCAGTGGCATTTTGGGCCTCCAGCTCCATCTGGCAGGGGCCCTTTCAAGCCACATGGCAGCCGCGCTCTGCGCAGTTAGGCCCCCCACCCCCGGAGACTAGCAGTGAGAGCAAAGAGGCAGGAGTTTAACTCCCCGGCGATGCCAACAGAAGGAACGTGTGCATTCATCATCACGTCCCTCTGCCCGGCAGGCCTTCGCCACAGGATGTCAACCCAATGGGGCCTTCAGTTCTGCAGCACGGCTGTCTCTTGAGCTAACGGGCAACTGGATTAGCTGGTAGCAGCTGTAAACTGTTATCTCCGAGTGGACAGGGCACTAGGAGGGGACCTGAGCCGGCCCACACTCCACTAGCACGGATTATGCGTTCCCATTGCGCCTCAGCACAGCGACTCGGGTTAGTGCCCTGTGGGTCTCTGGGATAAACCAGCGCTGTCTCTTGGGCACGGTTTGTTTGTGTGTACCACGGATTGGTTGCTACAGGTGTCGGGGGCGTCTGTCATGGCGATGCCTCAGGCTGTAGGGGTGCCCAGTGCGTGCTTCCCCCCCCCCCGGGGAGCAATTGCCCCTCTATTCTCCAGGCGCCTGCCAGTTAGGAGACCCTAGCAAAGGTCTGCGTGCTACGTGGTACCAGGACAGCAGCCAGGGCTGGACTGCCATCGGGTGGAAGGGACCCCCTTGCAATGGGTACCAGAGTGGTCCTTCCAAGCGTGGTGGTAGGAGCTGGCAGTAGTGCAAGAGGTGCTGTCTGGGCTGTGTGGGGAGCGTCTTCGGGGGTGCCGAGGTACCTACGACCCATCCCTACTCCTCCAGGAGGGATGGAGGCTCTCGCACGCTGCCCAGCATAATGGCTCCTGGCCGGGGCGGCTCTGCCGGTGGCGTGCTAGCCTGTGGGTCAGCGCTGGCCGGAGCAGACAGTGCCCTTGGCTGTGGGAAGAGGAGTCTAGGCTGGGCGTGGGCATGGACAATGGCAGAATACCATGGCGGGAGGGGGAGCTGAGGGCCATGTTTGCTGTCCAAACGCCAAGCTACAGGCACCCTCCATCCAGGGGGAGCTGGAGCCTCTTGTTGCACCCGCCACTGCACTGTGGCCAGGCCAAGGGAGCAGCATTTGGCTAGCCCTGGCATGGGCTGAAGAGATTCCTGGGTACTGCATCACACCCAACTAGCAATGGCTTCTGTCCTGGCACAGAGAGAAACCTTCCTTCTCTCCGCCGGGGGCACAGCCTTGGCAGCTGGACCATCCCACTCCATACTACCAAAGGAGGGGGGTCGCCAGTGGATGGGGGTCCCCAGGAGCAGCAGGCTGAGAACAGCTGGCATGCAATGCCAGTTGTGCTTTCCCTTCCAAACAGCTGTCTCTGCTCTAAGTCTCGGCTTGCTTGCAGCACAATACGCTGCGTTTCGCTGGGCATTCGCCAGCCGAGCGGGCCGGGCAAGGCTGGCGGAAGGTCAGGATGCGTCACATTCCTTGGACGGTCAAACAGCTGCATGTTGGCTGCTTAAACCGGTAAATCCTGCGTCATTAGTAAGTTGCTGCTGCTCTTCTTCGGGTGGGGCCTCTCGCTGCTTGGGTCAGAGGAGCAGGAGTCCCGCCGCGCACTCAGCGCGTCAGTGTCTCCTCCATCCGAAATGATCCTCTCCAGGCTGAGTGACACGACCAGCTGCTTCCAGCCTCTCCGCCTGCTTTTTTTTCCTAAGAGGTCTGGGACAGTCAGGTGCCAAACGGGTCCTTGGTGGAGAAATGTTTGGGACTCACTGGGCTAGGGCGTTCCGGTGTCGGTGAGAAATGCCAGTGGTCAGCATCCCTTTCGGTTTGTGCTCCGTGGTGCGTGTGCGGGGAGGAGGGGTTGTACGTGAAGGATTCATAGCGTTAAGGGCAAAGGGACCATTAGACCATCTAGCTGGGCCTCCTGCATAGCACAGGCCGTACGTGTCAGCTAGCGAGCCCTGCCCCCTCCCAATCATTGGTGGCTGCACTAGCACAAAGGGACGTGGGGGCCTGTGCGGAGACCAGAGATCCAGGGGTGCCTGGGGCCTGCCTGTCTGAGGCCTGTGCCCCAGGCCCATGGCAAGTCCCAGGAGACAACTGCCTGGATATTTGGTATCTAGCAGCGGACGTTCCTGCAAGCCCACCCTCTGCTTGCGGCTGGTCGGAGAGCAAGGGGCTGAGGAGGGGCCAGGGGGGGTTGTTAAGTGTGGGGCTGCTGGAATCAGGGAGGTGTCTGGCCTGGGACTAAGAAGGGGTCAGAGAGGTCACTGCACTCGGCCACTGACCCACATGGACCAAGCTGTAACCTTTGTGGTAAAGTCAGGCCAGATGCTGAGCTGGAAAGTGACGCTATTTGTGAGCTGGAAAGTGGCCCGCCCCCTGCTAAAGGCCCCTCCGCCTGGGGGGGAAGGAGTCACTGGACCCAGAACACAACTGATTGCGTGGGACAAAGAATGGAAAGAGGAGCGGGCGTGGGGGTGTCTCCACCCGCTTGGGGGAAGGTTTGTGGCTGTTGAATTCTGACGAGCCCTGGAGGCTGGAACCAGTTTGTGGCCCTGAGTGACTTACTCTGTGGAGTTAGGGCCGCGGTCCTGTCGCACTGACTCCAGCCCACTGCTGCTGCGAGCAGCCCTGGGCCTAGAGCCCCCTTTGTAAATTTATCCAGCGCCATCTTAAACCTAGCCAGGCTGGTCGCCCCACTCCTCCTAGTGCCGGCTGCTCCAGAGCCTCTCTCCTCCCCACCTGCTTCTCATTTCTAGAACCATCGGAGATGAGGGTTGGCAGGGAGCTCAGGAAGTGTCCAGTCCAACCCCCTGCTCAAAGCAGGACTAACCTCAGCTAAATCATCCCGGCCAGGGCTTTGTCTAGCCACAGCTTAAAAACTGTTAAAGATGGAGATGCCACCACCTCCCTGGGTAACCCATTCCAGTGCTTCACCACCCTCCTAGTGAAAATATTTTTCCTAATGTCCAACCTAGACCTCCCCCACTGCAACTGGAGACCGTTGCTCGTTGTTCTGTCATCTGCCACCACTGAGAACAGCCTAGCTCCATCCTCCCCGGAACCCCCTTGCAGATGGTTAAAGGCTGCTCGTTCTTCTCTTCTGCAGACTAAACAGGCCTAGTTCTTTTTGCCTCTCCTCATAAGTTTTGTGCTCCAGCCCCCTCATCATTTTTGTTCCCCCCCGCTGGACTCTCTCCAACTTGTCCACAACCTTTTTGTAGTGGGGGGCCCAAAACTGGACACAATCCTCCAAATGCGGCCTGACCAGTACTGAATAGAGGGGAACAATCACTTCCCGCGATCTGCTGGCAATGCTCCTACTAAATTCCAGCCAAGTTTATCTCCCTTTGTTCTTGTGCTTCTTATGCAAAGTCCTCTGGCAACAATAGCTGTTCTCCCTCCATGGTGCCTGCCCCTGACATGTTTATCGAGCAATCATAGAATCCGATCCCCTCCTAGCCAACCTCTTCCAGACAGGCCGCCCCATGCCCGGCAGTCCTTCTCAGCACCAGCTCCAGCTTGAACTCCTTGTTTTCTGACCAGAGCGGCACACAGGTTTCTGGCTGAGGTGAGCCCAGTGGCACTGCTAGGTCGCAGAGGCCCAGCTGAGATCAGGGACATCAGTAACTCAGCTCTTCACAAGGGAGGCCCAGCTGGGGCAGGGATGTTTGCTAAGGCCCCAGGCTTTCCCTCAATCCATAGGTTTCAGGAGCAGCCAGCTCTGCTTCCTGTGGGGACTTCCCCCGAGTCTGTCAGACGCTGGCATGTTCTCAGGCTCCTCCTCCTGCTACAGTCCCTGCACGCTGGAGCCAAGGGGCTGCACAACCGGGTCGGCCCTGGGGACTCTCCCACGGCCCCTCTGGCGGAGCTGAGGGCTGCTCCGCGGAGTCTCGCGCTGGAGCCGGCCGAGGATTCCAGGCTCCTGCGGGAATCCCGCCTAGGCGGCTTGGCTCTGGTAGGCGCAGGGTCTGCAGCCTTGTCTCTGGGCTTTCCCCTGCCCTCTCCACGCTGCCTGCTGCCATTTCGAAGGGACATGGCAAGGCCTGGGCTCCCTGAATCTCTGGCCGCCAAGGTGTTCTGGGCTGCTGCGCTTGTCTCACGAGTCCTGGCTCGCAGCCTGCCCTCCCCTGGGCCACTAGGCACAGACGGACGTGGGTTGACCCCAGTCGGCAGCAGTGCTTCCCTGCCACCCGGCTCCCCCGTAGGAGCCGTGCCATCCCCCCGCCCACCACAGCTGGGATCGCAGGCTGTGCCCCGGGCGACTGTGGCTGGCCAGCTGGGCATCGGCGGGTTGCTGAATGGTGTGTCTGCTGGTAACCGGTGCGGCGTGACAGCGCGGGACCAGGGCTATGAACAAGCTAGGGAGTTAGCTGCGCAGGCGCCTTACCTTGCAGGGATCTGCCCGGGTGGGGGGAGATGGGGGCTGGGCTGGTCTGGGCGTGGCTCATGGGGACCAGCAGGGCACCTTCCTCCTCTTTCCCACCTGGGCGAGCTGGAGCCAGGCAGGGCCTGTGCTGCAGCCGGCTGGGGCTCCAAAGCTCGCGGGCCAGGATGGTCCTAGCTGCCCAGCGCACAGTGCCCCCTGGCAGCTGTGGCTGGGGGCTAGACAGGGGGCTCTGTTTAAGGCTCTTCCTTCCCTCCCTGGCTTCCCTTTGTACCCAGGCCTGGCCCCGCCGCTCAATGGGTGCTCCTGGGCAGGGGCAGCAGGAAGCACCGGGGGGAGAGAATTAGAGCCAGTAGCACGGCAGAGAGCAGGGCTCCTCGTCCGGCACTGCCTGGGGAGGACCGCAGCAGCTTTCCCTGGCTGGCCAAGGTTTTGTTCCCAGTCCAGTGAAACAGCCAGGCCTGAGCATGCCCGGGGAGTCTGCTGGTCCCTACTGCACCCCAGTCCTCATGCCTATTCCTCGTGCCCAAGGCCCATGGCTTGTAGCATGGGTGAAAGCCCGAGCTGCGAATCCCAGCAGCTGTGAGTGGCAGGCGGGGAGGGGAGACGTGCCAGTAGATCTTGGAGATTGCCCAGTGCTCGTGACCTGGGGTGGGTGGGGGTCCGGACAGGAGGGTGCAGGCAGAAGGGGCTGCTTGTAAAGGACGAGGGTCTGCTTGTCCGATGTGCGACTGGGTTTGCACCAGACTCTGAGTGCGTCTGAGCATGTAAAATGGAGGCAGCCCTGGGGTGGCAGCTTTTCTCTGGGAGTGGCAGGGGAGGCAGGCGGGACCCCTCTCCCACGGGCGGCTCCCCCGGTTACAAGGCACTGTGGGGAGTCGAGGGGGAGTGTGGCAGGAGGCGCCGTTGCTCCCCTTGTTCTTGGAGGCTGGTGGGAAGAAGGGAGGGAGGGAGAGATGCAGCTGTTTGAAATGTCTGATCTAATTTTTTGGACGTTTCCCACTCTGCACTGCTGGGGGAACCTTGGCCAGCGCGTTCCCCAGCAGAGTTAACCCTGCTGCATCAGGAGAGGGTGCTCAGGACCATCCAGCCCTGGCAGAGGGCCAGGAGGCCAGCTCCACTGCCACTGGCAGGTGGGCAAAGCAAGCCCCAGAGGGGCCAGTGCAGCTCCCCCCGGAAGGCTGCCCTTGGATGGGAGAGGACATGGAGGCGCTGCAACCGAAGGCTGCTGGCGCAGCGTGGCATGCACTGGGCGGCCCTGTGACCGAGAGAGGCGATGGGACAGCTCGGCTCTGCTCCTGGGGTGCCGGCGGCATTGTGTGGGATCCAGCAGCACGTGGCCTAGAGCACAGTGCTCTCTCCCTAGAGCCGGCCTTCGCCTGAACGACAGGCCAGGCCTGGCCACAGCCGGGCGTGGCAGAGCCAAACAGTCGCTCCCCGCCGGCGGGCTGGCGCGCTCTGAGGCCGGTGCCGTTAATTAAGCAGCTGCGAGCTCTGCCGGGAACACAGCTTGGAAACACAGTCCCACTTCGGCTGGCAAGTGCCTCTAATTAAGCCCCGTGCGGTGGCAGCGCAGATGCTGACCTGCAAATTGTCAGCGGGGATAATGAATTTGTCTGGGTTTAAATAACTCTGGGAGCTGGGGGGAACAGGCCGCCACGCACGCCTCTCAGGGGGAGGCGTTGCCACGCTCGGGCTGGCACCCGGTGGACCCAAAACCCTGGTTGCCTCTGTGGGGGCTGGGATGTGCAGTGGGAGCGCTAGCCAGGGCGTTGGGCTCTCCGTAGGAGCGTGAGGGGGTGGGGGTGGGGAGGCTTGGTGCTGGCTATGATGGCCTTAATCTGTGCTTGGGCACTCCATGGCACCAGGTCTGGGCACCTTACCTGGTGACTGGGTTTCCAAGCCGGCCCGAGTGTGGACGAGAGCCCTGGACATACATGGGACAGGCTGAGACCTGGTCACTGGGCTGCTCGATCCAAGCTTTGGGTCCCGCCCATGTGGCCCCGGGGCCAGGAGGACCCTTGTGGCCAGCCAGGCTGACCTGCAGAACCCAGGCCAGGGACCCTCCCCCATGGTTCGTGCATCCAGCCTGTATCTTGTGATTGGGTTCTGCTCAGCCCACGGCGTGGGCAAGGGGCATCCGTCCTGCCCCTTGGCAGGGCCAGGGGGGCAGCCCTGTGCCACGGCACCGCTCTGAGCACAAATCCCTGTGGGCAGTGCCTCAATTTAGCTTCTGACACCGCACCCCCAGAACGCTGCTCTAGCTTGGCCACCCCAGGCCTGGCAGGTCCTCCTCTAACGTGCGCTGATGTTGCTGGTGTTTCCTTATGGATTCTAGGCTGCCATTGCAGAGAGGTGGGTCCCTAGCAGAGCCCTCCCTCTCCATCCCGGACTCCCGCTGTGCCCGTAGTGAGCGATGGGGAGGGGCTGCACCAGAGCAAACACAAGGAGTGTTGGGTATTCCCAGACGTGGCCAGGGTTAGCAAGTTTATGTCTGCTCCAGAAACAGTCCCGCTCTGCCAGGCTCCCCTGGGGTTGTCCGGGCCGCTGAAGTGAAGACTGCCCCCTTCCTAGCCGGTTGTGGAACATTAAAGCAGTTCTACCTGCCAGCACTGCGTGTGCCGCAGTCCTCCCGTCGTCAGTGCAAGAAACCAGCCTACTGCTACCAGCTAACGGAGACGCACCTTTAGCTGAATGGCTGGTGGCCGGTCCTGGGCCGAAGCACGGGGCCTGTGGCAGTCACCCCAATTCACCATACCCTAGGGATGGCTCTGGGTTCAAACCCTGCTGCCAGTCTCCACCCTCCCTCCCCCGTGATCTAAGTGAGTTATTAATTAACTTAAATACAAAGCTGCTGTCTCTCGGAGCAGGGCCAGGCCCCTGCCTCTGAAGCGCTGCAGCAATTTCAAAGCTGGAACGGCCCCCACCGTTCCCTGGCGGCTGAGGAGATGGATTTCTGGGCCGCTCGCCTGGCAGCTGCTGGTGTCAAACGGTAATTTTAGAATGGGGTTAGGTCTGTATTTTTAGCTTGGCCGGAGGATGGTTCTAGCGCGAATTTAACACATCCCCTCCGCAGCACGGGCCCCGCTTGGCTGGGCTCGTCAGGATGAAATCCTCCAGCAGCTTACCGCTATGCAGCCTCACCCTCCCCCCTCCCCGAAATACTGAGGGCACTTTTAAAGGTTTTCTTGTCGTAATCTCAGCACTTCAGCCCATGCCAGATCAGCAGCTTCTAAACTCTTTGGCTAAATGCTGGAGTCCCCCAGGACCCACGCGGGAGCATTACTCTTTGCTTGGCTTATTCATTGTAGAAGCTGAATTTTGTGGCAGGTTCACAGGCCCCGGAGACGAATCAGTTTCTTGAGCCACGCAGCGGAGGGCGGTGGGAGCAAAAGCTTCCTCCGCCCACCTGCGTCAGCCCTGCCCCAGTGTGGCTGGCCTCTCGGGGGGAGACGGGGAGCAGCCTTCCATGTCTCTGCCCTGGCTACTGCTGTGGGCGGAGGCTGATTAGCGCCAGCCGGGGTGGCAAGTGGTTTTCCACAGGGCTGGTCTGAGAACGTCCCACTCATTACACTGTGTACAGCTGTGGTGTTTGGTCATTGCTGGCTTTTCTTCAGCACCCCTTGGTGTGGAATCTGGGCATGCGGCTAAATTGTACGTCCCAGGGAGTGACTCTTGGTCCCTGCTGACCCAGGCAGGATCGGGGCGGACCAGCCAGCCAGCGATAAGGTTAGGGTCACAGAGAGTCAAGCCATGCAGAAGCTAAATGTTGATCTGTGCTGCTAGTATTACAGGACAGTTAATGGCACAAACAATAATGGATTAGCAGCCGGGCAGCCAGGCTGAGTTAACATGGTCATAGGAGCTGTCATTTGACCAGCGCCTGACTTCCCACCGCTTCCCCGGTGCTGTTTCAGCACTGTGCCGATTGCATTTGGTAGCTGAGAAGGAAAAGCCAGTCTAGGAGGAGGAGAGGGGAAGATTCTGCAGCAGGGCTTGGAACGAGGCTCCCTTGCACACACTGTTTACAGGCTTCACCAATGGCGCTTGCAGGGCCCTGCTGTGCTTGGAAGTGAGGGGCGTGTGTACACGAGGCATCTAGCTTTGAGCGTGCCCGTGCAGCCCATTCCAGAGCATGCCGTATCTCGAGGCCCATCCGGCGCACGCTGAAATCCAGGCGTGCAGCGTGAGCTTGCTTAGCTCGGGGCTCTGCTTTCAAACCAAGCAAAAATGCTGACTCGCAGAGAGGCTTTTGTTCTGCCACGTTCCTTTTACAGTGGAGAAAGCGCATCTGGGTGTGCACATGCACGTGTGTGTGTCTGCGTGAGTGTGCGAGTGTCTGTGTATTTAGCACTTCACTTTCAGGCAGAGGCCGGGCTTGGGGAATTCCAGCTGGAGAGAGAGGTGCATTTTTCAGAAAGCTCTCAGGCTATGAACACCAGGGAAATTACTCTGCTGCGTTAATGATGGAGCTCGCCCCGGCGACCTCTGGACTGGGTAATATGCAATCCAGCAGAAAGAAGAGCTGATGTACTATTTTATAGCACCCACAGGCTTGCTGGGCACTTAACAGAAAACACGCTGGAGCCAGGTGCCTCCTTTGGGATTATTTTTTTGTATCAGGGTAGCGCTTCCAGACCCCACCTGAGAGCAGAGTCCCGGGTGCTGCAGACACGCTGAGCTGGGCCCTGCACAGGGAGGCCCATGGTCACCCAGCCATGCAGCGGCAGGGCTGGGAACTGAACCCCAGTCCTGACTGCCACCTGGGCACCCCGTCCCCTGCACCGGTCCAGTCCAATGAGCATCACAGGGCCCGCAGAACGGGGCCATCCGGGCTGTGGGGGTGGCCATGCCTGGCTTGTACGGCTTGGCGAGTCATCTGCCAGTGGCATGCGGCAGCGAGTCCTGCCCGGCGTGCGCTCTGGTCAAGAGGCCCGGCCTGCATTGGCGCTCGGGCAGTGCCATGGGCCAAGGCAGTGGGGGCTGGCTGTGGGGATCCCCAAGACCCAGATCCAGCCCCTCTCGGCTGAGGACGCCCAAAGGCACGGGGTGTAACCACGAGGAGCAAGAAAGCAGGGAGGTACCATGTAGCCACAGACAGGATGGTGTGGGGAGGACACGGGAGGCGTCTGCGGCCCTGTGGGTGTTGGGAACACCTGGGAACAGCCCAGTGTAGCAGAGGACGGTGTCATTGGTCCGGGGCTGGCTTTGAGCGAGCGTCCCTGCAGCAGGTATTTGGAGGGGGGGACGCAGCCTGGGCTGGCAGGGGGGCTCAGTCCCCTCCCCGCTGTCTCTGCCCTTCCCTCCCATTCCAGACCTGCCAGGCTTGTGCCAGACTGGGGCAAGCTCCTGGGGGGGCTTGGTGCAGAGGTGTTGCTGCCTCCCGGCCTTGTCAGCATTTCAGCCTCCAGCGCCAGGCCCCTCGCCCGCACCCCCCCCCCCGCTCTCCCTCACACCCTCGGGCTTGTATCAGACACTTCCCTGTCGCAGGGCAGCCTCCTGCACTGGCCCACGCCCAGCAGTGTGTGCGTTGAGCATCCACGGGGCCACCTGTCTTGGCTTTCCCTGGGAGCTGGGGAGCCGCAGTCCTGGGGAGAAGGAGCTCAGGCCGCGGCTCTCTCTGCCCCGCATTCCCGTGGTTTGCACAGCCCCGCTGAGGTGTTGGAGAGATCAGAGCGACTCACCGGTTCCCTTTGAGTCGAAGGACTGGGAGAAGGCTGTTGCGCAGCTGTAGACCACTTATCATAAAATGTTTTGTTCCTCTTAAGGGTGTCACACCCAACCTTCCTTCTGTCGGTCCTGCCTCTACCCTGGCCTGCCGGTCCAGCCCGGCCCCCACGTGCCTGCCCACGTAACAGGGCAACAGAGGGCTTTGCTCTGTGAAGGCTCGGGTCGGGCTCTGCAGATCCCTGGTGGGACCTGAGACCAGGGAAGCAGAGTCTTCCAGAGCGCGTTTCGTTCCGTTCGCCATCGCTTCGTAGCCCGTTTCTCCTTTGATGACGGTTTTAATCAGCCGGTCTGTCAGCCATTTGTGAACGGAACAGGAGGCTGCTGGTTTCTCTGGGCTGAAACCTCCTTCCACTGGCCAGATGGGAGCAGGGCAGAGAGCAGGACCAGTGCGGAAATCCCCAGCAGCACGGCTGTTACTTGTGTTACAGAGGGCCTCGATGTCCTGCTGGAGACAGGGCCCTGGTGCTGCACAGACTGAGATTGGGGTCCCTGCTGTGCTGGAGTGGCCCAGACCACCCCCATACACTGAGAATCGGGTCCCTGCTGCACCAGGTGCTGCATAGAGCCGGCCGAGATTGAAATAAGTAACTCCATTGCTCTGGCATGGCACTTACGGGCCCGATGGGCCACGGGGACCTTGGCTAGGGAAGGCTCATTCTGAAATACATGATCCCTTCTGAGCCGGCCAGTCTGCTCTGCACCAAGGACTCTCTCCCATCCAGCTCCCATTGCAGGAGCCCAGCACCCGAGCATTGGGGCAGGCAGCCACTGAAAAGCCTTTTCTGCTCCCAGCTCTGGGAGCGTGTGCTGGCCTCGCCTGCTGCCCGCCCCGCTCGGCTTGGGTTCAATATCCTTCCAAAAAGCAACAATTCATTTAATCTGTAGGCAAAATTTCCCCTTGTCAAGGTGTAATTCTCTCCCTCAGCTGCATTTCTGCTGCTCTAATAGGGAGGCGTAATTCTCTCGTGAATAGCTGCGCGTGGCTTGATTGCAGATGCCATTGAACAAGCTCTTTCATGATGACGGAGCTCCCATGGCAGCGGTTACTTTTAAATGCTGAGCAGCACAGAGGGGGCCGGCGCCTGGGAAGCAAGCACTCGAGATGCCTTTAAGGAATTAAACGCTGGGAAATGCCGCCGGGAAAGTTGGCTTTGTCCGAATTCTGGGGGGAGTGAAGAGTTTGGTGTGGGACTGCCAAGAGCGCCCATAGCTCCCTCCTGCCCCCACGAGTCCAGACCTTGGCATTGCCGTGACCTGGCCACCTGGCCAGAAGGTGGAGCACAGACAGAGCTTATATCAGGAAACCCGTGCTGGCTCCCAGACACCTTGTGCCGGCGAGGCTGAGTTCTCACCCCCGGGAGCTGGTGTGTAGCACTCGGTGGGGCAAGGAGGGAGGGAGACTCTGGGTTCAGCAAGCTCTCTCCCTGCCACCGAGCATGCAGGCCAGGTTTGCGCCCTGTCCTGCAGTGGGTGCTGGAACCCCCCAGGAGACAAGGACCCCCCCACTGATAGCAATGGGGGGTTCCCATCCGGGGGAAATCCCCACCTTTGCAAACCTCCCCCGGCTCGAGTTGGAACGGAAGCTCGCTGCTCCCCAGGGACCAGGGTTTCTGGCTCCTTCGTGCCAGCAATGCCATGCTCCCTCAGGATGGTGGGAGCGCTGCGTTTCCCTTGGGCTGGGGTGGGACCTTCCTGCCAACTCGTCTGCTGCGTGGAATCGGTCAGGGCTGCACCGCACTGTGCCGACCTGCCCCCAGGAACCTCACCACAGCACAGCAGGTATCTGAGCTCCCCCGGACCAGACCCTGCCCTGCACACGCTCCCGCTGGGAGAGAACAGACCCTCGACAGATGCGAGTTGGGTCGCTCGATGCTCAGCCAGAAGGCACTCCAGGACTGCCCACTGCTTAGCGCAGGGCCGGACGGTGCCCAGGGGCTGTGATGGTGAGCCTGCTCGAGAGCGTGCACAGGCTAGAGTGGGCTCCGTGGCCATTGTGGGCTCTGCTCCGCTCTGTGCTTGTCCAGTCGCTACGTGAGCGAGGCAGCCATGACTGAGATGTGGAGAGGGCAGGCAGAGGGTTTGATTCCTCACTGGAGGGAGAAGGAGGGCCTGGGGGGCGCGGATTCAGAGGATGCTGGTGTGCAGAGATCTCTAAACCCCGTGCTGGAGCCATCGCCCTGTGCGCTCGACTCCTGAGAGCACCGGGGGTTTCTGGGTCTCAAATCACTGAGCAAAAAATGACTTTGCATTTGTATCCTGTTGGACAGCAACAAAGTGTGCAGCTGTGTTCTCCCCAGCACACCTGCTGCAGCCCGGGACATGCCCTTCGTCGTCATGCTCGCAGGCACTAGCACGGGGAGTCTGTCAGAGGACAACGTCCTCGTGTTTCCTACATGCAAACCCAGCCCATCCACGTGGGTCCTGCTTGGAAACTGATTTGACGTTATCTGTCTGATCATAAGAGGGACAGAGCAAAGAACTTTTACCGTCTCAGCCTAGATAACCTCCCTCTCTTGGTCTTCTGAGCGCGTTTTGACAGCGCTGGAGAACTGACGTCAGTGTTGGGCAGGGTGTGCTTGTGACGAGCCAGGAATAATAGTGAGGAAAGGGCTTTTGCCTGGCTCTCTGCACGACACCTGTCTACCAGCCTTAGCGGCCCAGGCCCAGCGCGGCTCTCTTCAGAGGTTCAGAACGCCGTCCACATGCAGCAGAGGTGCCTGGTGCGGGCCAGGGGAGAGCTGGCAGCTTGCTCTGCTCGCAGGGAAGAGCAGGACATGCAGGGAGGAGCGCTGCCAGCAGCCCTGGAGTCTGGCAGCCAGGCCAACTGGTGGCTGGAGAATGTGCGACTGGGCCAGGTCTGTAGGGGGCAGGGAAGCCGGGAGCGGGTGGGCAAAGAGAGGCATTGGGGGGGATCGGGAGCATGCGAATGAGACGATCAGCGGGGCCAGACGCGCCTCCCACTAGAGATGGTTCATGCAAACGGGGCAGCGCTTCCCTCCCAGGGCTCTGCCGTGCCAGGGATGCTCTAAACCAGATGACGGGGGCTGTGCCGTGCAGGGGGGCAGAGGGCAGGTGAGGGGGTGGCCTGGGGGATAGCAGGGCTGGGGAGAAGGCGCAGAGCCCCTCTCTTTCAGCCATGGCCTGTGCTCTGTAAAAGCACACGTGGTGACCTCCCTGCCGGCTTAGGAAGCGTCCAGCTGTCTGTGTGTCTGTCCCTTTGCCCTCGGTCCCACGTTTCCAAAGCCCACTCCCCCTACCCAGCGCTGCACCGAGTGGAGCGTGGTCACTAGTCCAAGCCTACGTTCTGAGCACCAGATGTTCCTGCAGCACCCTGGGCTCTCTGGCAGACTGGCCTCCTTGTGCTAGGTGCTGTGACGGTGCAAGCAGGTGAAACGGGTGGCTGGTAGGGCAGGCGGACACCCAGCCAGCCAACGTCGCGTCGCGCCTGCTGGCCAGGGCTCGGAGACATCGTGGCACAGAAGGGAGCCCTGAGGGGGCAGCTTTCCAGAGTTTGGCTTGACAAGGAGCTCTGTCTCGTGCATAGGAGAGTTGGGTGCTTGCGGCTGGCAGCTCGCTGGCAGGAGAGTGGAACCGACCATTTAAGCAGAGCGGGAGGGAAGGGAGAGTGTGCCGGGGAGGGGGCGGCAGAGAAGACAGAGACGGGCTTGGCGTTTTCCTTTCCTTTTCCTCGGGCTTTGGCGGGTATGAGCAGTGCTGAAGAAGGCTGCCTTTCCTGCCGGCCAAATCCGAGCGGTGGCGAAGCCTGGCAGGGCCGAGCGGGGAGCGCTGAGCTGTGACCAGATTCTTTTTTATTTTTAATAAGACAGTGAAATAAAAGTCATTGCGGGGATTTGCTACGCTGGGCCTTGTGCTGCCAGCGGGGATGAACTGCGCAGCGTACGGCACCTTGTTCTAGAGCGGCACTCTAGGAAACGTGAGAGTTGGCGCCTGCGGGGCATGGATCCCATGGGATGAGGCTGGGTTTGGGGAAGGAGATCCCCCACGCAGACTACAGGGTGCCCTGCTTATTGCCAAGCCTGCCATGCGGGTGCAGATAGGAGAGGGCAAAGTAGCCCTGCTGCTTTCGGTCTGGAACAGGAACTCATTATCCAGCTCATTATCAGCTGGGCTTCTTCATCTCCTCTGGAGTCACGGGGTGGCGGGGAAGCAGAGCTCCTGGTCGTTTGCCAGCCAGTTAATTGTCCCCTCGCTGGGGAGGGCGTCCCCACAGGCTTGGCTGGGCTGAAATAAACAGACGCGTGGCGGTGACCCTGCGCTCTGGTCTGAAGCTGCGAAAGGAGGGGGCAGACTTACCATCTGTCTGACTTGGGGATCACCAAGGTACCCACCACCTTGGCATCTGACAGCCTGGGCAGCGCAAGGGGCTCTGGTGCTCCCCGTGGCTGTGGCGGGGCGTGGCCCCCCCGGGAGCACAGCGTTCCTTGGGCATCGGGAATGCTTCGGAAGCAGGGCCCAGGCTGCGGAAGGACCAGCTGTGCAAAAGCCACATTCCCCCAGCCTCATGGCCTGGAGGAGCAGACGTTGAAGGGCTGGCAGTGCGGGCTGCTCTGGGGTGGGGAAGGATGTTCCAGGGAGCCCCAGGAGGAGGGATTGTTCATCCCGGGGGAGACTCAAAAGCTTGGCTTGTGTAGCCTAACTAAAGCTAGGATTGCTCTATGAACACAGCAGAGGGATAAAGACCAGGGAGGGAGACGAGTCGTTTACGTTCAGCGCCAATGTGGACACAAGAACTAATGGATATAAACTGACCAGCAGGAAGTTTAGGCTTAAAATTAGACACAGGTGTAAACTGTCAGAGGAGCGAAGTTCTGGAACAGCCTCCCAAGGGGAGCAGTGGGGGGCAAGAAACCTAGCTGGCTTCAAACCTGAGCTTGGTACATTTATGGAGGGGACGGTCTGATGGGACAGCCTACTTTGGCAATTGACTGACCTTTGACTAGTAGCGGTAAATATGCCCAGTGAGCTGTGATGGGATGTTAGATGGGGGTTCTTAGTTACTACAGAGAATGCTTTCCGGGTGTCTGGCTGGTGAGTCTTGCCCACATGTGCAGGGTTTAGCTGATGGCCATATTTGGGGTCGGGAAGGAATTTCCCCCCAGGGCAGATTGGCAGAGGCCCTGGGGGCGGTGTTTCACCTTCCTCTGTAGCACTGGGCAAAGCTCACTTGCTGGTGGATTCTCTGTACCTTGAAGTTTTTAAACCATGACTGGAGGACGTTAATACCTCAGCCATAGGTCAGGGTCTGTTCGCGGGGTGGGTGGGCGAGGTTTTGTGGCCTGCCTTGTGCAGGTCAGGCGAACTGATCACGACGATCCCTTCTGACCAGAGTCTCTGACCCCACAGCAAGGTTGCTATGAAGTGGGATGCGGGAATGGCTGGGGGGAGCGCCAGCCGGGGAGGGAGGGGGCAGCCCAGGCCAGCCTCTCAGAGCGGCTTCTTCAGAAATACACGGATTCCACGGACTGCGAGCCCTTTCCCGTGGGTGGCGGAGTGGGCACCGCAGCGTGCTGGTCTGTCCAGCGTGGGACTCGAGTCTCCTGGTCACGTCCCTGCCAGCAGGTCAGTTTGCGCCGTGTGTCTGTTGCAGCCCGTCACTGGATCCCCTCTCCGCAGCGGCCCGGCCCAGCCACCGCCTGCCCCACTGCCTAGGAAGGGCTCTTCCCTGCGCGGTGGAGGCAGCAGGAGAGGAGAGCGGCGCCTTGCTCCGGACATTCATGCTCTGTCTAGCTTGTCGGCTGCCTGTATCTGGGATCGGCATGTGTATCTCCCTTGGCCCGTTCTCCTCCCAAGCCCACCCTAGGTGTGTGACGCATGTTCCTGAGCAAATTGCTGCTGTCTCCCGCAGTTTCCCAGTCTGTCCATCAGAGATGGTCCCCGTGGGGCCCGTTCAGTGCCAGCTCTCAGCCGGCCAAGCTGGTGTCTCTCTCCCCAAGCAGCCAGCACAGGAGCTACTCTGCGCTGGCCCCCCTGTGCCCTGCAGATCCTCCTTCAGAGGGGCCAGACCAAGCCAGAAGGGCTGGCCCCAGGCGCCCCACCTCTGGGCAGGTGGCATTGCACTGGTAGCCGTTGGCAGTGGCTGCTGGCCGTGTCCACCTGATCTCCTGGCCTACGCCTGCCTTTACAGGGGTCAGAGACCAGCTGTGCGCTCAAGGGGTCCCAGCGAGGAACAAACCAAACCTGCCTCCCTGGGGTTGCACTCTGGCATCTCCTGCCAGCAGCTGGGGCAGAGTGGAGCAGCCAGAGTCCTTGGCCTGTTGCAGCATTCGGCTCTGTCCTTTTCCAGCGGGGGCTGGACCCTCCCTGTGGTCCTCACCTGCTGCAGGGGGCGGGGGCCAGGCCCTGGCGGCTCTGGCAGGCTGTAGGGACACGACACTTCCAGAGGCTTTCCAGCTGAGGGCGCTTCATAGCAGCTGACAGATCAGCCGCGTCGCCCCCTCTCCAGCAGAGGTGCTGAGGGGGACATCAAAGCACTAGCTGGTGAATGTTTGCAGATGGGGATACTGAGGCCCGGAGGGTGAGCGATGTGCCCAAGCGCACACAGCAAAGCAGGGGTCAGAACCCATATGTCCGACTCTTCCTTCATCCCCTGACCGGGGGGTCACCAGCCCCCATCCAGCAGGGGGAGAGATGGGCACCATTGTCATCCCCAAAATATCACTACACCGACCTTCCCGACAGTGCGCTACGGGCGCTGGCTCGGAGCAGGGACGGCAACAGCGGGGCCTCCTCCCAGTCCGTGCGTCCCGCTGGGAAACGGAGCCAGGGAGCTGGGCACTGTCACTGGTGCAGGGCAGGACTTCAGACTCCAGGAGCAGGCGTACGGGCTCTTTTGTGTGGATTGAATGCTCCTGGCTGCAGCCCCCGCGGGTCGAGGGCCAGCACCGTCGGCCCTTGGAGGCCAACCCAGGAGTTAAATGCCGAGGCCCCAGCTCCTGCTGCAGCGTGCACAAAGGCAGAGTTGTGGAGTGCCTGCCCCCTCCGCTCCGCTCGCTCGCACGCGTTGTGCAAATGAGCAGCCTTATTTTGACAAGGTGCCTGATTTAATTATGTTAGAGAAGCAGCCGCATTTTCCCAAGGTGCATAATATTTTGCGTTTATACAGAGTCATCCATCCTTACGATCCCAGAGTGCTTCACAAACGGCACGGGGGTATCGCTCACCCGGCACTGAAATGCAGCTAGCTCTGGGGAGGAGGGGCATCCAGACGGCACATGGCACGCTGCAAGGAGGCAGCGGGGGGAGGAGATCCAGCCTCAGGAGTTGAGTGAGACTCCTGCTCTTACAAAGAGGGAGGTGGGGCTTTTAATGTTCCGTACCTGGGATTTTTAAAGACTCGTTTGACAGTTCCATGCCTAGGAAAGTGCCCCAGCCTCTGCTTATTGCAGCTGGAAGGACGGAGGGTCAGGTCGCCCTCTGGGCAGAGCAGCACAGACATAGCCAGAGATGCAGGGACACGCTTCCTTGTGGCCCCTAGAGCCAGCGATCTTTGGATGTTGGCTGCCTGCCGGCCCTGTGGGCATGGCACCGACCGGGGCTCTGGCACCGGCTGCCGAGCGACCTTGGCCCAGTCACTGTGCCGGGCACGGCACGGCCTGCCCCATGGCGAGGCGTTGCTGCAGGAGTGCTGACACTAATGATGATATTATTAGAGTGCTTGCGGGGCTTTTTTTACTCCAGCGTCAAGAAGCAATTTACCCACTTGAGTTTCTCAATGAGTAGGAAAATGGGTCCCTGGTGTAGCTGGGAGCTGAGAGGAGGTGTTAGGTCTGTGCATTAAAATCTGTTCAATGCCGGCATGCTCACACTGGGGCTGGTTCCCGGCCTCCGCCCGTCCCCACTTCAGCTGCAGAAGGACCCACTTTCAGATCTGTTTTATCAGCTCCCCAAAGAAACCCCCTTTTCCGGTTGTTGCAGGGCTAGGCCTGGGATTACCGGTTGGTTCCTAAACTTCCACCTTCTGGGGCTCGCAAGTGACCTACCTCATGCTCGGCCAGCCAGGCCGGCCTCCCATTGCCTTGCAAGAGCGTCAGTCCTGGGACAGGCCTGGAGGATCTGGACACGGCGGCAGTCGCTGCTGGGTGCGACCCCTCGCACGGTAGCAGGGCTGCAGGTCCGCTGTCTCAGCATGGCTTGCCAGCAGGTTTGCAGGCCAAGGTATGTGTGCACCCCGGCTCCCGCACGGCCTGGCCCACTGCATGGATGTTCCTTACCTGCCACACTTGAGCCTTCCCCGAGCCCCAGACGGCGTGCCCACCAGCGTCCCAGGAGAAGCGTTGCATGCTGGGAAACGTAGTCCTCACCCTAGCCCTGTCCGCCATAAACTGTAAACGCTAAGAAGAGCTTGGCGGCCACTTGAGCCGCCCCAGGCCTCGCCAGGCTGGTGCAGATCAGCCCTGCCGTGCACTCATTGCTGGGGGGAAGCGTGGCCAGGCAGGCCTGAGCGGACAGTCGGCCAGGGCCAGCAGCTGCCCAGGTGACGAATGCCCTCGCTGGTGGCCAGCACTTCTGGAAGCTGCCCCCATCCCGGATTGGCTTTCCCCATGCGGACGCAGCTCCTTTCCAGCCCTCCGGGTCTGCCCTGCGAGGGGTCCCAGCTCAGCCAGCAGCTCGCCCTTGGGGAGGGGGATGATGTTTCCACTGGAGGAGGAGGGGCCGCACCTGGGGCTGTGGCACCTGTCCTTGATCCGACTCCTTGGCCTGCGTCCCAGCCTCCCTGCGGACAGCAGCCCCCCCGCTGGAAGTGCCCTGCGCTGCACCCGCCGACGCCTGTGCGGGGGAGCAGTGCTGGGCCGTGACCTGGCCCCCAGCGCGGCTGGTGAGCTGTGCCTTGCTCGCCTGGGCAGAGGGTCAAGTCGGGGTGCTCTTCCGCCTCTCTGTGCCTCTAACCCATGGGCAGGTGAACTGGAGCTGTGCACGAGGGGCCCTGGTGCCTTTGCAGCGGGAGATGGGGCAGGGCAGGAATTGCTGAGAGCTAGCCAGGTTCATCTGCTGCAGGAAGGGGCGTGACCAGAGGTAGCCCTGGACGACAAGAAGCTTTCCTTCCCTCCATCCTTTGTGTCCCAGCCTGATGCCGAGGGTGCACGGGTGATGGGAACTGCCTGTCCTGGCATGACTCTGCCAGCTGACCTTGTACCTGGCCCGCTGGACGCCGTGCTCCCGCCCAGCACAGGCAAATGGTGCAGAAATGAAACCATCATCCATTTTTTCCAGCTGCGCATCCGTGGAATTGTGATGTTCTGCCCGGGCGCTCGCATGGGCCAGCAATTGGCTGGCAATCGAACTTGCATTCAGGTTCCAGATTTAACCCGATTTGCAAGGTTAAAACTCTTAAGGCCAATTAGGTGCAGGTAGGTGAGTGTAACCACATTATGCAAAGCGCTCTCTGTAGTAAACACCATTTAGAGGCAGCACAGTTGCTAAACTGTTTATGCAGATGTACCCAGCAGCAGCCCGTTTGCCTGCGATGTAATTACGTGGGGAGGGGGGAGCAGCTGACATTAAACACCTCCCCCCACCCTTGCAAAAAGCAGGAACTTGAAATGCAGGCTGCAGCAGTGGGAAAACTCCCAGCAAAGAGGGCAAAATGTGTAGCAAACTTCTCCCGTTTGGGATCCCGGCCCGGCGCGCGACTGGCACAGAGGCTGCGTGCTATCTGCTTTCTTTCCGGTGGGTTCTTCTGAATTCCCCTGCCCTGCGGACAGGCACCTCCTGGCCTCGTGTGATGCCAGGGCCACGCTGGGAGGAGCCGGGAGGATTCAAGGCCTGCGAGTACAGCCTTCCTAGCACCGCCTTCCTCGGTAAGCAAAGGCTGCTTGGCCAGGTGAACCAGGGGTCACCACGGCAAAGCCACCAGCTGCCTTGGCCAGCCTGGAGTTCGCCAGCCCCCAAACCTTTGGAGGGGGGCAAGGCAGGACTAGCAGCATGTCTCCGTGGCAGAGTGGGGCTGGCAGCATGTGGGCTCTAGCCAAGGCGTGTAGAGAAATTCAGGATTTCCAGAGCTCGGATCCCTGCAGACTCCCTTCCATGAGCTCCCCCACCCACTTGGCTGATGCCCCTCAGTCCTGACCCGTGGTTCTGATCTCCCCCACCATGCCAGTCCTGGGCTCCCTCGGCACACAGCACCGGCCCACGATGCGCCCTGTTCAGACGGTGGTGTGCTGGCGGCAGGGGATGCGGACACGTGTGCATTGGGCAGGGAGTTGAAATCCCTCCAGGATCAGCCCCCATTTCACTTAGAACAGGGTAGATGGGCAGCATGTAGAGCGCCGAGCCCCCACTGGACACGCTCAGCCCCTCGCACGGGGGGTGGGAGGGGATGTTGACAGACGCTCCCGGGCGTGCTCGGTGGCTGATGCAGCTGTTTGATTTAACGCAGGCCCCGGTGCGTTGGCGATAGATGTTCATCTCCTCGCGGGCAGCTCGTCAGCCGTTGCTCCTGGATATTTTTAATCTTGGCAAGGACGTCCGGCTGCCTGTGTTCCCGGCGCTGCCTGTGGCTCTGCAAGCCCCTCTCCTGCCTGGCGCACTGGGAGATTTGCCCAGCTTTGTGCCCCTCTGTGAGCGAGCGGCTCCACTGCTCCCTGCAAACGTTGGCTTTTGATTGCACGCAGCAGTGACCCTGGCGCCCTGAACAGTGGGGGGGGGGAGGCCAGGGGGTGTGCACCAGCCGTCCATAGGCCATCCAGCCTGAGCCCTAGGGGAGCCTTTCTGCTTTGCTGTAGCCCCACAAGCTGATCCCGCCTGCCAGGGGTGCCCACTCAACTCTGCCTTTTTAGGTCCAATTCCTCAATCCACCGTCTCCCTCCTCCAGCGCTAATCCCTGGGCTGGATTTCCCTGGCTGCGTCTCTCTCGTGCCTTTAAAGCTGTTACATAATTGCTTCAGCCCAGCTGACCGACCCCTGGTCCCAGCCACTCCGCCTCAGCGGGCTCCTGCCATGCATTGTGCGTTTC
Source organism: Mesoclemmys tuberculata (assembly GCA_007922155.1). Classification (NCBI taxonomy): domain Eukaryota; kingdom Metazoa; phylum Chordata; order Testudines; family Chelidae; genus Mesoclemmys; species Mesoclemmys tuberculata. The sequence goes on along the minus strand of ML675616.1, from coordinate 545,455 downwards.
TTTTGCTTGCTAAGCAGTCGGCTCCCTGTCTAGCCGCACCACGGCTGGTTCACCTGCACGGACCAGCCGGGCTTAGCAATGGGTGGAGGGAAGAGGTGAAAGCTGGCTTGGCTGATCCTTGGAGTGCAGCTGGGAGGAAGGTGGCTTCAGGGGCGTTGGAGTGTGCGCAGCCCCTGCTTTGCGGGCAGCTGGGATTTGCACTTGCGATCATGCCTGAACTGGGCGTACTGTGACAGGAGAGGCAGGGCCTGGGCGGAGCGCGGAGATGGGCAGTGGCTGCCTGGCAGGACCCTGGGGTCCAAAAGGCCCTGGCTGCTTCAGCTGGAGTCTGCCTGTGGAGGAGGGCAGGGCACGGTTGGGGTTTGCAGGACTGGCCACTGCCCAATCTTTGTGAGGTTGGGAAGGGGGGTAAACCCGCCCCCATCCCTTCCCGTGCAGCCCAGCATTGCGCGGCCCTGCCGCTGCCTGCATTCAGAGCGCCCGGGGATGATGCGGGGAAGGCCGGTGCCTTGCCCAGGGCTGTGTGTCCGCGCACTGGGCTGCTGGTGTGCGGCGTGGTCCCACATGTGCTTGTGGGGCTGGTCCAGGGCTGCGACTGCTCGTGGCCTGCCCCATTGGTAGGGTTTGGCACGTCGGCCTCTGGCCATGCACACAGCTGATGGGGCCCCACTTGGGAGCCCTTTGTGGGCAGCAGAACGTCTCCTGCGCCAAGGGGGGTTTGTGCACCTGCTAAGGCGGCAGCCTCGGCTTTCCACTGCTGGAATCCAAGGCTGAGCGCAGCGGAGGAAAGGAGTTTGGAGGCCTTATACTTCTGAGTCTTAATTATCGGCACGTAATGAGCAGATGGGGAGCTGCAGATCGGGGCTGAGGGGCACCGGCAGAGCTGTGTGTGTGGAGACCCTGGGGTGGGCTAGCAGGGGGCTGCGGGTCGGGAGTGAGGGGTGCCAGCAAATCTGGGGGAGGAGGGAGAGCCCAAGGCGGGACTAGCAGAGGGCTGTGGGTCGGGGTTATGGGGCACTGGCAGATCGGGGGGTGGGGAGCCCAGGGCTGTGATAGCCTAGGTGTTACTGAGCAAAAGACACTGAGTGGAAGCTTTCCACGTGTCCTGGCAGGAGTCTGGGGTGCGCTGGGAGCTGCGTGACAGCAACCTACATGAATCTCTCTCTGACCTTCGCTTGGTGCTCAAGAGCATGGCTCATGGTTGGCAGCTCGGCACAGACGTGGCGGGGAGCCGCTCTGGGTGGAGGTCAGCACTGACTTTGGGAAGTTCGGCGCATCCCTTGTGTGCTGCTCCTTGCAGCGTCGCCGGGGCCTGCCGGAACTCCGCCAAGTGGCTGGAGAGAGGTGTCGGTTTCTGCGTTGTGGCCCTGGGAAGTGGCTGGTAGCTCCTGGCATTGCCGGCCTTCAGATCCCGGAGCTGTTCACTGAGGGCTGTTTTGTTCCCACCACGCTGTTGTGGCGAAGACGCCCTGGCTCTTGGCCTGGGCCAGCTCTCTGCAGATCCTGGCAATAAACTGTGTGCTGCCCCGGCACCAGGGCGAGACGGGTGAAGGCAAGGGTTCAGAGAAGAGCCACAAACAGGACCAGGTTGCCTCTTCCCTGTGGCTGGGAGGAAGGCGATGCCAGGCCGCGGCCGAGTGCTGATGTTGAATTATGCTGGGGGGTCTGTCATGCTGTCTGCTTACACCAGGAGAGGGGCGGGGAACTGGATGACGGGCCTGTGCTCTTGTTGGTTGCAGGGCAGGCAGAGAGCCCGCCGGGTGGGCTTTCCCCTGGGCCAAGGGGGATCCGTGCGCTCCATTGTGAAGGGAAAGGTCACCGGCCCCATCTGTGGCTTTCTCTGGCCAGGAATTGCTCGTTCAGGCAGGCTGCGTGCGGCAAACGTGCCAGTTCAGTGCCCACGCACGGGGCACTGCCAGGGGCGGTCAGCTGCTCCCGGCCGAACGAGCGCAAGTGTTTGCCTTTTGTGCATATTGATCTGCCTGCTAACGTGAGCCCAGTTTCAGCGGTTGCTGTGAACTGCTGCTCGCTTACATGGTAATTTAATTAAACTCCTCTTCCCCATGCACGCTCCAGAGCAGGGAGGGAGCGAGTTGGCGTCGTCGTGATGCCCTGGTTGTGCCAGGCCCCCCCTCCCAGGGAGGGGCGCTAAAGCCAGCTAGCTCCTCTCTGTCCCGTCATGCCTGCCACTGGACTGCAGGCAGACGAGCACGCCAAGCCATTGGGAGAGGGGGTGATTTGCTTTCAGTGACAGCTGCTGTCTTGAGCAGCTCCTAGGAGGTACAGAGCCCTGCTGAGAGCGGGGGGCTGGGAGCCAGGGCTCCTGGCTTCTCGATCACCCACGTGCCGGGTGCCCCGTCACCAAGTCACTTCCCCGCATCATCCCGCAGGTTCCCGGCTCATAAAGCGACCTGATCGGACCCCCTCCAAGGGGCAAATGACTTAATCCCAGCTCGGAGAGAGGCTGCTTGCCAGGTGGAAACGGCCCCAACAGAAAGGCGCTGCGGGGCGGAGGCGAGTTAGGGCTAAAAGAAAAGCCAGAGGTTGGAAACTCTGGGCTAAGCACAGGAACCGTGGCAGCTCTGCCCCAGCAGCAGCCCCGCTTCCTGCTGCCCTCCATGGGGCTCTTCCCAGCTGCCTGAAAGGGGGGTTCTGCTTTGAGGGCCATTGTGTCCTTAGCTGCCATGGCTGGTGGTTTCTAGTCCATGGGGCTGGAGAATTTCCCCTTTACTCTGGCCACCCTCAGACCCCGCGCCTCGCCCCACGATCCTGCCGGTCACATTGCCCCGGAGCCGGTCAGTGCAACCCCGGGATAGCCAGAGGGGGCCATCGGAGGCAGGCAGGGACGACTGGGTCCTGGTGCGGTACCCAAGGGGCAGCCCTGGGCCATATGGGTGCTGTGGCAGTGCGCTGAGAAGCCCTGGGCTAGGTGGGGTGGCGCGAGGGCTGCAGTGAGGCCTCGCACATGGTGAGCTCACAAGCACCTCCTGCTTATCCCCCCGGCTGGCTGATCTCTTTGCACAACCACCAGGTAATTGCTCTGCACATTTAGTCTTAATGCCGGGGAAATGAAGCCGGCGGTGAGGGAACGGAGCGGCGTTCTGTTCCGCCCGTTACGCAGGCTCTGCCTCCTGGGGCCCCAGGAGAAATCACCTCTCTTCAGTAGATGGAAACTAGTTTATTGGAAACCCTCCCTCTTCCCCCGCCTCTCAAGACAGACACACTCCTCCCCCTCCCCATGCACGCCCTGCTTTGAAGTTCAGCAGAAGCTACTGCTCTGCCGGCTCCGAGATGGCCAATATCTGCTCAATTAACTTGGCTCGGAAGGAGCGCTCTGCGCCGAGTGTTTATTGTATCAGAATCTACCTTGGGGGGCTTTTGCTTGAAACAGTCAGGAAGGGGAGAGAGTCTAATTAAATGTCCATGATAAAACTGCCATGGAGGCCGTTCTGTGTCCCGGGGAACAGGATTTATTGTGATACTACAAGAGTGAAAAGCGGTTTCATGGAGAACCCTTGACCCTTGCGTCAGTGCCACGCAGCTCCCTGGGCGGTCGTGAGTGCGGGGAGCAGGGAGTGGGCGCGGACTCATCCGAGGTGCCTTCCGGGCTCCCAGGACGCAAGCTCTGTTTCTTAGGCAGCTGGGCTGCAGGAGCGAAGCAGCATCCGAATGGCCAGGCCGGGTATTTTATAAAGCACTCCAAGGATCTAAACTCTGGATAATCCTTGTGATCCACAGACCTGTCTAGTGCTTCTCCGAAGCTTGCCAAGTCTTGACAGTCTCCATGACGTCCAGTGGCAGAGAGTTCCAGAGGCTAGTACCACCTTGTATAGAAAACGTATTTCCTTTTTTATCAGGTTTGAATTTGCTCTTGGATCGAACCTGGGAGAGCAAATGCTCCTGAGCCCGTCCTGACCCCTCTCCTTCTTTGATCCTCGTTTCATCAGGTCCCTGCCTCCAGCACTCGCCAACTTCATGACCTCCAAGGTCAGCTGCTCGCTGGCCACGCTTCAGACGGACTGGCTTTGGAGAGGGGGCCAGGGACATTTGGAGCAGTGCCCACCTTGCGCTGCCCAAGGGTGGAGTGGTTCATGGGCCTGGGAGGACTTCACAGCTGCTGGAAGCTCAGTGCTTTGTAAGTCCAGAAGGGCACCACTGCCATCTGTGCCTGGTAGCCCAGAGAGCCTCTGGCATGTGTTCGGTGCCAGGAGAGCCCTGGAGAAACAGATCCTGCCCAGCAGTGGTGCCAATCTAGAGCCCTGTGAGTCCAGGGTCAGAAGGATCCCATCTGTCCCAGGCAGGCAAGCAAAACACAAGTTGTCCTGCTTGAAAGACCTGCAGGGCATCCGCCCAGAGTCTGTGTGCTGGCAGGTGACGTGCAGGCTTGGACAGGGTCCATCTGTCCCCCAACAGACTCTGATCCATTGTCTGGCACCAGCCTCTTCTGCCCGCTGCCGCCTGGCTGTATCGCTCGTGTGACCTCCCTGCCCCAGCTCTGCTCCTCCTGGCCCCCAACTCCGAGGGCGAGGATGCCTCCCCCCATCACTGCCTTGTCCACTCAGCTTTCTTCCTCTAGCATGAGATGCGCACAGGCTTGCTGCTCTGACCCTCCTGAAACTGTATTGGGGGTGACGGCTCTCTGGGGCCAGTGGGGCTGTTCTGCCCCTCGTATGGCTGCATCTGTGTTCTTGTCCAGGGCGTTCCCCGAGCACGCCCCTGCTCTGCCCCTGGTGGCGCTGCCCCATTAATAGCTGTGATAGGATCAGTGGAGATGTTTCAGGCATTTACAGCCATCATTACAAAGCGGGTCGTTCGCTCACTGTCACACGGTCACGCCTCCTGAGAGCAGAGTCCTGCTGGCCTGGGGGCTTCACCGAGTGAGCCGGTCCTGCAGCAGAGCGCTCCCAACCCAGACAGACGGGGGCAAGACACAAAGAAGTTACAAGACTTGGCCAAGGTCACCCCACCAGTCGGCGGCAGGTCTCCTTAGCTAACACTTCACCCGCTGGGCCCCCGAGAGCCCAGCCCGCAGCTCCCCCAGCCAGTCAGCGAAGAGGATCAAGAGAACCGGACCAGCAAGGCAAAACGTCCTTTGAAGGAAATGGTGGTGGTGAAGAGTGGAGCAGCTGAACCTGGCCCCGTGAATTGCAGCCCTTTTGGGGAGGGAGCCTGGGTTTACTGGCCACGTCCCCAAAGAAGAGGGGTTAAAGCACGGCACTTGCGCTGCTGGACTGGCTGGAAGCGTTAGTCTGTCGAGGTCCCCTGCTGCCTGAATTAAGGCCGTTTTCTCTTAGGGAATTACAGCCTGGTTTGGATTTCAATTTCTCTTGACATTTCTCCATCAGAAGAGCAAGTGCCCAGCTACATCTGTGGCAGCGAAAGGGGCCGGCTGCTGCTGTGGTTTGGGGTTCTTCTAGGAAGAAGTTCTTGTAAGGGAGAGCAGAGGGGTGGGAAATGCTGTGGGAAATGCCCAACAGAGGAAAGGGGGGAGGAAGTGTGTGTGTGTGCGCGCGCAAACGCGGTGCTCCCTCCTTACCATCAGCATCTGTGGGAGTTGTGGAGAGTTGTGTTACACACACAGCTGTTATCCTAGAAGGGGGACAGAAACCAACCAATGCAAATCCATCTGACTAATGACATCTTTGTTGTGCTTACATCAGACTCACTGGCCAAGGGCTACAGAAGTGGCCAGCAGCTGATTCCCTGGGCTAACATAAGCGTGGAGTCACTCCGCTAGCTCCATGAGGGTCCCTGGGAAGTGGCCCTGGGCGAGCGAGGTCAGAATCTGGCACGGGACGGCCACCCTGCACGAATGCCAGCATCAGGGTCTGGGCTGCAGCCAGGCTCAGGTGCGTCCATGCGTGTGGGTGAGGGCGGTGTTTGCACACTTGCAGAGCCCGGTGCTGCTCTGAGCATGACATGCTCGCACGTGCAGGCGGTCCATCTGCCAGCACTCGCACCACGCCATCTGCACCCACCGTCCCCGGCACTCTCTCCTGCCCTGCCCCACCGCCTTGCTGTGCGGGAGCCGAGTGAACGCAGAAAGCAGGCTGTCATGTCACAAGCCACGGAGCTCACAGTAAGATCACAGAGGCTGGCACTAATAGGTCAAGTACTAGCCCGGGCCCTTTACAGCCTGAAAGTAATTCTCCTTGCAGGAGCAAGAGATGACAGCTTGGAAATGCTCCCCGCAGGAGTGGCCGAGCCGTGTCGATACATTCGTGGTCCTGTCTGAGCATTTACCTCGCGGTGGGTATTTCCTTTAACACCAGCATTGGCCACTGCGCACCTGAATATCCTGAGCCTGCCCTCTGGCTGGGCCCACGGTCGCCACGAGCTCTCGAAATCGCTCGGTTCTGCTCGGGCAAGCGGCTGCGGGCCAAGCCGTGTGGCTTCAGCTGTCCTGGGAGGAGTTGTTGGGGGGTGCACACCTAGGGGAACCGGTGGGGGGAGGAAAGCAGAGCCTTGGTGGGAGAAGTGCAAACCAAATACCTTCTCATTTTCCCTGTCTGGCAAGAAGAGGAGGATGTATTTTTAAAATATTGTCTCTAGCTGGCTGCTGACTCACCAGCCAGCCAGGTGAAGCGAGCGAGCCTATGACTAACCCAGCGCTAGCTAATTTTGGGGAAGCATCACGTTCTGGCTGACAACAGCGCTGTAGCAGTTCATTGTGCTGGAAGAGGATGAATAGCTTGTGGTTTATAGTCGTACTGCACTCCAGAATACAGTATCTTCTGAGCCGGGTGTGCGTAGTGCCCCTCCACGATCAGCGACACTGCAGATAGCTCCCTTCCCCTCACACGAGCACACACAGTGTTGTGCGATCTCTCTGCAGTATAAATCTTAAATTACACCAGCGCAGCGTATGGAGTTCCATGCCATATAGGTGCTCCATTCACACATTAATATATGTAAATGGGTGTTATCTGTATTGATAATGCACGTGCAGAATAGGGACATTTAACTCTCAAATCACCAATCATTTCTAGATACATGCTAATGTCTGACACGCGTGTTGTACATAGGTGTGTGCATATATGTGTCTGTACATATAAAAACGGGAGATCATATTCAATCATTAAAGTGAAATAGGGGACGTTAATCCTTTGAAGGGCAGATCTCTGCACCACCACAATTGGCTGGAGTTGCTATCACCCTCTGGTAAATGTGTACGTACATATATGCACACCTCACATCTTTTGAGGGTTACAGGAAAACTGCCGCTTGATATAAAAAGATTCTAATTACAAAAAAAAAAAAAAAAGCACCACTTTTAAATAAACCCGTCTTAAATTGGATGAACCTTTTGTGGCCTTTGCAACATCTGGGTACCTCTCAAAAGATCTAACCCCCCCCGGGTGGGACCACAAGAACCCCCACCAGGGAGCCTGCCAGTAGGCAGCTGCTGCTACTGTAAACTCGTGTACCTCTGCAAAGCCAGCCGCAGCAGCGAAGCCCAAAATAGCTGCAGCCGGAAGAATAATTAACATTAACCCCCGTGGGGTTCTGTGTAGAACTTCTGAGCCCACTCAGTCTTAATAGCCCAGGAAGTTTGGCATCCACTTCCTCTGTGTGCAGGGGATGCCCCCCAAGGAAGGAATTTGAGTGCTCGGAGCTTCCCCCATTGGCTGCCCGCTGGATCCTAATGATAAATTGCTCAAAACCAAGGCCAGACTCTTGAATGCAGTTCCCGTGACAGGAGCCATCATTGCTGTGTGGGGTTACCCTAACTGCCCCCAAGGACAGCTGGACTGTACCTATTCGGGAAGCCCTTTGAGAGGGGAAAATGACTGAAGCCAAGGAAAGGATACTGTAATTCAGCCACCTCTGAGCAGTTGCACTGCAAAGAAAAGGTGTACATTTTAAGGCAGTAACAGAACTATTTTACCTGACCTCCTGCATAACCCAAGACACAGGATCTCACCCAAGGATTCCTGCAACGGAGGGAATTATTTTCCCTCGGCAAAGCGTGGTTTGACTTGGAAAAGTGACGGTTGCAATTTTCTCCTGGGATTCCATGTTTTTGTCACACTGATTTCAGAGCAAATTTGCTCTGTTTCAAAGCAAACCACTGCTTGTTTTTTCCTAGCTCCCAGCCTTGCAGAGTCAGCTTGGGCTGTGAGGCAAGCTGCGAGCTTTCCCGTACAAGCATCATCAGCAGTAACAAAGAACTCGGCTAGCCAAATTCAGCCTCGCTGATATCTGGGCAACTCCACTGTCGGGCGTGGAGGTTGCGGGGATCAGCGGGCGGCCTGCTCTTGGCACGTCTTGCTGATGAAGCTCGAAGAGGCAGAGACTTCAGCTCTCCCCCCATAGCTGTGTTGGCTCTGCAGGTTGAAGGGGAGTAAAAAGGAGTGAGAACTGTATTGTCATTCAGGGCAGCAATTGGGAGTGTGAATCCGCCCCGGAAGCAGATCTGCTGAGTTTACACAGTTTGTGAGAGCAGGGCCTCCCTGGAAAAACTAGCTTCTCGTCCTAAGTGTTCTTCACTGGCACTAGAACCCCCCCATTCCTGCCTGGGGGACCCACAAATCATGCACCGCATGAGGGTGGTGTGGGGAGAACTCGCGGCAGTCATCACCCTCCCAGCTCACAAGAAATGCACTCCAAGCCAGAATCCTGCTGGACTCTGCTCTCCTTGTGACCTCCCAGGCCAGAAGGTGCAAGAAATGCAGCCTAAGCCTTGACTGGCTGGGAAAGAAGGGGGTGAGAATTCCTGCTCTGGCCGGGAGTGAAGGGCCCTCTGTCCCAAGCAGCTTCCTGCTGGGGGGCGCCAGCAGCTCCCACCAGTGGCGTGGCATGAGAGAGACCCTGGCCACCGCAGTCCCAGGTCGGGACTCTCCACTCTCCCTGGTACAACCTGGTGCTATGACTTGCAGAGGCAGGAGTGCGGGAAGGGGAGGGTCTTGCCAGTCGGCTCATGGAGTGACTCCAGAGCTGGGAACCTCATCTAATCAGCCTGTCGTCCTACCCCTGCGAGCCAGGAGTTCTAATCCTGCAGCGCCACCTTGGACAAGTCACTTCCCCTTCCCTGTGCCTCCGCGTCCCCTCGGGAAAACACTCTCGCAGCCTGCGCGCAGGAGGTTTGACGTTAGCCAGCATTTCTCTCGCACAGAAAGTACGGACGAGCCCAGTGGGGTGCTAGGGAAGCATCTCTAAACTCTAGATTTTAATGGGCCAACTCTCCCCCTGCACTCGGCTGGTCTAAACACGCGGCAACAGCTTTGTCGTTTTGGCATTGTAGACACAAGTAATCCTGCGTTTTGGCAAGGGTGAGACTGGCCTTGCGGTCCTTTCTAGCCCTGTGGGTCTGTAAGCGGCCAAAGAAACTCTAGGGTTTGCCTCATGCGCCCTGGGGCTGGCTGGGTGCCTCTCTGGTGGGTTTTGGGAATCCGGGCCGGTTGCTGAGCTGCGCCTGTGCGGCTCTGCGGTGCCAAAAGGCAGGTTGGCATGCGTGGGCACCAGGTATGCCTGGCGCTGGCATGGGTGTGTGGAGGGAGGGGGTGTTGTGTCAAACTCAGTGCTACTCTTGGCTCATCCTGGAGGCGCTGGAGGGGAGTTTAAAGCAGCTTTGACAGCAGGGCTCCTGGGTGCGGAGGGAAGGCCGCAGCACCCGCAGCGTTGTTCTAAAACAAGGGCAGTGGCGCGGCCCTGGGGCCTCTGCCTCCAGAGCCATGCGCAGATGGGGGCTGCCTTCCTGGGTTGCTCCGATCCACCCGCACCGGCTGAATCCATTCCAAGCAGGCGCTGGCCTGGGAGCTTCTCCGCTCCTCAGAGCAGCCCCTTCCCCACGGGCGTCCCTCGAGCCGTTGCCATGGCTCCCCAGCTTGTGGAGTCCTGCACTGTGGCCCATGGCTCCTATGTCAGATGAATAGCTCGCATTGCTCTGCCTGTCCGCCTGGTCTGCGTGAGCCGGAGTCCCATGGGGGGATCTGCTGGCATGGGTCCTGCAGGGCAGGGGGAACGGATCCTGGACATGAGGGAAGCTATGTCAGCCCCGCTGTGGCTGTTGGCCGCGTTCCTTGGTCTCCCCCCGCCGGCTTCGCCAGGACTCCTTGGCTATTTGGAATTCTTTCGAAAATAGCTTTTGATTCTGGACTCTCGTCCCCCAATCGCCAAACAAGCAGGAGGAGGGCGTGGGGTGAGCCCCACCTGGGAGTCTCAGCAAGAGACTTCTCCAGAGACTTTTCCTGCCAATTCAGCGCGTGCTTATCTGCAAGAAATCGGTGGCAAAGGCTCCTGCCCAGAATCCACTGCAAAGATTATTCCCCTCCGTCCCCATCTGCCACCCCTCTGTCCGTCCGTCCATCCTGCTTCTCCACCTAGTCTGTTCTGTTGTCTGATCAGCAGCATCTCTGCAGCCGGCCATAGCCTTCATTATTATTGACCAATATTCAGGGAGCAAAGTTTGGCAGAGCTCCGGGGGGCAGGGAAGCGACCAGTCTCTTTGCTCTCTGGTGCCTCCAGCAGCTGTAACGCTAGCGCTGTCTTTCTCTCCACTCCCGGCCAAAAGCTCTCCCCTAGCTGGAGTTCTCAGCCTCTCTTCTCTCTACTGCAGAATCAAGGTTCAAAAGAGAAAAGGAGGCTCTTCTCTCTCCCCCTCAAGACATTTTTTTTCTGCAAGCAGGAACGTTATTTGCTTTGGTATTTTAATTTAAAGCCAAAATTAAAATTAAGCACTTAAATAAAACCAATATGTCGCTGCCGTCCGATCCCTTGCCTTTCTGCCGATGCATTAAAGATTTTAGTGGGAGCCCCCCTCCCCTCCCAGCCCAGGAGGAGCCGGGCGCAGGCGAGACTGGGGGAGGAGAGTACAGAGGAGGAAGGGAAGAGACATGAGCACAGACCTAGTTTGTGGCTGAGCTGAAGCCGAAATGAGACTGACTGAGTGGCCCAGTGTTTTCGTTAGCCGATCAGCCGGCGCGATAGAAGCCAGCCAGAAAGATACCGTCAGACGCGTGTTTTAACAGAAACGCGTCCAGTTTCCCCAAATAAAAAAAGAAGCCAATGAAAATAAATGTAAAGAAACTCAGCTGTGGGCGCCCCCTGCTTCCGTTGCAGTCAGCACCCCATTCTCAATTGGGGGAGCTTTTGGCTCCGTGCAGGGCCTGGGGCTCCCCTAGTGGTCCTTGGGTCCCTGCCTTTGCTACAGGATTACGGGGTGCTGGCAGTCCCCAGACATACAGCCTGCCCTGCACGCGCTCCCCACTCGCCCCCCAGACACCATCTTTTCCCACTTGCCCCACGTCTCGGTTCAGAGAATCGCACCTTTGGACCCTGGCCGCGTGTCTCGCGGCTCCTGCCACGGAGCCAGAAACAACAGTCATGCTCCCCAGTGACGTGACCCCGAAAATGCTGGGGCTGGGGGGGAACAGCTCAGCAATGGATTGTTCTTTAGTTATACAGAACATGGGGGGGGCTGCTCGTGTGTCCTGAGCCCCTCCGCTGAGTGTGGTGGGCTCCTGTTGAAAAGGCCGTGGTTCCCCACCCTCACCTCGAGGTACAGCAGGTGGCTTTTCCTGCCTGGTCAGAAGTCTGGGTGCCACATGCCCCTGCCTGTGGGGGGAAGACGCCTAGGGCCCAGCCCATTGTTGGGTGTGCGTCCTGCATGCAGCAGTGGGGAGGGGCCATTGTTTGCCAGCAGATTGTGGCCCTGAGCACTTTGGCTCCTAGGGAGAGGGGATCCTTCTTGCCCTACTGCATCTCGGGGGTTGCCAGGGCTGCAGGTCGATTTGGGGTTTAGCGGATTGCTCCTCCTGCACCTGGTGTCTTGGCAAAGCTTGTCTATGGGTCAGAGGCAGGAACCCTTGGGGACAGCTTGCCACTGCCCTGTTTCTGAGAAAAGACGGGGGTCAGGGCCTGCCACGGTCAAGCTCTGGAGGGTTGTGGTGGACAGGCATGTCCTTTGTTCTTTGGCTGGCTTTGTTACCAGGCTGGGCTCCCGCTCCCTGCTTCATCTCAGCTGCCTGTCTCTGGGAAGTGTGGGGGCTTGGATCAGCACCAGTGGTTTCTCCCTGCCCCGTATGTTGGGGAAATTTTCCACTGTTGGTATGAGGGTGGCCAGGCTAAACAATCCCTGGCCCCCGGCCCATGGGCATTTGAGCAGGGGCTGGCTCGCAGGGTGGGTGGGACCGGCAGGATCAACACAGGGCAGGAACACTCCGAAGGGGAGGTCTGGCTGTGGCTGGCCTGCTGTGTCTCACCCCACACCAACCCGACGCAGCGGGGCGAGCTGGGTCATCCCTGTCTCACAATGGCCTGCAGCACACGCGCCCTCCCCTGAAACTCACCAGCGAGCGATCCATTCGTCTAGTCAGCCCTCTCGTGTTTAACGGCAAATGAATATGTTACCACGGGGGGACCTATAAATCACAGCACTAATGGGCCCGTCTGTGCCTGGCTGGGGAGGGGGTGGCCCCTGTCCTGCCCCCCACGCACAGGGCACCCCGCCGCCCTTGAGAAAACAGCCTGTAAGAGACAGTACTTTCTGAGTGAGGGACTCCCGCCAGCCAGGCGTGACCCCGGGAAAGAACTGTGAGTTCACAGACACAGAGCTGGCATCGGTTGGCACGAAGGAAGTGACGGGGGGGGGAGCTGCTCCTTACAACTTGTTCTCAGGGTCAGGGGGTCAACCCCTCATGGTTTAGCTGGATTTAGGGAGGATCTAGCTGTGACCCACTGTGCTCACTACAGACGGTCTCATAGCGCCACCGGGGCGGATGGGGAAATTCCCTTCAGTGCCCCTCTCCTGCTCAACAGCCGGCCTCAGCGGCCGTCTCCTGAAATCTCCCCACTTGCCTACGCAACTAGAGGGTCCGACAGCCAGCTTGGACCCCCTGGTGCAGCAGAGAAGCTTGCCTTGGGAGCTGAGGGAGAGCGGTTGAGCAAAGGGCTATCGTTCCAGAGGTAGCGCTTGCCCAGAGTCCTAGCGATTACAGCTCCTGGCGGCAGGGCTAGTCCCACACACACACACACACACACACACACACACACACACAGAGCTAATGGGCTTTGTCCCTCTCTGCCTCTCGCTCCAGCCCCCCACGTTCCTCGCTGCCTGCAGGGCCCCGGTCCAGGCACGGGCAGATGGTTTTAAAATGGCCTGTGATCCCTGGGCGCATTTCCTTTCAGTACGATTTCTCTGCTGGCCGAGTCTATTGAGGCGCTGACTAATGGGCCCTGCGTCGGCCTTTGCTGAGGGGGGTCGCCTTGCGAGCAGCCTCCCCCGCCCCGTCGATTCCTTGCATAACTTCTCATCAGTCCAGTGCCGACAGCCTGGCGCTTTCCCTGCCTGGGGTTGGACTCCTTTGGAGTCTCCAGTTCAGGGAGTGGGACCCGAGCAAGCGAGGCCGCCGGCTAACCCTGTGCTGGGGCCGGGGGGAAGGGCAGGGTTGGCCTTGGTTTTAATAGGATCCTGCCAGCCCTTGGACGGCTTAATTCCTAAATGCAAACTAGCCCCAGCAAGGAGGGGGCTTTCAGCCTCTGCAGCTTCAAATGTGCGAGGCTGGGCAGAGAGCATTGTCTGCTGTGTCCATCCCTCCAGGTACTTGGACGGCCCTCACCAACATCAGGGCTGCTTGGCTGCACCCGCAGGGCCTGCTCCAGGCAGCCCTTCTTTGACACCAATGGCTAATCCAGCCCTGCCGGATTGAGCCCCCATGCACCCATTCAGGAAGCCAGCCTTATTTAGGATCCGAATGTAAATAGCCCTCAGACAGGCAGGTAATCTAATACCCTGGGGGGGGACCCGCCGGGAATCCTGAGCCAGCCTTAATTGCACAGCATTTGGGGAAGGGGGGCCTGGGCTATAGCACGTTGGGGGACAGATGAGGTTGCATTTTATTGCTCCCCCCTTCTCTAACAGCTCAGCAGGCCTCAGGCTGGCTGCACCCCGCTTTGCACCCTCTCTGACCAGGCTCCTAGGAAGATACTGGAGTCAGCCGCGTTTGCTAGCACTTGAGATGTCTTTATTTAATTCAAGGAAAGGCTACGGACAGCTTAAAAAATGTTATACTTTTTTTAATGAACCGCTTCAGTTTTTCTCCCCTATCCTCCCCCTCCCCCTCTTTTTTGTGTGGCTTTTCTGACCAGTAACAGGTCAGACAACCTTTGAATTTGATTGTTTCTTTTCCTTCTCGGGTCAGGTGTAATTTAATCCTTTAGGGACATTGCATTAAAAATGTTAACAATATTTATTAAAATACAAAAATACACTTGTTTTTCATAGTACAGTCAGATTGATTTGGACTCGCTTTTTCTGTTCTGCCCCCTTTCGATTTGAACCCTTTCACTTCTTTTTTTTTAAAGCTAAGATAAGAAAGGAAAGTCATTACGTTGTTTAAATGGACCAGAAGGAAATGCGCACAACCCTCCCTGCCTCCCAAACTCCTTTCACTAGCTCCCATGGGGGGGGGGATGTGACAGGGAGGAAAGCCTTTTCCCCCCTTCTGGGGTTCACCAAATGCTGGTGTGAGCAAGAGACTTTCTGTCAATGTTAAGATTCCCCCATGCGTAATCTGGTTGCATTTCTATAAACAAGCAAGAGTATTTCTGCCTTGCATCAGCTTCCGATTTATTTCTCTCCCCCTCCCCCCCACCCACTCCCCACCAGTTGCCAGATATCGAAAGAGCCCTCTGTTGGTTGTGGAACCCCAGCGATTGGGATGGGGGGAAAAGCTTCATCACTTGCCACCTTTAAAAAAGGTGAAAAAAAATCCCCAAATTGGAGCATGGTCTACAATCATATGTCAGATCTCCCGCACCGGAGCTCCACACACAGGCATGCACCCAGAGCACAAGGCTGCTGGGATGTCCTCTAGCCAGCCTGACCTAGCCTTCCCTTGCTCCTTTCCCTCCTGAGAAAGTCAAAGGTGCGCACACATGGTCCCTGCACACAGCGGGTTAAACTGAACTGCAGGAATCTGGTGCAGTGTGGAAGCATTTGACAGAGAGCGACGCCAATTTCTCTCTCTCTTTCACTGCTCTTTCTTTAGAAGCTCTGTCGGAATACATGCACGCGTGTCCACGGATACACACGGAGTGGTACATGTGGGCACACGCACATCCCCACTGAGATACATGGCAAACGTTGGCATTTTTTTCTTTAATACATAGAGATATATATATATATTTAGCCCTACGGTCTTTCCACCCCACCCCCAACCCACCCACACAAAAAAATCCATTATTGCATTTGTAACATTTTGGCACAATACAAATTCTTGGTGCACTTCTCCTTATTTTTGTAAATAAGATAAATCTGTAACTAGTGATGTTGGGCTTTAGGAAAACATCTTTATAGAAACGGATTTGTTTTACCGCACTCGAAAACCTGACCTCTTCCGTCCCCTGCTCCCCTCCTGTCCCTTGGCTGTCTGTGTGTTCTCAACCTCGCTCCAGAAAGTCAATCTGGCATCTGTTTTTGTTTTAGATTTTGATTTTGTTCCCTTTCTTTTTTTTTAAATAGAACTTACAAGTTAGAAAATAGGGTTTTGTTTGTTTTTTTAATTTTAATATAATCTGCTTTTCTTCTCAGCCCATAGATTTAATATATAAGCATATACAAGAAAAAAGTCTCTCTCCCCACTCTGTACAAAAGTTGCTGTCTTTTTTGTTTTTGTTTTGTGCATTCTATTGCATTTATAATTTCTGAAAAAAAGTCAGATTTGAGTTTCCTGTACTTTGTCCTTGGTGTGGGTCTGAATTATATAAGGTTCAGAAATAGTGGTTACTGTGGGGTGTAGCGAATTCCCCAGGCTGTTTTCTGTCCAGTGGGCCCCGTGTGCCGGTTTGTAGGTGTTGTAGTTAATATGGTCATGAATTGTAGGCAGCACAACTGCCCCCTCACCTGATACACTGGTTGGAGTTGCGGGTGCTGCCGGAATGTCCTCGTCCACCTGAATGATCTCCACAGTCCTGGCGGCCGTCACCGTGCTGCGCTGCTGGTGTCGCTTGCGAAGTTTGTAAAAGACGATGAGCATGGCCGCCGCCAGCAACGTCACCGCCACGAAGCAGCCGATGATGATCTTAGTGGTCTTCATCACCTCGTCCAGACTGGTCTGCATCTTGTCGTTGGTGTCCGACGTGGGCACCGCCACCTGCTTGGGCGTTTTGGTGGTCTGGATAAGCACGGTGGTGGTGGTGGTGTATGCCGGCTGGTAGCCGGTAGAAGTTGTTGGCACTGGCTTAGTGAATTTAGGGGAGATGTCTTCCGGGGAAATCTCTGTGGTTTCCACCGTGACGGTGGTGAAAAAGCTGTAGTTGGAAGTGTTGAGCTCGGCCGTGCTCACGTTGAGGTAGGCCGAGGCGTTGGAGTTCCCCGCCACGTTGGTGACCATGCACGTGTAAACCCCAGTGTCCGTTAGCAAAACGTGGGAGAAGTTCAAGGTCCCGTCGTTGAGGACGGATATCCGGGGGTGGTTGGACGCGTGGCTCAGGATAGTTCCGTTAGGTAGCAACCACCTCACCGAGGACATGGAGGGAGTTCGGCACTTGAGCTCCGCCACGCGCCCTTCGGAGATGTTTAGGTCCATGGGGGCGTCCATGATGAAGGGTGCGGAGCACTGGAAGGAGGTCTGGTCCACCTCCACCAGGAACTTGCCCCTCACGTGCATCGGGGCGTGGCAGCGCCCGCAGCAGGTGGAGTTGGTGGGGATGTACTCCCGCAGCCACCAGGACAGCCACAGGATGTCGCAGTCACAGTTCCAGGGGTTGTGGTGCAAGTGCAGCTCCACCAGGTATCGCAAGGGGGCAAAAAGGTCGTGGGGCAGCGACGTCAGGTTGTTGTGGGCCAGGTTGAGCTCCACCAGCGCGGCGAGGTCGTCGAACGCGTTCCGCTCGATCAGGTCGATCTGGGAGCTCATAATCCACAACTTCTTGAGGGACTTTAACCCATGGAACGATCCCGGCTTGATTTGGGGGAAGTTATTCCCCGACATCTCCAGCTCCTCCAGCCCCACCAGGGGCGTGAGGTTGGGCATGTCTTTAATGTTACACATCCCAAGATTAAGGTACTTCAGGTTGTACAATCCCTCGAAAGCCCCCTCGGAAATGTACTCCAGCTTCTTCAGCTCGCCCAGGTCCAAGCGCATGAGGGACGGGACCCGGTTAAAGGCGTACGAGGGGATGCTCTCGATGGGGTTGTTCCTGAGCCAGAGCTCCCGCAGCTTGGAGAGGTACTCGAAGGCCCCGCTGGGGATGACCGTCAGCCAGTTGTCAAACAGCTCCAAGGTGTTGAGGCTGGCCAGCCCGTTGAAGGCGCCCACCTCGATCTGGCGGATGGCGTTCCTGCCCAGCTGCAGGACCTCCAGGTGGTGCAGGTGGCGGAAGGTGTCGGCTTGGATGAGCTGGATGTTGTTCTCCATGAGGTTGAGATAGCGCGTGTTGGAGGGGATGCCCGGCGGCACCTGGGCCAGGCCGCGGCGCGTGCACACCACCTTGCCCAGCTGGTTACTGCAGGAGCAGGCGGCGGGGCAGTGCGGGGCCCCGGCCGCGGCCGCCACCCAGGCGTGCAGCGTCAGGCAGGCGAGCGAGAGCAGCGCCGCGTCCCAGGGCCGCTGCACAGGCGCCAGCCGCAAGAGCCTCATGGTGTGGCACGTTCATCATTCCCCGGCGCGGCCGTGCGCAGATCGGAGACGGCCCCGCGCTGCCGCGCTCCGGCTCGGGGCCGGCCCGCCGCGCCGGGCCCCTCCCGGCCGGCCCCGCCGCGGGCTCGCTGGGCTGGGCTCGGC
>ML675616.1:484829-527326 GCA_007922155.1 Mesoclemmys tuberculata | reverse complement strand
GCGTGTCCCGCCGCCCGCCCCGGGGGGCCCGGCCCCGCGCCTCCCTGTGCGTGCGGCCAGCCCCCGAGGGCTGCGGGGCTCGCAGCGCGGGCAGCGCGGGCTGGGCGGGAGATCGGCGCCTCCTGACCGACGGTGACCTTGAGAAGGCCCCGGCCCCTGCCCCCCCGGCGTCCCCTCTGCCCGGAGGGGCGCTGGGCGCAGGGGCGAGGCTGAGCCCGCGGGCGGAAGCTCCCTCCTGGGTGCCAGAAGCTTTACCCCGGGCGGGCGAGTTCCCCCTGCTCTAGACCTGGGGCATCTGCCACCCCCTTGGGCGTCAGCCACCCAAAGCCAGCGGCCTGGTCCCAGCCTGCGCGCTCTGCGGTCAGGGCGCTCGAATGCTGCCCGCCATAAGAGCCTGGTTTTAGCTGCGCGTGACTGTCACATTTTACCCATTTCTGTCAAACGCCTCCATGCTGGACACCTGCCCCCGCCTGGATCTGGGGATACCTTTCTGCTGAACCGGGCCAGCTGTTCCGAACAGGAGATTAGGGTTAAAATGTCACCTGCGCATTCTGAGCAATTCTTGCCGCGGTTGGACAGAAAAGGTCTAGCCCCCCGTGCTTTGGCGTAGGCAGTGGGTCCCCCAGGATCGGGGAGATTGCTTTTGCTCCTCTGTGAAAATCCACCCAACTTGGGCAAACGTGCAAGCTCTGGACAGATCTCGCTTTGCCTGCGCACAGTACAGATGCCTTTGTTCAGCAGCTAAGTGCTCCAGCGATTCTGTCCACACCGGGCCGGCATCAAACCTGCACGCCTCCTTCTGAGCCTGGCTCTCCTGTGCTGCATTCCCCCTTCCCTCTGTCCTCTCCACTGGGGCCCCAGCACAGTGGAGGGGAGGAAGGAAGGTAGCTGTAGCTTTCAAGAGCCGGAGTGGAGTGTGTGGGTAGGAACAGAGCTGCTCAGGGGCAGAAGGGTCTGTGATCAGCTGCTGAGCGTGCACAGGAACCAAGGCTGCTGTCCCCGTGTTCTCTGCTGTCAGTCAGTGGCCGCGAAACCTGCCCGCACAGTGACCTGCTCGCTGGTCCACATAGGGGGTAACAGCCTGCTACTGCTGCTGTGCTGGGAATCTAAAGACCCCAGCCCTGCTGGTCTCCCAGGTCGGTGTCAACATGGTTCCACAGGGTGGGATTTCTGGCAGATTTTTAATTTGGAAATTACACCCTAAACATACACGAGAAGCACATTAATGGTACAAAGTGGAACACTCGGCCATCAAGAAATGCCAGAATGAAGGTTGTCTGCGCAGCCTCACCTCTGTGCCCTTGTGCGTGATGATCCAGGCTTTAATGACGTGTGGTTTTTCCACACCCCCCGGGCCTCATTCAGTGCCTGGGATGGACCCGCCCCATGTATGAATGAGGCTCGGGTAGTGAAGGAGGATGTTGCCTGTAGAACCCCTGCAGCATTGGGTCCGCACAGTGCTGGGTGTGCAGTGAACGAGGTAGGGATTACCGCAGCTGAATGCTGCCCTGGAACACTGGATTCTAGCCCTGCCTGCGCCGTGCAGTTTCTGTGCGACGCTGGGCAAGTCACCGTTGGCTCTCTGGGTGCCCCAGGATTGACACCTGGGATCAGATCTGTAGAAGTGTGAGGTGTTCCCACCTGCAGGGAATTATAGCTGTGCTTTGAACATACAGTGATACAAAAACGCTGAGCACGCTGGAAAATCAGGCCCTAGGCGTCTCGAGTTGGGTGCCAAGTGTTACCAGCCAGCGTGGGACAGTTTTCGCCATCATCTCTCTGAATCTTAATTCCTCGGCTGTGAAACGGGGATGATAATGCCACCTAATCCCCCTGGGGGGTTGTGGCGAGAAAGCCACTAACGGACGTGAAGCGCTTGAATGCTGTGGTGAGAGCACCGTGGAAAGGCCAAGAGGATTTGTACTCGGCGTGGGGCACGTGTGCTGCCCACGCTCTGAATGGGGCGGGGGTCCTGTGGAAACAGCAGTCGGTGAAGGTGTGGAGACTGGCTCGTGATGCCTGTAAAGGAGCAGAGTTACAGGGCCTTGATGGCCTGAATTCTGGCATCTCCTGCCTTCTGGGTGCTCGACTTAGTCCCCTTATTGGTCTTCAGCTGTAGCGTTTGGAGAGATCCGTGCCCAAAAGCCCCGCCTGTGGGAGACAGGAAGGCTGTATGGACAAGCGGAGGGGCCTGGCTGGAGTGGCAGACTGGCTGGGCAGGGCAGGTGAGATGCATCTCTGTGGGACCGTGCCGCGGAGCAGGAGCAGCCTGTTACCACGCTAGGTTTGCCTGGAGAGGGGTGGTTGGCCCGGCTGTAGTGCTGGGCCTTGTACTCTAGCTGCGACCTGTCGGCAGGTTGACTGTACCAGGTGCCGCTGTGGTTGAGAAGTCTGTGCGGAAATGTCTGCTGCTTGCTACCCTCTGTGTGCGCACTGTGTTGCATGCCTGGCCCATGCACGCCTGCCGTGCCAGGACAAATTCTATATCAGTAGCTACTGGGATGTGCTAGGGTACCGTCACTGGGGTGTTGCTACTGCTCTGCCTACGATCTGTGTCTGTGATGTGGAGGGGGTGGGACTAGATACCTCCTGAGGTCCCTTCCAACTCTGATATTCTATGGTTTTGTGCCGTTAGCTGCACACACTCGTGCATGCACAATTGCATGCCTGAGTTGCATGCACAATTACTGTGGCTCCGTGTCGAAATCAAGTAATTCTGCTCGCCCGTGGCTAGCTAGACCCCGCTGGGTGCACAGCTGTGGTCACTCTAAGTGAACATTTCTTAGGCAGGTAGATGCCAAAGCTGTGTGACCATCGGGCCCCGAATGTACTTTGAATTCCAGGCTGAGCTGGGAGAGCTGGGCTGGATAGCCGTGCCCTCCTAGCACCCGGTGGTAAATGCAGCCGCTCTGACTGGTTTCCTTTGGGTTCTCATAGACACTCCATGTCCTGCTGGCAGCGAGAGCTGGGTGCACGGGAGAAGAGGTGCGGTGGTGTTGGCTGTCTGGCGCTGGGTGCTCTTGATGAGCAGGGGAAAGCAAGACCCATACCCGCCCCTTGTGTGGAGGGTGTCGGCGTTCACGCTCCAGGGAGCCCAGCGGCTCTCAGGCATTGTGCAGCAGCATCTTCTCAGCCGGCATTACCCCTCTTCCCCCAGCTCGGAGGACGCCCCTGTCCATCTTGCCCCTGTCCGGGCCTTGGTCAGCGGGGGTGGAGACTCCCGCTGTGCAGGCGGCAGAGGCCGAGCACGGAACAGGCGCGGAATCTCGCTGTGAGCCAGTGGCTCGACTGCATCACACGGAGCCAAGGGCGCCGGATCAGGACTGCCTTGCTTGGGGCTGGCCTGTCTGAGACGTGCCCTTCGCAGTGGTCAGAGCCGATGCTGGAGCCGCACCGGGTGTCGCAGAAGGAACTGCTGGCTGGGCGTTCTCCAGAAGGTGCCCTCCCTCCCTGGTGGAACTCAGGCCCCACCCCATCTGACCTAGGGACCTTCAGGTCATGCTGCAAGGCCTGTCTCCGCAAGCTGTGGGGGAAGGAGGGTCCATAGGAGGCCTAGCTTTGGGGGGGAGTGGGTGATTGATGGCCTCTTTGGTGAATTACTTGGAGGAGCAGCAGCTGGCTCGGTTTCTCTGGCTGCGGTTATCAGATGTGCCATAAATCGAAATAAGTAGTCTCTTGGACTGTCAGCTTTGTGTCTCCCTGATTCCGTCCAAGGCCGGCCAGAATAGCCTGGGATCTCATCTGACCTCTCCTCCCCAGTTTAACACCCCGGCCAGCAGAGCGCAGGCAGCACGGGAAAGGGCACGGTGCACTTGGCGAGGACAGGGAACTGCTACGAATGTAATGGATTGGGAGGGTTTCAAGATTAGCCAGCTCTGCTGATCGCAGGCCGGCGGGGGGGGGGGGGAGGTGGTGATTATAGTTGCTATTTTTAAATACGTGGTGGCGCTCCACGCCATGCTGATGGGAGCCCTGCCGGCACCTAGATAGATAGGCCTAATTTTGCCCGAACTGGCTACGTCGGATGTAGAGTAATGGGATGTAATTCTGCCTGGCCTAATGGGACCCGCTCTCCTCCTTAGCCTTATTCTGTGCAAGATTCTCCTCTGCTTAATTTAATACCCGTCAGCTTCGTTACCACCAGGCTGCTGCTGACTCGTGCCCTGCCAATGCAGGCCGTCGGAAGTGCGCCCACACTGGAGTGAATTAAACCGGAAATTGAAATCCTGGGTGGCTGGTGGGGCAGGAATTGATCTCGTGCTGGGCTGGCATTCTCTCCCTGCCAGGCTTCCTCACCATAGCCCCAGTGCACCTGTCTCTCTGCCTTCCTGGACCCCGGTTAGTGGTGGTGGTGGTGGTACAGCACTGAGGAGAACCAGGTGCTGGACACAGACACAACAAAGAGCTTGTCCCTGCAAATACGCACCCTTGCCAGGTTCTCAAGCCCCATGGAAGCAGGTCTGGGGCACCAGGGCAAGGTCCTGGCTCGGTGGGGGTGTTCTGTGGTGGATGCTCCCATTCGTTGAGTTGCTGGTAGAGCCCTGTGCATTGTGGGAGAATCCTTAGCCTATGCTTGAGCACCAGTGGAAATCGGATGTGGTGGATGATGGCTAATTTTCTGCATTACGGTAGCACCGTAGGAACGCCATCAGGCCAGGCACTGCATGAATCCGGCCAGGATCCAGGCCTCCCATGGAGCCAAGCGCTGCAGTCAGAGGCAGCTGCCACCCCAAAGCGGTCATGGTCTGGATAGGGCAGACGAGGAAAGGTCCCTGCTATGCAGCTGGGAACTGAGGCCCAGAGAGATCCTGTGACCTGCCCAGGGAGTCTGTGGCAAGGCGGTAGCTGAACACAGATCTCCGGAGAGCCAGTCCAAAGCCTTAACCACGCATGGGATGGCCACTCTGTGCTGTGTCTAGAGAGACGTTGCCGTGTGCCCTCTGCACGTCGGTGAGGGGAGGCACCATCCCTGCCGTTTCCGTTGTCGTCCCGTCCCCGGTGCGGGGAGTACGGCTGCCAAGTTCGACTAGATCATGCTGCTGTGTAGTAATGAGGCACAGATCTTATCGCAGGTCAATTCATTTCCTCTCAGCTTTGTAACAGGAGTTCCTACTTCATCGGGATGGAGGTGAGAGGAGGCGGGGTGGGGGTGGCTGGTGGCCCCCTGCCCCTCTTTGGAAGGCTCCACAGTTACTGAGCCGGATTCCAACCTCGGCCAGCCTCGTTCGTCGCCGGTGACGGAGGCACGTCCGAAGGCTCGAGAGTTGAGAGTCTCCCTGGCCTGGAGAGCGCTGCGTGGCAGTCTTTCTCATGAGGCTTCGGGCTGTCAGCTGGGATGGAGGTGCCATGGGAACGGTGTCTCCACCAATGAGCAGCCCCCGGGGTGCTGGACCTCACATATAAAATCAGAGCTGTCCTGCGTGAGCCTTCCCTGCTCCCCAGCCCAGTCATCCTGGTGAATCCGCGAGCGTTTACAGATGGTCTCGCCCAGGATTGCACCCACCGTGGGGTGGGACCTGGCCGCTGTGTGACAGCCCCCGCCTCAGCAGGTGGAGTGGTGGCTTGGACAGGACGTGATGGATCTGATCTCCAGGGGATGCTGCAGGCAGGGCGCCAGGGCTTGAACCCGGAGGGGAGGTGATCAGGGCAGGGGACGAATGTGGCTCTTCCAGCAAATGGCCGGGGATCTTTGACCCTGAGCGGTCAGGACACACCTCCAGCAGCATCTGGGCTCAGCCTGGCTCCGAGAGGAGAGCTGGGGCGCTCCTGTCTGCGTCCTGCCTCGCAAGGGGCTCAGAGTTGAGTTTGAGCTTTCAGCTGCCTCTAGGCGAGCTGTCCTGCAGCGTTCACCCCTCCTCGGTCTCTGGAAGGGAACGCAGAGCCCGGGATGCACATGCTCATGCATAGCAGCCTGGCGCCCGTGTTCTCGGGCAGGTGGTAACGTGTTTGGGGGCACAGCAGTCTCCCAGCTTGCAGGAGCTGGACCCCTTTCCGCCCCCTGCCCACCCTCCCGAGCCTGCTGAGGGAGGCACACAAGTGCAGAACCAGGGGCAGAGCGTCCCGCCTGTGCTGTTACAGGATCCGTGCATGGCTGCGTCTCCCCCAGCTGAAGCAGCGAGCAGGACTCTCGCTTTCCGAAGCCCCTGGTCCCGTCTTCCCCACGCTCCGGCTTCCTCAGCCCCAGCCTTGTCCCGCTTGGCTCAGCAGCTCATGCTCCCCTACTGTGTGCGCGGAGCTGGTTCCCAATGGTGCCAGGGGCGCGCGTCTCTCTGGTAACGAGCCGCCCCTAACCGTACTCTCCATCGGCGTTGGTTGGCAGGCCGAGATCTTCCCGGGAGGAAGAATGCTGGCGCGTTGTTAAGCAGCAGGAAGGGTCGCACCCCAGCTGATGGGGAGATGCGGGCTGGGAAAACATGGCGTGTGGTGGGAGCCTGATACAATTAACAATGTGGAGGCTAATTGAATTACAGCAAATGGCACCTGTAGCTCAGCTGCTCAGGATCCATCCATCCATCTCCTGCTTGTCAGCCTGGGCCCTCCCTCCCCGGCTGCCATCCCACTGCCCTTACGTGCCCAGAGGTCTCCGTGGGGGACTGGGAGTCCCCCCTGCTGGGCTCTACTCCCAGCTCAGCCACAGATACGGATAGTGCTGCTCCCCCGGGTGTGTGGGGAGAGGGCCGTGGCTGAAGGAAGCTCTCGGAGCGGCAGGTGATCCGGCAGTGCTGCAGAACCACGCTAGCGACCGTATAACCTTGACTGCCTGAGCACGAAGACGCACACTCAGAGCCATGGAGCGCCGGGGTCCCCATGGGCTATGCTGAGCACCAGGCCACGCCTGTCCACGTGCTGCGCCTGGCCCTGCCCCGCCTGCTGGGCACCTTTCTCGTGCCAGGCAGGCTGTTTCCCTGTCAAACTGCCCTAGATGGGCCCTGGCGAGGACTTGGTTGCAGAGGAAGGTGCAGACCAAAGCTCCAGGGCCAGTGGGCTGTGGACGACTGAGCCAGGATCTGGTCGCCCTGGGCTTTTGAGCCGTTTCTCTTCTCAGCGTTTCAGGAAACCTTGATCAGACTTTGTCTAGGAAGAGGGGCAGCCCTTGCTCCGTGAGAGCGTGGCTCAGGTCTGGCGGGACGCCTGCTCCCTTTGGTCGGCTCTCCCCGGGTGGTGGAGCCTCTCTGAAGGTCCCCTCCATGCTATGGCTGCACCTGGCAAGCAGTTGGGGTGACAGCTGGGGTCAATTTCGGCTCTGTTTCAGGGGCAGGTCACCTGGTCTTTCTGGAGAGGGTCCGGCCTTATCTCTTCAGCTGTGCACTCTGCAGGGCTGGGCCGGTCTCCCAGTGCTTCTGCGCAGCGTGCCCCCAACCTCAGCACGAACACCGAGAGCCCCCCGCGGGCTGCGCCGTTTCCCCTTCGGCTTGTTCGTGGCCCTGCCAGGCCCCAGAGCGTTGAGGACGTGGCTTTGGGAGGCCGTTTCCCCAGCCTGGTTTACAGGGGGCCCTTTTAAAGGGGGCAGGGGAGGTGTCTTCTAGAGCCTGCTCTTAAGGAAGATCCTTCTCTGCTTCCCCTGAGCAGCCACTAGATGTCCGCAGCGCCTCCCCCGAGCGAACGGAGGGAACGGCGGCTGCAGCTCTCCGCTGGCAGGAGGTGGCTGGCTGCAGTGTTAAAGGGCCCAGTGCTGCTGGCACAGCTTTCTCGGAAAAGGGCCCAGGTCGGGAGTCCCGAGGGGCGCACGTCGCCTGCCAGCCTCACGCCCACTCCTGACCTCCGGTCTGCCCCAGCCTTGCCGAGCACCCTGCTCCACCCGCTCTGCAGAGAAGGCAAGGGGCGCTGGGGGGGCTGAAGTCAAGACTCCTGAGTTCTGTTCAGACTCTGGGAGGGGAGTGTGGGCTAGTGGTTAGAGCAGTCAGGACGGCATGTCAGAACGCTTCACTTCTCTTAGCTGCTGACTGTGCCTCCTTGGGCAGGTTCCCTCCCTCTCCGTGCCCCAGTTTCCCCTTGTGTGACAGTGTAGCGCGCATGCCCTGCTGCAGGTAAAGCATTCCTGAGTTGGGCACTCCCCAGCATGGCCCAGCTTGCTCGAGCACCCCTTTGAAGCACGCTGTCTTGCCATGCCTGGTAGCTGCGTTCCGCGCATGCAATCTGCCCTCCAGCCGGCATGGCTGGGCTCAGCCCTCCCTGCGCAGGGCCAGCCGTGCTGCGTCACAGCGGGGCAAATGGGAAGGGATTTCTGACATTAAAATGTGCTGTGTCCCCCGTGGCTGGCTGGTCTTGGCGATCGCAGTCAGACGACACCTCCCGCGCCCCCCACTTCCTGCTTTGTGACCGCTTGCCAGGATGGCAGAGAACCGAGCTAAGACGGGGTCTCTGCCCCTGCCCCCAAACCCTGCCTAGCACAGCTCCAGGCAGGAGCTGGGAAACTGGAACAGACGCTTCCCGATGCAGCTGGGAAATCTGCTCTCGCGGGTGATCGGGGCTGGGCGTCCGGCGGGGGCACGCCCAGGTTCCGGCAGCTGGCATAGGTGTCTCTGTCTGGATTGGCATGGGTCAGGTGCAGCCTGGCGCTGTGCCAAGGTGAGTCAGACCCGTGCACACCACAGCTTCCTTGGATTGCACTGGGGCTGGATTTTGGGGCGGCACAAGTGCGTACAGCCTGCTCCCGTCAGGAGAACTCAGCAGGTGCGTGAGGCGCATGGATGGGGCCCGCGGCTCGTGAGAGGCCTGGTAATCGTCGTCCTTCCCCACTGCTGCTTCCGTCCGCAGGTGGGCCTGGCGTCTCGCTGCCCACACCCCTAGCCTCCTGCACAGTCCATGCTCAGCGCTCCCCGAGCCCGTTACCTCTTCCCCGGGGGCCGGCTGTGCGCGGGGGGAGCATTTAGCTCTGCCAGTGAGTGCGCGGACGAACGGGCCAGAGCCCCACAGAGGGACCCGTTTCCTTCAGATCCTTCAAATAGTCATTTACGAGCCATTAGCATCTGCCTGGCTGTGGGAGCGCACCTGCCCTGTGTCTGCTTCTCCCTTCTAGGGGGCAGGTGCCCTGGCAGAATGAGTGTGGGGGGTGCTTCCCTAGCGCCTCCCAGCTGTGGGTCCTCAGGCACTTTACATCCCTGAGCCGCAAAGCACATAGCCTCAGCCCTGCTGCGTCGCTGGGGAAACTGAGGCCAGGTCACACCGCAGCTCCTTATGCCAGGCTCGCCTTCCTGCACTGGCCTCCTAGGCTTGCATCCTGCCCGTGGGTCCCCAGCATGGCTCAGCCTTCCCTGGGCATGGGGGGCTGCAGCAGTGTCTCCCTACCGGCCTGATTCCCTGGCTCGGCAGGACACCGGCTGCCGCCCCCCCCTCACAAGTGCTGGCTTTGGGGCTGGCACCGAGGAAGGTTCGGTCCCTCCTGGCTTTGTTCCCCCTTAGCCGGCAGCGCCTCGGCATGGACCTGTCCACTTCCCCCCAGCCCTCTCTTGCAAACAGCCCGGCTCCAGGCCTGGGTGAGCCAGCCCCAGTGCTCCCAGCTGTGGGCAGGGCTGCCCAGCTCCCTGGGAAAGGTGGTGTGGGGCAGGAGAGTTCCTGGCAGCAGGGGGAGTGAGGGGCAAAGTCTTGTCCTAGCACGGTGCCGTGGGGGACCCCACTGAGACCGCTGAAGAAGATAGGAATGGTCAGAGTGGGTCAAAGCAATGGTCCACCCAGCCCCATATCAGTGGCAGGGCCAGAGGCTGCAGAGGGAATGAGCAGAACAGGCAATCACCAAATGCCCCATCCCCTCTCCCTGCCCCAGCCTGGCTACCTGACGTGGGCAGCTATGGGTGGGGCGGCTCTGCAGGCGGAGGCTCTCTGGCCCCCACCATGCCCAGGGCTCAGCCACTGAATCCCCAGGGGCTAGCGGGGCCGGCGTTGCTGTCCCGGTCCCCAGGCTCTCCCGCCAGGTGTGGCTGAGGCCCGTTGATGGCCCCGCACGCCCTGAGCGCAGCAGGGGCTCTCGCCAGCTCCTGCCCCCCCCTTTCCAGGGCCTAGGCCTTGCACCAAGTCCCCCAGCTGTTGCCAGTCGGCCACTCGCTCCCTTGCCCAGTCCTGCCGTGGACACAACCCCGCACCATCCGGCCCTCGGCCAGGCCTCGGCGGGAGCGCGTGTAGCTTCCTGTCTGGCCGGGCCGGCCTCTCTCGGCCGGGGTCGATGTGCTTCCCGCCAAGGCCTCGGGGATGCGAGGGTGGGAGTGCTGCAGGGCCAGAGCATGGAAGAGAATCTTTGCCCGCAGATCTGGGCTCTATTGGAGGGATCAGCAGCTAATCTGGATCTTCTTGGCTTCCTTCTCTGTCCTGCCTTGGCTGCCCAGCACCAGCCAGCCTGCGTGGGCAGCCCTCCCCCCGTAGGGCATGCGGGAGGGCCGTGCTGCCCAGGAAATGGCCTTTAATTCCCCTTCCTTGCCAAAATTCAGGGCCAGGCGGCGCAGCGGGCGCCTGCCGTCCTGCAGGAGCTCCTCCGGCGCTGAGCTCTGGTGGGGTGGCAGGCGACTGGCAGGCGGCAGTGGCTCACTCTCCAAAGGGGCTTTGTGTGAGCTGGCGTTAGGAGGGCCAACTCCCACCTCCCCGGGGTGCCGAATCCCTGTGACTTGGAGCAGAGCAGAAGCAGAGCTGCAGTGAGGTGCGCCCGGGGCCAGCAGGGGCGCTTGGCTGGCTTGACTGGTCCCGTATCCAAGGCAGGGAACGTCTCCCTCCCGCCCCCTCATGTCTCCTCCACTCTCCCTGTCCCCTGGGCTGGAGGTGCTGGGTCTGCACCCCTCGAGTACTGGCAGGGCAACAGCGCCGCTCTGGGAACCCTTCCGCAACAGCGCCTCTGCCCAGGGGGGTTCCCGGCCGTTCCCACCTGGGCCAGGCCTGGCCGTGCGGTACTTGGCAGCCAGGCCCCGGGCATGCTGGCAGCAGGTGGCGTGGGGGCTCGGTTAAGCCCATTTGAACCCTGGGACCCTCGTGCTCAGCAAGGCTGCCAGCTGCTGTGTGCTGTGATGTGGTCCTGTGGAGGACTCCGCATCACCCTGCAGCTGTGGGGCTGGTGCTCGCTTTGGTTGGCTGTGATCTAAGGCCAGTGTCCTCAGGGCCCATGGGGGACACCCGGTACATCCATCTAGCAGGGGAGAAGAGCTTTCCTTCTGCCCTGGGAGCGTACGAGTGTCACCCGAGGCTTCCAGGGAATTGGCAGAGGGTTTGGGAGCTGAAGGGCGTGTGGGACCAGAGATTCCTGTAGGCTTTCATGCAGATCCCTACGTTTGTGTGGTGGCAGCAGTGGCGTTCCCATCTAGTGAGGCCAGGGGGCGTGTAGAGAGAAACGTTGCTCCAGCTCCCAGAGGGTAATGGTGTGGTCACAGAAATTCTCACTGCCCTGGGTGCTCATGGGTGCCTGGCTGCTGTCCGGGCAGTGGGGTTATGGGGACCAGGCCCCAGCGCAGCTCACCGTAGGGAGTTGTAGACCAAGCTGGATGAGTAAGCATCTCAGACGGGATTAAGAGAAAGCGGAAAGCCTACAAATAGTGGAAGATGGGAGAGATCAGCAAGAAAAGCTACCTCTTGGAGTTCCGAACTCGCAGAGATGAAATGAGAAAGGCCAAAAGTCAAGTAGAGTTGGACCTTGCAAAGGGAATTAAAACCAAGAGTAAAAGTTTCTATAGCCATATAAACAGGAAGAAAACCAAGAAAGAAGAAGTGGGACTGCTAAACACTAAGGATGGGGTGGAGGTTAAGGATAATCTAGGCATGGCTGAATATCTAAACAAATGTTTTGCCTCCATTTTAATGAGGCTAATGATGAGCTTGAGGATAGTGGCGGGGGGGCTGATGGGAATGAGGATACAGAGGTAGAAATTACCACGTCCGAGTTAGGAGCCAAGCTCAAACAGTTTAATGGGGCTAAATTGGGGGGGCGTATAATCTCCATCCAAGAATATTAAAGGAACTAGCACATGAAATTGCAAGGCCATTAGCAAGGCTTTTTAATGAATCTGTAAGCTCAGGGGCTGCACCGTATGACTGGAGAATTGCTAAGATAGTTCCTATTTTTAAGAAAGGGGAAAAAGTGATCTGGGGAACTACAGGCCTGTTAGTTTGCCCTCAGTAGTATGCAAGGTCTTGGAAAAAAATTTCAAAAGAAAAAGTAAAGGACATCGAGGTTAACGGTAATTGGGACAAAGTACAACATGGCTTTACAGAAGGTAGGTCGTGCCAGACCAACCTGATCTCCTTTTCTGAGAAGAGAACAGATTTTTTAGACAAAGGGAATGCGGTGATCTAATTTACCTAGATTTCAGTCAGGCATTTGATATGGTTCCACATGGGGAATTATTAGTTCAATCGGAAAAGTTGGGGATTAATGTGAAAATTGAAAGGTGGATAAGGAACTGGTTAAAGGGGAGACGGCAATGGGTCATAGTGAAAGGTGAACTGTCAGGCTGGAGGCAGGTTACTAGTGGAGTTCCTCCGGGATCCGTCTCGGGATCAATCTCATTTAACCTTTTTATTACTGGCCTTGGCACATAAAGGGGGAATGTGCTAATACAGTTTGCGGATGACACAAAGTAGGGAGGTATTGCCTATACAGAGAAGGATCGGGACATCATACAGGAAGAACTAGACGACCTTGTAAACTGGAGTAATAGAAATAGGATGAAATTTAATAGTGGAAAGTGCAAGATCATGCATTTAGGGGCTAACAACAATTTTTGCTTTAAGATGGGGATGCATCAGTTGGAAGTGACTGAGAAAGAAGGAGAAGGACCTGGGTGTAACTGGTTGATCACAGGATGACTAGGAGCCGCCAATCTGCTGTGGCTGTGAAAAAAAGCTAATGTGGTCCTTGGATGCATCAGATGAGGTATTTCCAGTAGAGACAGGGAGGTGTTAGTGCCGTTATACAAGGCACTGGTGAGACCTCATCTAGAATACTGGGTGCAGTTCTGGTTCCTCATGTTTAAGCAAGATGAATTCAAACTGGAAGAGGTGCAGAGAAGGGCTATGAGGATGGTCTGTGGAATGGAAAACCTGCCTTATGAGAGGAGACTCAAAGAGCTTGGCTTGTTTAGCCTAACTGAAAGGAGGCTGAGGGGAGATAGGATTGCCCTCTGTGAACACATCAGAGGGATAAATACCAGGGAGGGGGAGGAATTATTTAAGTTCAGCACCAATGCGGACACAAGAATTAATGCATATGAACTGGCCATCAGGAAGTTTAGACTTGAAATTTAGATGCAGGTTTCTAACCAACAGAGTGAAGTTCTGGAACAGCCTCCCAAGGGGAGCAGTGGGGGGCAAGAAACCTAGCTGGCTTCAAAACTGAGCTTGGTACATTTATGGAGGGGACGGTCTGATGGGACAGCCTACTTTGGCAATTGACTGACCTTTGACTAGTAGCGATAAATATGCCCAGTGAGCTGTGATGGGATGTTAGAAGCGGGGTTCTTAGTTACTACAGAGAATGCTTTCCGGGTGTCTGGCTGGTGAGTCGTGCCCACATGCGCAGGGTTTAGCTGATGGCCATACTTGGGGTCGGGAAGGAATTTCCCCCCAGGGCAGATTGGCAGAGGCCACTTGCTGGTGGATTCTCTGTACTTTAAAGTCTTTATACCATGATTTTAATAACTCAGCCATAGGCCAGGGTCTATTCCAGGGGTGGGTGGGCGAGGTTCTGTGGCCTGCCTTGTGCAGGTCAGACTAGATGATATCGGTCTCTTCTGACCTTAGAGTTGAGTCTTTCTTTCACTGTTTCTTTCGAACTGGAGGTCCCAGTCAGACGGCGCTGGGCTCTGTGCAGGGGTTGGAGAGGAGGTGCCCGCCATTCACGCCCACGGTGGATGTTAGCGTGCCCCGGCACCACCACCTGCAGCCCACCTGGTCAGTAATGGGGCAACAGGCCCCTTCCTGCGGGGCTAACACCATGCCCACAGCCAGGCTGGCATGCTGTGCGTATGTCCTGCAGGATTAAGGCCGCCTTTGCGGGTAGCATCTCTTCAGCCTGGAAGGGCCTTTGCCGTTTGCTTTTGTGGCCCCCCAACAGCCCCCGGGCTTGGAGCTCGGCTCCCAACGCAGCATGCCACGGAGGGGTGCTTCCCTCGGGATGGGCAAAGGTGTCCTCAGCACCCTACAGTATCCCTTGGGCCAACGTGCTTTCATTAACCCTCTCCCTCCCATTGCGCCCCCCCCCCCTTGCTGGCATGGTTTGTGGATGGGTTTCTGCCAAGGATGGTCACGGCCTCATGGCCGTCACCGCTGGCGTGAGCCAGGGGAGGAATCCCAGGCTGGGGTCCCCGATCTGCAGCCATGGGAAGGGTGGGTGTTTCTTCTGACAGCAGTTGTGCCTGTGTCTGCAGCTCTAAGCAGCTCCAAGGCCTGCGGAGCTGGGTCCGGAGACCAGTCTGGGCCTCGGTGCTTGTGTCTGTGTCATCTGATTTATGTTCAGTTCACACACGGCACACACCCACGCGCCGGATTCATGCTGCTGCTGGGGAATGCTGCACTGCAGGTTCCTTCAGGCCAGGTCGGGACTAGGAGGGAGCTGCCAAGGAAAACCCCAGCACGAAAGGAGTGCTTTCCACTTGCCGTCCGTGCTGACCCTCAGTGCTTCATCTGTCCTGGCTGAGCCCTCGTCCTGGCACCTCTGGGCTCCCGGCCAGCAGTCGCCGCTCTCCAGCCACGCAGCCACTGCGTAATTTGTGCCAGGGCTTGTCAGGGCCGAGCCCTGGCACCTCTTTGATTACAAATGAAGCACAGCTAACCCCCATGCCCCAGTGCGACAGAGAGCAGAGTGGGGCACTCTCATCTGAGTCCATGCAGACTTACGTCCTGGGCACCGAATGACGTGGTCGGGTAAAATCTCCTCCCGGTTTCAGTGGAGTAGGTGACTTGTTATGTCGGGGGTGTGTGGAGTTGTGTGCCAGGTGGATGGGTGCCCCGTGCAGCCGTCTCTCCCCCGCTTGTCCACGGGAGGGGCAGGGTGGAATGGGGGCTGGAGAGTCTGTCACATTTCTGCCACTGGGGGGTATTTGGTTTGGCCTCGGGGTGCCTGAGTGACCAGGCAATTTATACATGTGAATTTCAGAGCTTGTCAGGGAGGCCCAGGGAGCACCCGATCGATCGTGGAAGAGCAAAGATCCAAACGCACGCTCAGCCCTGCGCTGTGGCCATCTGGCCAGGAGGGGGCAGTCCGCAGGGCACCAGCTCGCTGCGTTACCGCGCACGCCCCGGCTCGCTCTGTTCTCTCCGTCGAAAGCCGACTAATGTCATTTGATTTGCAAGGAGCCTTACTTTGCAAATCCACTTGTGTGCTGGGGCTTTAACTCCCGATTACAGGATTAACAGAGATTAGTGGGACGGCTCGATTCCTGCCGCCGAGCTCTCCAACGCACGGGTGCTCAGGCTACCGTGGGGAGCTGGGGAGTTAGCGGGGGACAAGTGGCCATGTCTGAAACCCTTTAAAAAATAATTCAACATAAAACGTGGCTCCCTCCCCTCTAGCTGCACCCCAGTGTCCTTCAACAGGAAGGGCAGGCTGTGGGGGAAGACCTGTCCCACAGTGGCTCTCTCCTGCCAGCTCGCCTGCACCCGCCCGTGCCTGCCGCTCATTACTGGGCTGAGCCGCCTCTGTGCCGGAGCTAGGCCTGGCATATATCAGGGCTGGCGATTAGCACCTGGGCCGCTGGCCCCCGTTCCTCTCTGCAGAGGCGAATTGTCATCTGGCAGCGCCACTGGATATGCTGCTCAGTTGACGGGGCTCATGCATGGCAGCCGGACGGAGAGACGCCGGGCTCTGGATGGGGCCCACTAAGCATCGGTGCCCCACACCTGGGGCTGGCTGCTGCAGCGTGGTGGCCCCAGCATCCCCTGTGTCCGAGTGCCAGGCTGGGCTGCGGGGGCGTTCACACCACTCCTCATCTCAGGAGTTGCCACGTCTCACCACCGAGTGTGGGGTCCCTGTAGAAGCAGCTCCTGCGTTGTTCTCTGTTGCTGGGGAAGCGATGCCCTCGGCGGCTTGACCAGAATGGGAGAGTTTCCATGCACTCATTCCCTCAGATTGTGATTGCTGGGGCCTGGAGGGACCCCACTCTGCCACTGCTGGTAGAGCTTGCCTTCTCCCCCACGCTCCCATGTCAGCAGGGCCCCTGGGGACGAGGACATCGTCTGAGATGTTTAAAGTCAGGGCAGTGGGACTGGGAGCCCCAGTAACTAATCTGGAAGGGCGGTCAGAGCCCGTGGGGCCAGAGCTGGTGGGGGAGCAGCAGGAATGCATCTCTCCTGTCTTGCGTGCTCCCCAGTAACGAGGTGGGATATTAAATAGCAACTGCCAAAGCGAAACGTTTTTAGATAGACTGGACCAGAGAACTGGCTCCCAAGAGTATTAAAAGACTCGGCCGAGGAGCTCTCTTAGTGGCTGATGTTGCTATTTAACAAATCTTGGAATGTTGGGGGCGTCCCAGAGGGATGGGAAAAGCTAACATTGTGCCAGTATTTCAGATAGGATGGCCTGGGTGACTATAGCCTGACATCAATCCTGGGCAAAATCCTTGAAAGGCTGTCCTGGGGCACAGTGGTTGAATTAAGGGGTGGCAGTATAATTAATACCAGTCCACGTGGTTTTATATAAAACGGGTCTTGTTGCAGACATGTGATTGGCTGTGTGATGAGATCACACGTTTGTGCTGACTTAGACTCTGTTAGGCTTCTGACTTGTCTTAATCGAAATTCTGATTATTAACATTAGCACCATAAAAAAAAAATCTCTTTAGCCCAGCAGTGGATCCGAAAAAGTCATCTAGTCTGGTCCCTGCACTCAAGGCAGGACCAGACATTATCCAAACCGTCCCTGACAGGCATCTGTCCAACCTGCTCTTAAAAATCTCCAGTGATGGAGATTTCACAACCTCCCTAGGCAATTTGTTTGTGTGCTTAACTACTCTGCCAGTTAAGGAGTTTTTCCTAATGTCCAGCCTAAACTGCCTTTGCTGCAATTTAAACCCATTGCTGCTTGACCTAGCCTCAGAGGTTAAGCAGACAATTCTTCTCCCTCCTCCTTGTAGCAACCTTGTATGTACTTGAAAACGGTTATCACGTCCCCCCTCAGTCTTCTCTTCTACAGACGAAACAAACTCATTTTTTTCACTCTTCCCTCACAGGTCATGTTTTCTAGACCTTTAGTTATTTTTGTTGCTCTCCTTTGGACTCTCCTCAATTTGTCCGCATCTTTTCTGAAATGTGGCACCAGAATGGGACGCAAATCTCCAGCTGAGGCCTAATCAGCACGGAGTAGAGCGGAAGAATTACTCCTCGTGTCTTGCTTACAACATTCCTGCTAATACAGCCCAGAATGAGGTTCGCTTTCCTTGCAACCGCATTATGCTGTTGACTCATATTAAGCTTGTGATCCACTATCACCCGCAGATCCCTTTCTGCAGTGCTCCTTCCTCGGCAGTCATGCCCCATGCTGTGTGTGTGCAACTGGTTGGCCCTTCCTAAATGGAGCACTTTGCATTTGCCCACATTGAATTTCATCCTATTTACTTCAGACCATTTCTCCCATTTGTCCTGATCATTTTGAATTTTAATCCTATCCTCCAAAGCTCTTCCAACGCCACCCAGCTCGGTATCATCCACAAACTTTACAAGTGTTCTCTCTCTGCCATTCCCCCAGTGGGGTATCCTGGGGGCTTCCGCAGGGACTGGTTCTCAGCCCAGCGCTAGTCAGTATCTTCCTCGGTCATCCAGAAGAAAATAGAAAGCGGTTGCTGGCTGACACAAGCCGCTGGAGCGAGTAATCACGCTGGGGCCAGGGCAGGTACACAGAGCGCTCTGGCTGGCTTGGTAAGGGAGGCTCGCCTGAAGAATGTGCGTTGAGCCCCTCAGATGTGAAGTCATGCGTCTGAGAACAAGGGTGGCATTACAAGGGAGCTGTGCCCGGGAAAGCCAGGACTCTGGAAAGGATGTGGGCTCAGGGCAGGACCCAGCTGCGCGTGAGCTCCCTGTCTGCTGTGCTGGTGGCTTAGAGGGTGAAGACAATCCGTGGTGGCCTGATCCATGTTGGCTGTGCCCCAGACGGCCTGTGTGATCCTGGGCCCATCGCTGGCCGGCCGTGTCTCTGTGGCCTGGGGCTAGCGACATCCCTTTACTTCTCTGTTCAGACTGTGAGCTATAGTGGGGCTGTCTCTAGGTGTCTGCAGTGCTCGGCGAGATCGGGATCTGGTCTCCACTGTGCTCTGGGGGCGCTGCTATAATAGACTCGCTAACACCCCCAAGCCCTGGCTCCATCTCTGCTGCTGGGCGGTGGAGAGGCATCAGAGTCTGCTTTAAAGGAACGTTGCTACTGGAAATCCAGGGTGTCTCCGGAGGTGCAGGCCACACCACCAGCCCCCCGTGATAGGGAGCTGGGGCCATCCGTGCGTATCTCCACTCCAAGCAGGTCCCTTGGAGATGTCCCAGCCAGGCCGGGGTGCGCGGGGCTCTGGCAGGAAGGCTCAGCTGGGTTAATGACCCACTGGAGACTGTAGCACTACGTGTTTCAATTAACGCTGACTGGCAAGAGCGGGACAAGCTGAAGAGCAGCCGTCGTGGGGCATGGTGTCTGCAAGGTGTCCTCTCCCGCCCAGCCAGGAGCCATTCCAGACCCCACCGACCGCCCGTCCTGCACGTGGGTGCCCTGGGCAGGGGCAGTAGGTGCCCCCCACCCTGTCCAAAAGCTGCTGTGCGTGGGGGTGGGGAGCAGTGGACAAATTCCCACCCGCAGCGCCAGGGGTTATAAGGCAGGGTGGCTTCCTGGTACTTTCCCAGACCCCAGGGGGTAACTGAGTCCATGGTTCATCGTTTGAAACATTCGTTCTGCTCTGGAGCAGACCTGCCCGCACCTGCCCAAGCGTCTCACAGGGAGCCTGTCTCCCGTGGCAGCTGCAGCGGGCAGAGCTGCCGAGATCTGACTCACCCCCGCAGACAGGTCCCCACCGGGGGCAGTTCCCATGGTGCAGGGCAAGTAGCCCTGGTCCGATATCATGATGTGTCTGAACGGGGCAGGATCCAAAATCTCCCCGGTGCTGTGATTCGACCCAGGGCGGTGGGGGGCACTGGGCCAGCCTGGACCTTCCTCTGCTCCTAACAGCCAGGCTTGGGTGGCATGCTGCTAGGCCGGCCTGGGCAGCGGTGTGTGTCAGTGCGGGGCCGGGTCCGTCTGGGTGTGCTCTGCATGCGCCAGAGCTGCCCTGTAGAGCCGGGGTGAGTGTGCATGCCTTCCGTGGTGCTGGTGGAGGAAGGGGAACATGCTTCTTTTTGGCCTCTGCCCCTTGCCCAGATCTCCATGGCACTGGCTGAGGCCCTGCCTAGAGCTTGGGCACCTCCCAGGCAGGAGAGCTGAGAGCACACGTCTCCTCGCACTGGCATGGTGGCCCATCGGCCCTTACCACTGGCCCCAGGGATCTCCTGAATGAGCTGGGCCCAGCCCCAAGTCGTCCAGGTGCTGCTCGGGTCCCTGGCCCTGGCCGTGCAGCAGCCCAGGGTGAGGGGAGGCCGCTCTTCCTCTGGGAAACTGCGTCCCTGGCAGCGTGACCAGGGTCTGAGGGCTGCGCGGGGGCACTCTCCTCTGGGTACTGTGTGGGGCACGCAGGGCCCACTGTATTCACCGGGGGGGGGGGGCATCTCTGGCGCATCTCTAACCTGACAGACTGTCCTAGGCTGTGGCTGCTGCTGGAGCCGCCTCATGTCCTGGATCTGCTGCTGTCGAGATGTAACTGCTTCTGTTGCCCAGACCTCGTTCTCCCGGGGCTGTCTGCAAAGGGGCCTGCCCCCCTTCATCTGACATTGCAGCTCTCCTTCCGCAAGGCTTTGCCCTCTGGTGTGTCCCTGGCATCCGTAGGTGACTGTGATGCCCCAGAATTCAGCTGGTGGGGCTGTGGGAGGACACCTTACTCGGAGGGTGTCTACACTGCACATTCAGCTTGGGCGCTCACTCACCTTGCTGCATGGGGGGGAGAGGCAGGGTCCCACTGCGGCTCGCGTCCGAGCCCTGGCGCCATGCCTTGGAGCTCTGCGCCATGCAGCGTGGGGGAGCGTTAGCACGGCAGTGACACCAGGTCCAGGCCCAGGAAAGCCTGGGTTACAACGCAGAGCAGACACTCAGGCGTGTGCTTGGAAACATGGAGTCCCCACACCCAGGGCCCACGGAGCCAGGTTTACTGTGCAGTGTAGGTGCCCTCTGTGGCGCCGAGGAGAGATCCCAGCACTTTGGTGCGTGGCCAGAGGGCGATGGGTGTGAACAGCATGTGTCGTGCTGCTGCCCCGTGCCCATGGGGAGGCGCCGCTGACCTGTGCCAGGAAGCGCAGCCCGTCTCCAGATCTGGCCGCTGGGCTGCTCTTTGGAAAATCCAGCTCCAGTTGCTGAGCGTGGGGGTACGAGGCATGGATGCCAACACCATAACCAGAGAAGCCAGAGGCAGCGCGGCTCTTGCTGTGTGGATGGGAGAGCCACGAGCACTCTGCCAGCGTATGCTGCAGGCTCCATGCTGAGCTGGGGTGCCCCGTGCGGCAGGGCAGGGCAGGGATCGGTGCTCCCCTTCCTCGCGCCACATCTCGGGTGTGCCTGCAAGAAGACAGCTCTTACGGGTTGAACGTGCTGCTTGTAAAGCCTCTCCTAGAGCCTTGCAGGGCTGCGTCGTTTGCTTACTAAGGGCATTACTCCCACCCTCGTGTGTCTCCCTGGACATCCTGCACTCGCTGGCGCAGCGTTTTCTGAGCAAGGACGTTGCTTGGTTCCCTTTTCTGCTGCCGTTTTGGTTTGACTTGGGGAGATGAAGGGAAAGGAGGCTTGCTGGGAACAGCAGGTGGGGAGCACGGCTCTGGGTGCCCTTTGAGCTCCAGAAACACCTTCAGGGTGTTTATAAATCCTCAGAAAGTCTGCTCCTTCCCCTCGGAACAGCTCCATCGCCCTCGCCTGCCTGGCCCTCAGCAATGCAGCTGTCCGCGCAGGGCTGCATTTCCAGCCACTTTTCGGGGGGCTGCAGGTCAGACAGTGCCCCTCAGTAGCTCCTCGTGGCTGCTGGGATCTCCACGGAGCCACGCTCTGTGATCGGCAGCGTAATTACTCTGCAGGGAGGTGGCCGCTGCTGGGGCCAGAGAGCCGAGGGGTGCAAATTGACCCGTGGTGCTGGGCGGGGGATTCTCCCCCGCTCTGGGTGAGTTTGCTTTTGTCCGAATGTTTCCTGGGCTCTGTGCTCCTGGGGGCAGCGCGTTCCAGGGAAGGCCTCACGCTGGGCACCTGGCTCCTGCTCCCGCGCCACAGCTGGCAGAACGGCTGGGCTGCACTCACCCCTCTCGCTCTGCGGCTGGGATCTCCTCCTGGCAGCAGACCTGACACAAGCGCCCGCTTGCGTGCTCAGGGCTCCCACTTTGCAGAGAGCAGAGTGCGGCCGTGGCCATTTGATGGGGAACATTTCTCTCCTTGAAGTGTCTGGGTCTGCTTAGGGTTCACAGAAGCGCCCGCTTGGCCCAGAGCTGCTGAGAGGGAGCCTGCGGGGTTGTTGCTTGGCCTCGCTCCATGGTCCCTTCCCTGCCAGTGGGACTAGGGGCAGGGAGGGCCAGGGATTGGTCTGCGGAGACCAGGGTCCGCAACTCCCTGCTTTGTAGCTTAGCCGAGAGGCTTCAGCAAAGGCCTCACTTCCCCAGGGGCCAGGGCATGGGTCAGCTCCGTAAGTGGCAGCCGTCACCACGCTTCTAGCGACACTGATCATTTCTGGCTCTCCGGGGGCTGCTTGGGTTCATCTCCCTGGCGTGGCTGCCCAGGGGAGAGCGCTGGGCTGGACGGGGTGAGAGTTTGTGCCGCTGGCTCCTGTGTCCTCAGCAGTGAAAGCTGCATTCGCCTAGACTCCTTTCACCCCTGCTTTGCCAGCCCCTTTTCTGGCCCGAGCCCTGGGGCCAGCCCAGAAGACGCAACCTGTGCAATTCCAGCGCAGCCCCCGCCAGTGGCTGCCCGTTGCTGCCCGCCGGGCGGGACCTGTGCAGGCGGAAGTGCTGTCAAAGTGCTTCTTAGTCGCCTGCCTGCTCCAGGGCCACGTGAGCGGGTCACGCGAGTGTCTGTGCCTGTGCTCCTGGCCCTGTCCTCGGCTGCGGTCACACAGGGCGTCCCCAAGGTTGCGGCGTTCTGCAGCATGAGAGCCGCGGTGGCTGGCGTTGCTGCAGTGCAGGGGTAGCCTAGGCAAGCGCAGCCGCGTGTGGCAGCCTGGAGGGAGCCGCTGTGACTCACTTCTAGATCCGGGGTCCCCCTGCTGCCCCAGCTGGGTGCTGGCCCCCAGGCGTGGGAGGGGGCACAGCGGGGGCGTATCCCAGGCTGCTCTGGGCAAGGTGAAGCAGTGCATGCTGGGACCCGTTGTCCCCACAGGAGGGCGCTGCCGCGTCGGAGAGGAAGGGGGCTGTAATGTGTGCCCTGGGGTACCTGCTGGCTCTCCGGAGGCCGTGGTGCCTGGCTGGACCTGGCGTGGCTGGCCTGGCTCTCGCTGCACTGCTCTCGCTCTGCCATGGGGCTCCAGCCTGCTGGGGGGCGGGGAGCGTTTCTCCCGCAGAGCCAGCTGTTTGTTCCCACAGCACCCTGAGGGCTACGCACAGGCTGGGGGGAAGCCGGGAGTCTGAGGCCAAAAGGGCTAATGCAATTCTGGGATGCAAAAAGAGGGGCATCTCGAGCGATTATTTTCCCTCTGGATTTGGCACCGGTGCGACCGCTGCACGAGCCCCAACAGATCTGCTCTAGGAATGGCCTCGGGGCAGGTCTGGCCTGTGCTATACAGGGGGTTGGCCTGGGAATCTGCGATCCAGATGAGGGGCCCCCTTGTTCCAGGTGCTGCCCAGGCTGGGACAGGTGCACGGGCTCCTTCCCGCACCATGTGCAGTGCCCCCGGAGTGTGCCCAGTGGGGAGGGGAGGGAGGTGACGGTCAGCAGGTTGTGGCTACATGAGGGGCACCGCTGGCAGGGTCTTGAGTTGTGGGTTTGAAGCCCAACTCTGGCACGGCTGGAGGGTGCCCTTGGTCAGGTCCCATCTTCGTGCCAGGCCTCTCTTTCCCCTCCCGCCTTTGGTCTGTTGTGGCAATTGAGTGTGTCATGCTGTCCCAGCCACTACAGGCCTCGAGCTGGCTGGGGACTTGGGGAGCTGATGTATTACTGATCACGTCAGGAGTTCCAGGCATCCGTGACAGGCAGAGCTGGCGGGTTCCAGCGCAGGCGAGCTCAGCCACGAGCTATGGGCTGGAGGTGGTTCTCTGGCGTGTGCTGTGCGGGAGGTTAGGCCACTCCTGGCCTTACAATCAGTGAACCTGTTCAATCCCGGGAAGCTTTTCCTTCTCTCTAGTTAGCAGGGGATCCCGGGCATGGGGCGTCAAAGAGCTGCTGGACGGGGAGAGCTGCAGCCCCATCCGTTTATCGCGCATCCTGTGCCCCCCACCAGCCCGCTGGCTGCTCTCCTGCAGGCGTCTCCTCGCAGCCGCCCGCCCAGGAGTTCTCTCCATTAGTGAGTGGCGCCGGCTCCAGCCCCTGCCCTGGATGCGTGGAGCCAGCCCCATGGGTATGGCAGCGGGGAGCGGCTGCGTTGTAATGAGACGTGCGGGGAGGGAGGCACTCACCTCGGGGTGAGTCGCCTCGACATTTTGGGTGTCTCAATCGGGCGGCCTTGGCCCAACCCCGCCCCCGTGTCCCATTAACCCCAGGGTGTCCTGTCTGGGAAGCAGTTTCACCACAGCCGGCGGCCGGGAGGGGAATTGTTAGCTGCGCCAGCTCCCTCGGGATGCTTCTCTAACGCCCAGGGTTAAACCAGGCTCCCGCCTAGTGGCCCCGGGACAAACAAGGATCTAGCCCCAGAGAGGCCCTGTCAATTTCCTTCTCCTGTTTAACCCTTTGTGTGCCCTGGGTCCCTGGGCAGAGGAGCCCCCCGAGTGAGGCAGTTTTGGTGACCTGGCTGTAGCAAAGGACGGAGGTGGTGC
Organism: Mesoclemmys tuberculata; assembly: GCA_007922155.1. NCBI lineage: Eukaryota > Metazoa > Chordata > Testudines > Chelidae > Mesoclemmys > Mesoclemmys tuberculata. Next base: position 503,362 of record ML675616.1, on the reverse strand, counting down.
CCTCCGTGCTGGGGCTGCCAGCTGGTCAGTAGCTCCCCATGCTCACCCCAGAGATGGCTGCATTGCCGATGGGGGTGTCAGGTGCTGGTAGATCCTTGGGGACACTCTCCGTGAATATCCCATCGGGTAGGAGCAGATGGGGAAGGCCAGCTGGCTCATTGTCTCCCCCAGCCCGGAGGATTGTTCCCTGCGTATGTGGTGGCGGGCGGCCCTTCCCTCGGGGGACAGCGCTGCAGCCAATGGGGCCTCACACGTGTGTCCTGTGCCAGCTGCATCCCCCACCAGTTGCAGCCCCTCTTCAGCCAGGGGCCTGAGAGTGCAGGGCCAGACACTGCCTGGGAGAGGCAGGCAGTGGCTGTGAGAAGCTCTCTGGGCAGGCGTGCGGGGAGAGCACGCTGCGGGGGGCAGGGGCACCCGCTTTGCCAGGCTGTGATGAGACCTAGCTTCCCGGTAATGGCTCCGCAGCAGGTCCGGAGCCGTCTCTCTGGCAGGGGGGTTGACGTGCGCTGGAGATAAGCTTCAGCGCTGACAGAGGCTTGTCAGGGAGAGTTGTCAGCGCGACAGGCAAGAGCCTGCGTGTTTACCTGACAGGGCTTGTCAAACACTCAGCTGCAAATGTTGCCAGCCTGGCCGGTGATGACAGCCGGCAGCGCTCCTGGCAGAAGAGCTGCTGTCTCCCGCCACACCACGGGGCGCCTGGGCTAGGGAGTGGTGCGAACCCCGGGGGATCCGGCAGCGGGGCTCAGGGAGAAACCTGGCTTTGTCCCCCATGTCACAGGCAGCTGCATGTCAGCGCCGTGTCGTCCTAAACCCAGGACGCGAAGCTGTCCAGAACGGGGGCTCCTGCCTGTCTGGAAATGAGCGGCGCAATCTCTGGGGTGTCCCAGAAACACCAGGGGAGCAGGAGCCCCAAAACACTGCCAGGGCCAACTGGGGGAACTTGAAGCCGTCCCTGTGCTCTGCGAATGGCCGGCGCTGTACTCCTCGGGCTGGGGGTGACGCAGCAGTGCCAGGCATTCCCAGACCAGCAGCCAAAGCCCAGGTCACGTGTGCCCCTCGGCCCCCGACTGGGACAGGTCCCAGCCTGCCGGGCTCCATCCCGATCAGAGACAGAGACGCCTGGGTCTGTTGCCTGCTGACCCAAAGGCCTCCGCCAGCTGGTGGAGGGCACAGGGGGCTCCAGGCTACAGGGACTCTTGAGGTCTGGCATCTACATGCCCGTTCAGCAGAGAGTGACGGGCCAGGGCTCTGCTGAAAGCCTGTGTCATGCTGGTTAGCGCCATCGTAGGGAAGCGTGTGCACGGACAGTGCGCGGGGCGCGAGGTCTGTACGTGTTGCATGTTGGCAGTCAGTGGTGATAAATGCAAAGTGATGCACATTGGAAAACAGAATCTCAGCTCTACCTATACCATGAGGGGCTCTAAATTAGCGGTTACCCCTCGAGAAAGAGATCTTGGAGTCACTGAGGAGAGTTCTCTGAAAGCATCCACTCAGTGTGCAGCGGCAGCCAGTAAAGCCAACAGAACATTGGGAATCATTAGGAAGAGGACAGATAAGACTGAAAATATGGTATTGTCTCTATATAAATCCATGGCATGCCCACGCCTTGAATACGGCCTGCAGATCTGGTCGCCCCAGCTCAGAAACTATATATTGGAATTGGAAAAGTACAGAAAAGGGCAACAGAAATGATAAGGGTATGGAACAGCTTCCATATGAGGAGAGATTAATAAGACTGGGACTTTTCAGCTTGGAAAAGAGACAACTGGGGAAATACGATAGAGGTCTGTAAAGTCATGACTGGTGTGGAGAAAGTAAATAAGGAAGTGTTATTTACTCCTTCTCGTAACACAAAACTAGGGGTCACCAAATGAAATTAATAGGCAGCAGGTTTAAAACGGACCAAAGGAAGTATTTCTACACACAACACACAGTCAACCTGTGGAACTCCTTGCCAGAGGATGTTGTGAAGGCCAATACTATAACGGGGTTCAAGCGAGAACTAGATAAGTTCATGGAGGATAGGTCCATCAATGGCTATTAGCCAGGACAGGCAGAGATGGCTGTTTGCCAGAGGCTGGGAATGGCTGACAGGATGGATCAGTTGGTGACCACCTGTTCTGTTCATTCCCTCTGAAGCACCTGGCCAACAGTGGCCATCTTTGGCTCGATGGACCATTAGTCTGACCCAGTCTGGATGTTCTTATGTGCATTGGGAATCCTGCCTTTGCCGCCACTGAGTCCGTGGGTCAGTTCTGTGGCCCAGGGAGCGGGAAGGCAGCTGTTGATGGGCTGGTTTGGCTCTGTGGCCCAGAGCTATGGGGCTGGATGAGCTGCAAGAATCATGGTGGGGGGCCACGCTGGGAAGGGAGGCCAGGGGCTTCCCTCTGTTTGCCGTGGCTTTTGAAGGCAGTTCCCAGGCAGGGTGACCGAGGGAGCAGGCATGGATTTATTTGTATATAAATATCGAGTATGCAGAAAGGGTGACATTAATAGCAGCGCCAGGTCCTGGGAGATTTCCCTTTTATCAGACAGCCTGGCTGGGCCTCTGACCCCGCCAGCTCTTCCATTCATCATCTCTTCACTGCTGCCTTGCCCGTTCCCAGGCATTATGTGGACTTGTTGATGAGCTTCAGCTTTTCCCACATATGAGGCACTAAATCTTGCCTCCCTGGCTTCCAACCCACGATCATTTTCATGGCTCACCTACGCCTCTGAATGCTTAATTTAAAACTTCGGCTGCCGCTCAGCACTTTGTAATTCCAAAGCCGATTTCAACAAGGGGAAGCAAAATAGGGTGATGAATGTACTTGGAAAGGTAAGGAGAAAATCATAAACAGCGTCTTCAGAAGGGGGGGATGCTTTTTTAAGCATTTAGTGTAATAAGATGGATATGTGGAGTGTACAGTTATTCTAATGGGGTAGCTAGCGACCTGATCTATTGGCCAGCCGGCTGGTTCTGAGTTTTAAATTTCCTCCTCCGCGCAGCGATAAATCCTTTGGGGTTTTCAGAGATAAAGTTTTTGTGGTTTGGAAGTTGGCTCGCCTTGGCGGGCAGCAAGAACGGCAGCTGCATGTGCCTAGAAGAGGGGAACGAGCGTATGTTCGCAGCTCCTCTCCCCTGCCCCTGGCTGAGCAGGTCTGCTTCCGTTCCCACTGTGGCACCCTGCAGATGTGATGTTAGCAATCCAGAGCGTGCTTGGAACGTGGAGGTTCCCCCCAGTCGTGGCTGACTTCTCTGCTGCAGTGAGCTCCTGGCCTTGGGAGTGACTCCGGACCGGCGGTGAGTGGCAAATAGCTCCTCTCACTTCGAACATCTCAATGGCGGCCAGCACACTGCCCTGGCTGGGACCTCGGCGGGCCCTTGCACACTGCCTGGCGAGTGCGCAGCCCTCTGCAGGTTGTGGGTCCCACCGGTGCTCGCAGGCTGGGCCAGGCATGCATGGTGAGATGGATGCTTCGCGGCCCGCCGACCAGCACGGCTCTGCCTGCGTCACCTGTGAAAACAAGCCATGGCTTAATGAACGATGGGGCAGAGAGAGACACCTGGAACCAGGGGCTTGGCCAGAGAGGAGTCGTGCCCTGCGCGGCATGTGGATGGCTCTGACTCAGATGGAAAGCCAGGAGGGGAAGCCTCCGCCACAAATGCCTGTCTTCTAAGGCCATGTGAATGGGCTGGCCTGTGAGCCAGAGCTGGCTTTGGCTGTGCCGCGTGTCTGAGAACTTGCCGTGGGGCTGGCAAGGGGCACACCAGTCGGTGCTGGAGTGGGCGCATGGGGAAGAGGGTGCAGGGCGTACAAGGCCATGCGTCCATGGCAGAGGACAGCTCTCAGCCCATCCACGGCGTGACCAGGCCCTGGGCGCTTGTCTCGGGGAGTGAGATGGGAGGCCGATGGGTCATTCACCCAGACAGCTTGGAAAGCCCAAGGAGCCTGGATGGCAGGTTCAGGTCGGGTTGGCAGGACCCTCCCTGCATGGGGGGCACCCTTGTTTGGCGTGGGGCAACTGTGCCCTGGGGCGGGTGCTCTCCCAACACGTGGGGAATTGTGCTGTGTGCACAGAGAGCGAAATGGTCCCACGGAGTTGAAGAGCAGGATGCCAGGGCAAGGGGCTGCCAACCTGCCCCGGGCACTGCAGAGCATTGGAGATATCCTAGCAGGGGCGGGCAGCACCTCTGGGCTGGGGTCTGGGGGGCCGTAGGGGATTCAGCTTTTAGCTAATGCTGCCAAGTGGACCAGGACCCGGGACCATCATCAGAATGTGCCCAGATTTGCCTTCTGCCCAGATCTGAGTGGCCAGCACCATGCGTCCTGCCCCAGGGGTGAGGATAGCCCCCACCTCAGGGCCCCCAGGAGCTTAGCTTGAGAGCCATGTGGTGCCAACTTCCAGCACAGGGCCCGGGCAGCAGCTGGCACAGGGATCGGATGGTCTCGTGTAATCCAGCCGTGGCAGCTGGCAGAGGCCCTCAGCTCAGTCCCAGGGGCACGTCATCGCTGGGGCTTTAAGGGGACCAACGAGATGTGCCTCCGTGCAGGCCGCAGTGTGGGCACAAGGGGAGAGAGCTGCCTGCGGTGGGCGCTAGCCGGCTGTTGCGGGGAAGGATGGGCCTGTCTCCAGTTGCACAAAGGGCAGGGTTGGTTCTGGGGGCTGATTCTGACCCCGCATGGTGGCATCAGGATATGCAAGTGGATTGGCCAAGGGGCGGGTCCCACACTTCTAGGGCACTGAGCGTGGAGACCCTGCGAAATCGCTCCGGCCTCATGGAATCGCAGCTTGGCTCTGTCTGCGCAGCAGCAGCTGGGCGTGAGGCAGGTGCGGGGTGGGGCTGGGCACTGGCTTTTCTCCGGCAGCCTTTCCCCTGGCACCGACCTGCCCCCCAGCCTCTCTGCAACCGCTTCACCCCTGCTCCAGTCTCGCCCCACATGGACTCCATGCCCCGCCAGGGAGGCGGCTCCATTGAGTCTGCTCCGAGCCGGGCGGGAGGGGTGAAGCTGGGCGGTGTTGACCAGACCATCCTGGTTCTGCCCCCCAGACAGGAGCCAGCTCTGTAAGGGGTTCCTCCTCCCTGCCCTGCCCTGTGGGGAGCCCCCGCCGCAGGGTCGCACAGAAAGGCAGGGCCCAAGGACCCAGGCATCCTGGCCATGTCCTAGCCCTGGCTCCAGTTCGCACTGTGACTCTGGGGGGACACGGGGCTGAGCCTCTCTAGCACTCCCTGCCTCCGTTATCCCAGCAGTCTCTACCCCAACCCCGGGGGAGTGCTCAGGCCACGCGACGTTGGTTCTGGTCGGGTGCGGGCCAGTAGGGGTTGGGGGGAGGGAAGACGAGGTGGGATGGGTAGTGGTTGTGCTGGGCCCCGGGCCCGATGGATACCCGCCACTCCAGACTGGCACGCGGGTCAGTGACATGGCGACGGTGTGTGAGTATCGCCAGCCTTGGCCTTGGGCTGGACCGGGCATAGTCCGGGGGGCGCGTGGCTTGTGGTGAAAGCGTGGGACTGGGAGGTAGGAGAGGTGGGTTCCATCCCCATCCATCCTTCAGCTCGCAGCATGGCGCTACCCTGCTCCCGCCTCGGTCCCCATCTGTGAAACGGGCTGACAGGCTGTGGGGATGCGTGCAGCAGCTGTGGGGCAGGAGAGCGTGCCCATTACGAGGGCCACGGGCATACGCATCGAGGCTCCTTTTCCCCGCCACGCTCCTCACTGTCCTCATAGACTCATAGACTCATAGGTCAGAAGGGACCAATATGATCATCTAGTCTGACCTCCAACGTGAGCAGTGCAGGGGGGCATGGCTGTCTCCGTCCATTGCTGAGACCTCTCTGGGCCAGGAGGAGCCCCAAGACAGGGTCCAGAGAGCCTCCCTTCCCCAGAAACCAGTGTGTCTGCTCTGCCCTGTCGGGGCTTGACTCCGTGTTCTCAGCTGGGCCGAGCGGATCTCCATGAATCACTGAGCGCCGCCTCCCTCTTCGTCCACCTGCACCGAGTGTCTAGGCCTGAGCCGACCAGGGCAGGACGCCGGCCAGAGCTGTCTGGGGAGAGAGACTGGCCTGGAGGTGGGGGGTGATCTTGGGGGCTCACGGCCCCAGACTGGGCATTGCCATCCCATCCTGCTCCCAGCTGAATTCCTGGCCCTCTCAGTAGGATCCATGTTGGTTCTCCCCTTGGGCTGTGAGCTGGCGCTGGGTGCACTTGCAGGCCGGGGCAGAGAGCTGGTAGCACAGCCGCACTCCAGCAGCGCCTTTCTGAGGAGGACGGAGGGAAGGATTCCTGCTGCCACGGCCAGTTCCTTGCACCCAGGCTGGGGCTGGTCTATGAGGGTCTGTGGCCCGTCCTGGGGAAGGAGGGGGGTGTTGTGCTCTCTGTTCTCACATGGGGCTCGAAGCAAAGCTGTCTGGGTGCAGAAAGCTCCATATCCCGATGCTGCTGCTGCAGGCGTCGTGCACCTTCCTGTGGAGGGCTATGTCGGGGGCAGGAGACTGGCCAGGAGGGCCCCGGGTCCGCGCCAGGATTCCTGGGTTCCTAACCAGTCGCCCAGCAAGAGCACCAAGCCAGCCAGTGGCAGTCGCTGGTTTGGGGCGCTCCCTCTTGGCAGAGACCTCTCGGTTTTGCAGCAGCGTCTAAATCCAATCCAGGGGGAGCCCAGGCTAGAAAATCTCCATTTGCTGCCGTGGACGCCCAGAGGCAGCCCTGTTCCAGGACAGCCCCACTGTGGCGCCAAAGGTCAAAGGGCAGAACGGGAAGGGAGCTGAAGTGGTTTTACAAAGCGCACGTTGCCGAGCACAGCCTTGGCTTTCGGCGTGCGAGCAGACTCCGGAAGGGAGCTGCTCTGTCTGCCATGCGAGGGATGAAGCTGTCTACAGGAGGGAGCAAAGCTCAACTGATGGTAGCCACCTCCTCGCCGGCCTCTCAGCCGCCATCTCTCGGCCAGCCCCGTTCGAGCGGCTGCCTCATGGCCTCCGCCTGCATTGGCCCTTGGAGCTGTAATTCGGCCAAGGTTTTGCAGGGAACAGCTGCAGATTCAGCACACCGCTCGGGGCGTGGCAAGCGAGACCAGTCCTCTGCAGGGAGCAGAGCTAAAACCTGCTCGTGTTGCTCCCCAGGAGCGGGACCCCAGCCCAGCCGGGCTGTACATGCCTGCTGCGGTTGGCTCACGTCTCGGGGCTCACAGCCACGCTTGCCCGCCGAGCTCAGGTTTCCTTCCCCCTCGTAGGCGGCCTCTTGACTCTGCCCCCCTTGGACGAGACTCGAGGGTTGGTTCCAATCCTTGGGGTGCTGGTGCTGTTTGGGCTTCCAGCGCTGGAGGGGGAGGTTCAAATCCCCCCCTTGCCCCCTTTGCGACTTTGCTGCGAGAAGAGAAACGTCTCTGAGCTGTGGCCTGTCTCCCAGCCCCCAAATCAACCCCGTGGGGGCCCAGGGGCTGCGGTGGTGAAATGGCCCTGGAGGCGACATGCAGGGACTCCCCAGGGTGGAGGCTGCAACGGGCCAGGAGAGATTTATTACCCCATAGATTGCGGCAGGGCCTAGAGCCCAGCCCTTGTTGTGCTGGGCCTCGCACACACAACACCGTCCATGTGGGTAGCTTAGAAAAAAATGCCCTGGCTGCTTCGTAAACTCCTCCATCCTCTTCCTCATCGGCGGTGTCTGGTGCCCAGCGGTCCCGATCCGGGCTGGGCTCTGTTGCGTTGGGCTCTGCGGAACCGATGCAGAGGAAACAGCTCCCTGGGTCAGCCCCCGGCACTAGAATCAAGGAGCTGCTGCAGCCCCTGGGGCAGCGCATCCTGGACCGGCCCCAACTAGCAGGGCCCAGCATGTCCCGGCGCCCCAGGCGGCTGTGGTCTAACCCCCTGCTGGCTTTCAGCTTGGCGCTGCCGGCACTCGGCAGAGGGGGCTGTTTGCTAGGCTGGTGGCTGCCCGCTAGCTAGGATACGGCGGTGGGCAAGGCGAGGAGCTCCCGAGGAGACTGTGGTGTGGGCTGCGCTGGGGGCGATTTTTCAGAGGGATGAAGTGGTGTGGGCACGTCACATCACGAGACAGCAGGAGAGCCAGGGTCTTTGGGCCTGGCTGAGCTGCTGAGAGAGGGACTCGGGGTGGAGGATATTAGGCTAGCTGTGTGATCCCTTCTTCGCTCTCCCTCCCAATCCCTGAGATGGACCCCAGGCCAAATGGGCTTGAGCAACCGCAGAACTGCTCTAACTTAGGCTGGCCATCCCAAAGGTCCCATGCTGGGGGCTGTGCACACTGCCTGCTTCCCTAGCCCATCTTTCCTGTGCCAGGGGCCTGGGAGGGCTGTCTGGCCCATGCCCTGCTGCCCAGTTGGGACAGCCATTGGGTTTCTTTGCTACCCAGGTGAGGTGAAGAGCTGGCTTCGAGTTCCCTTTCATAACCTTTGGGGACCATTGTGGTGGACAGAATTCTCCCTGAGCCTGGAGGGCTGGGTGGGTGTTTGTGGGGGGCCTGGCCCTCGAGGGCAGGTAAGGCCTGTGATGCTGGCAGACCAGGTGCCAGTCCGTGCCAGGGTCCTCGTCTCTCAGCTGACCACCGACAAAGCCAGAGCTGGACGTGAGTCTTGCTGGCAGAGTTATAAGAATGTGTTTAGTGCTTAGAGTTTATGGAGTGCTGACGAGCGGTTCCTGGCATTAATCTCACCGATAACATCTGTGCCCATATTGTACAGCAACACTGGAGTGTTCTGGATTGTGAGCCTCTGTAAATCACCCCACAGGAGAGAGACATTAACCCGTGGGAAGTGCTGGTCTTCAGCAGAAAGCCTTAATGTCCTGCTTGCCAGGGATGGCCACGGACGCCAGATGGGCTAATGTGGGACATTAATGAGGACAAAAGACTTGTGTTTACTCCCCCCACTTCCCACAGTGGAGACGAGCCATGCTGGGGAATTCCTCCTGGCGGTTGAGTTTACGACTCAGAGCAGAAATGGGGAAGGGAATAAAAATCCCTAACAAGGAGGAACTGGATCTCATTGCTGCTGGGACTCGGAGGGGTGAGGTTTTCTAGGCCTAAGTAAGAGTGAACCCAGTGCTTGGGTTAGCCCCAAAGGACATACAGAGCTTGCTTAGTACAGAGGCGTCTATTATCTTTTGAAACTTTGGCTGTACCTCGTTTGTGTGTGCATGCTACCTGCTTTAACCTTGGAATAATGCATTTTCCTAGTTAGTCAATCTGGAGCTAGTTTATTACAGGATTGGCTACAGGCGGTGACTTTGGTGTGAGATCAAAAGAGCAAGGACAGGTCCTTTGGGATCGAATATTGCTGAGATTCGTGGTGAAAGGGACCCTCTTTCTCTCTCCCCTGCTCCCAGCCCTCATGCTAGTCATCAGCCCTGGGTTGGGGGCTCCCATGGGGTCCCTGCAGACTCCTGGTCACTGGTCGCCTCAAGAACTAATGGCTTATGTAAATGGCAGGGAGTTAAGAGCTGTTCAGCCTTTCTCCAGCCATCTCAGGAGCTTGTCCATTCTAACAGGCAGCTCTGCAACTGCGTTTTACATAACAGCTGGAGGAGCGTGGTCGACCGAGCTGTGCTAGGAGGCAGTTCGCCTCTGGAACTTGTGCCTAACCAGCTCAACTCATCTCAGGGCTGCTTATCATCCCAGGTCGACTGAGCAGGACCTTCTCCGATCACCCGGACATCACTAGATCCACCTGCCAGCCCCAGGGTCTCCCCAAGCGGACCTGTCTGTACACACGTCCAGCCAAAAATGCCACCATCTCTGTTCCCAGGGAGGTCTTAACACAGGCTTGCTGACAGAAGCTTCTCTGCCAGCCTGGCCAGACCGCCTCCTGTACACCTTCCCTGATCCCCTGCTGCCCAGAGTCTTCTCCAAAGTCAAAAAAGACCAGGCTCATCTCGTCCTTGTAGCATTGGCGGAGCCTCAACCCTTCTGCCCTTTCAGTTGGGTCTCCACTCTCTCTCCTGCTGGAGACTTCTCAGGATCACGGCCACCTGCTCTGCCCCAGCCTATGGGCACCTCCCCTGATGGCTGGCTGCTGCCGGGTTCTCGCCTTTGCAGAGCTCCTGTTCCAAGGATGTCCAGGAAGGGCCTCTGAATAATCGAAAACCCTAGGGGCACTTACCTGGCTCCATGGAAGCACTGCTCTGTTTGGTCCGTGTAGAAAGGCGAATCCACAGAGCACACACCCTGGAACCTTGCGCCAGGCTCTCTTCTATCCTGTTCGGCCGTGGGGTCTGTACGAGTGCACCTGGCAGCTCCCTTTTCTCCGCCTCCTCATCACCAGGTTCCTGGAGGGCGTGAGTAGATCATGCCCACCTGTGCCACATCCCAGCGCTGCTTGGGATCCAAACTTGGTGCTCACAAAATGAACTGGATTCACCATGGGAACCCCTTGCAACTTGCTTGCTACCCTACCTCTCTGGGAAGGAGCTGTTTCAGTTGCCGAAGAGCAGGCGAGTCGTGGCCCTGGTGTCAGAGTCTCCAGATACAGTTTTCCATAAGGGTAAAGTTTACCACCGTCCAAAGTTTCTCATGAAGGTTGTCTCTAGTTTCCATGTGAATAGGAATCAGCCATTGCTGTTCCCGAACCCCTTGCCTGTTGCACAGAGGGGAGACTTCATTTGTTGGATATGAGAAGAGCATTCGCTTTCCTTTGGAGCGTGCTACGTCCTCTAGATCTTCCCCCAGTTCATTGCGGTTGCAGACAGGGCTACGGGCCATCCGCTCTCTTCCACCAGCACTCGGCAGTGTCAGCAGAGGCTGCCCGGATGGGTACCACAGAGGGAGAATGTTCTTCAGCAGCTGGGCACCAGGCCCGCGCTTGCCTACTGTGGAATGGATACACGCAGCACATCTTGCAGAACGAGTTGCAGCCAGAGAGGTCACAGTTTGTTCCTTTTTATTTGGGGTTTTATTCTCCTCTTCCAACATGCTTTGTGCTGCAGAGCTGAGCTGACAGGAGGAGTCCCTGACATGACTCATCTTCATGAGAGGAGGCAAAATAACATGGCTTTTGCCCGCTTGTTGACAGTACATAGGAAAGTTCCCGCTGCAGCGTCCCACGGTGGTCTGTCTGGCGTCAATGGACCTTCCCCGTCGGACAGGACATGACTTTGTGTTGGAGCTTGGCCCTTCCCACTAATTACTGTCTCTCTCCTGTCTGGTGATTTACACAGTCACAGAGGTTCAACACGACACAGCCGCTCCAATGTTACTGTGCTGTGTGGGCTGCAGATGTTAGCAGTGACTTTAATGCTGGCAGCAACGCACGAGCATTCGATAAAATCTAACGCTAACAGTTCTCACACACCGGTGAGCCGGACTAATTCCAGCTACAGAGAGGTCGGTGCCCAGCTGCGCCCTGGGGATCCTGGCATCAGCTGCCACCTGGGCTGCTAGCCTCGCACCATGGAACTGGGGCATGGCAGCCAACCTCTTGGCCCCCTCCCAGAGGTGCTTGGGTGGTTATAGGGTTTTTACAGGTTGTATCTTAAAGTGCATGAAAAAATGCATCAGTCCAGCCTAGAGATGTGAATGCAGGAGCTCGGCCTGCAGTCCCCTGGAGTGAGTGCCACAGGGACAGCCATTGGGATGTAGGGAGGACGCCCTGGGGAGACCAAAGGAGGGCATGATAGGTGGAGAGAGTCACCCTGCTCTATGCTCCCCCTCCATCTGCTTTGGGGCCCAGGCTCCACCAATGCAGGGGGCAGAACCGTCCTTCAGCGCAGCGCGGTGCTAGGGGTGTGCCTGGCCCCTGCAGCAGAACTGGCGCAGGCCTTACCCCTCAGCACCCTGTGCCGTGGCAGAGCGGCTGGGTGCAGCGGCCTTCGGGCGGGTTGGTGCAGCGCTGTACCATGGGGCGAGTCTCCTCCCGACCCGGCTGGGGATCAGCAGGGAGCCCTGAAACGTGCGTTGGAAGCCCTCGTGAGTTGGGGGGTTCCCTCGCACCAAGGCTGAGTGTTAGCCGGTCCCTAAAATGGGATATTTCTCCTGCACGGGGACCCCTCGCCAGCCCCGAGGGGAGCGCCTCCTCCGGGGGCTCTGTGCGGGTGCTGCTGGCTCTGACGCGTGGTGGCCTCGCTCCCCTGCCCGTGTGCCTCGGCGTGGGCTTTGCCGAAGGACACAGTGAGGTACAGCGCACCTCATCGGTTGAACTTCCGTTGCCATGGCAGCCAGCGCTGCTGTCTTAATAGAGCACCTCATTTTCATCCGCTGTGCTGCTTTGAGTGTCGTTTCTCCCCATCCCCGGTTCCCTTCCGAGATCCGCGGGGCGTGGTAATTGCCGGAGGGAGGGACCCTGCATGTTTGCAGCCACAGCTCCAGAGAGGACAGGAGGCGGCTGGGGCGCGGGGGCTCTGGGCCTGGCACAGGAGGCCACATGCTGGGGGTCTCCCAAGGACTGGGGCTTGTAGCCAAAAGGAGACTGGTCCACGTGGAGCAGGGCGCCGGCGCCGCAGATAACCTGGGCAGTGGCTGTCTGTGCACCAGGGCCGGATGAGCTCCCTGCAGCATTGGGGTGCAGAACAGGGGGCTGCCATGTGGCTGGTCAGCGCCCCCTCATTTTGATATGTGAGATGGCCTGTGGTGCTCCCCCTTCACTTGACCAAGGTGGGGTGTGGCCTGCTGGGACCGTGGCCGGCTTAGGGTGACCCCCTTTCCAAAAGCTAAATGAGACACGTGCAGGAATCCCACCCCCTCCATGGCCCCGTCCCCTGCTCCTCCTTCCCCCAAGCCCCACCCCCTGGCCAGCTGAGAAACCAGAGCCAGGCAGAGAGGGGGGAGACCCGGCCCTCCACCTGCCCTGGTTGGGGGGCTGAAAGCAGCCCCTGGCCCCATTCCCCAGGTGCACCGCCAAAGGCAGGTGGAAGGTGCGGGTCTCCCCACAGTGACTCTTTCCATGGCCCGGCTCCAGTTCCTGGCCTGGCCAGGGGGCGGGACCTCATGGTGGGGCGGAGCTAAGGCCCACCTAAGCCCTGCCCACTGGGAAGAGGCTGGCACCGCCGCTGAGCCTCAGGCCGGCACAGAGCAGCACCACAGGGAATCCCGGCCACATGCTGGCCCAGAGTCATTCAGGACGGGTGGTCGCCTATTGCAAATGCAGCGATTGGCTGTCTTCTCTTCCAGAGCTCCTTCGCGGGGCCCTCACTGTGGTGTGGGAGCCCCACGTGGGGTTTCCAGCGTACCAGGGCCAGTCCAGGCACTGCTCTCCCTCCGCTGGCTGGAGACTGGCGCTGCTTGAGGTGGCGGCACAGGCAGGACACTAGCTCCGTGGCAGAAGTGCCCCTAGCTCTCCTCCATCTCTCCCTGGGCAGCACCTGCAGGGTCGGCACCCAGACCCTCCGCTCTCAAAGCAACAGCCCTGACCACGTGAACTGGAGGAGGCTCTCCAGCAACTGTTAACATATAGGGCTTATGACACACGAGCACGTAGTTCTGATCTTGTCCAGTAGAGGGCAGCGGCGCCCAGACACACCAGACGTTTCAAGGCTCAGTAGTACATAGGAGGGAGAGCGCTGGGCGCAGGAGGGGACGTTCCGCCGGGCCTCTCTCCAACTTGGATTTAATCGGAGACACGGGCAAAGGGGGCAACCACACCTACCAGAATCACCCCCTGCTCTGGAGATGGCAGAGCATGACCTCTCAGATATGCATGCTGCCTGGCCCCTTCCCGCCGCGCCACTCGTCCCTCCCCCACATTCTGCCAGTTGTCCCGTCAACCCCGCCCCTGCTCTGCCAGCCCCTTGCATCAGGGCCCCGTGGCTCCTTGGCACTCAGTATGGATCTGTGCCAAACGGGGCCAGGGAGAGCTGAAGATGTCCCCCGCCGCCAGAAGCCCCCCTTTGCCTGGCTCCTGTCGTTCCTAGGCTGGCATCAGAGGCCAGGCACTCATCTGCAAACCTCATCAAGTTCCCTGATATTTAGACATTCATTTTATTGCTTAATCGAGCTTGAAGTGGTTTAAATGACTACACGTGTTTGTGTGTGCGAGGGTGGTGTTTTACAGCCCTCGCCGGTGGCGGGGGGAGAGCGGTGGAGGTGGGGCGCTGGCGTGTCGGGGGCGTCACTGCCGGGGCTGCTTGCGGAGCGCTAGGCTGGGGGCAGCTCTTCCTCCTTAACTCACTTAGCTGAGCATCTGCATGATCCTCAGCCCCGTTGTCCAGCCCCGACTGCCTGCCACATAGAGGTGGCTGTTCTGCCCTGGCTCTGCGACCCTTTGCTGCTCCTGCTGCGTCTCTATCCCCAACACGAGCGGGACTGTCGAGGCAGGTGGGGGTCTTTCAGCGGCTGCCCCGTCACAGTGGGGGGAGGATGGCTCCGGCAGGAACCTGTGTGCCGCCAGCCAGCGTCCCACGTGGAATGGGTTTCGTACCGGCTAGGGGCTGTGCCAAAGCCCGCCCTTCCCAGCGGTAGTTGTGGGCGTTTTCTGGGCAGTGTGGGTGACCCAGCGTGGAGGCAGAGCGCGGGGATGCAGCGGTGAGGCGCCGCCTTCTCTTGTTGCAGATGCAGCTTCTTACCCGTTCACTCACACTGTATCCATCCCAGCCAGACTCAGCAGAGCTACCGGCTGTCTGCAGCTGGGATCGCCGCCCCGTCCCGTCCATGCCACTGACAGCATCCACCCCCCCGGCCAGAGAACTGCAGCTCAGCTGAGGTTCCAAGAAAGGGGTGACTTCAGCAGAGGTGCTGAAGTGCGGGTGTGCCCAGAGGGGCACCGTGCCAGGCTGCTGCCAAGCTGGAGAAAGCCTGGGTGTGACGCGGCCCTGCTCTCAGGTGCATGCGCTAGCTGAATGTGTGCAAAGCGGCAGGAGTGATTTATTAACCTGGCTTTTTACGGTGCTGGAAATCAGTTGATGTGGCAAACCGTAATTGTACCTTGCAGCGCTGAGAGCCAAGTGCCTTTCACAGCGCTAATAGCTTCGTTGTACAGTGTCTAGGGGTCAGCAAGCAAAACCGTGCCAGGCTTCCTAATGAGCCCATTTCTTGAGGTGGCGCTGCCCTTCCTCGGGCTGGCGAGCCTGCCTGGACTGAAGTTTAGTTTTGTTGTGTCGCCAGGAATTCTGCTCTGGGCATGCCTCACCCATGTGTGTCGGGGAGCACGAAGCAGCCGGCAGCTTTACGGCCTGCCTTCACGCCCCGTGCTCGGCAAGCAGTGGAACTAGCACCGCACTGGCAGGAGGGAGCCTGCCGCTGTTTGGCCGCCGCTCGCTCTTGGAGCTGCGCTTCCCACTCCTGGCCTGGCACCGGTGCTGATGGGCATCCCGCTTCAGCTAGCCAGCTCGTCAGAGCTCCCCGGCCAAGTGGGTTCCAGCCAGGACAGTGGGCAGGTGGGTGGCCCCCAGGAAATCCTTGGCTGTCGCGGGAAGCGTTGCTGGCGTTTCAGTCCTTGCCCCCCCCTCCTCCCCCAGGAGCACAGCTGCAGGGAGGGGGCCCTGGCCGCGTGATTATAGCAGTTTATTTTATTGCCAGATTTATAAAACTTACGACACTAATAGTATAAGGAGAGAAAAACAGCCAACCAGTTAGAATATTACAGATTTCACTTGGGGTATTGGGGAAATCGAGCCCAAGTTTGGTCACAAAAGCCAGGGTTAGAAAGTTACACCTGGACTACGAGAGAGAGAAAGCGAGAGGTCAAGTTAGGTCTGAGGGAAAAGTGGGCTTCGCCAGAGAAGAGAGCGCATTGGGGTCTCCCCACTCAGCGCAGCGTAAACCGGTGGAAGGTTCCTAGGAAATAGGCTGTTCAGCTTAGGGCCAGAGCGCTGGAGCCAGGCCGAGCCCCCAACACAATCAGTCGGGAAAAGATGAAGTCCCCGTGGAACTGACGGACGCAGCTTGTGGATCCAGGCATCAGAAGAGAGGTTTGAACTTGGGTAGGGGTTTTTGTAGGAAGAACCAGTGGTTCAAGGAAGGTCACTGGGTTTGTTTATGGGTAAACCATGACTCCAGGGAGTTTCCCAGGGTGGTTTTGTTCAGGCTGGACAATAGGAGCGGATCATTCCTGGCTATGGGCCGTGTTGCTCCTTCGAGGGAGCTCACGACGCAGTCAGGCAGGTTCAGTGTGTTGGACAGCAATAAAGGATCTGTGACTAGAATGGTCTGGTAACTGCGGAGCCGGCTGTGCGCAGGCGTGGGCTCATTAACATCAGGAGCAGAGATCTCCCATCCTGCCGTGTGTCCCTGCCTCGCTGATCCCGGAGTTCCGGGCGGTCCCTGCCTTGGAGCGTGGCTCTGCATTCGCTGTGCTAAGGAGACGTTTCCTGCTTCCAGCTTCGATGCCAATGAGGCTGTTTCCATGTGGTGGGGTAATGGAGATGCCTCCTTCTCACGTCTTCGAGGCTAGGGGAGTTGCCGTACTCCGGGGGGTTCAGTGTGTTGCCCACTGCCTTTCCAGTGCTTTTGGCAAGTCCATCTCTGATCGGTTCTGGTTCAAGCAGAGGCTGGCCTTGGAGGGTGGGGGGTTCAGGTGCGTAGAACAGTGGGGGGTTTGAGCCCTAGTTCCCCAAGAACACAGAAGTGACAGGTAATGGCCTCCCTCCGTGAGCTCGGCTCAGCCAGTCCCATGGTGACACGCCTGGGGGGAGACTTGTGCACCCTGCGGGACTCGTGCACTTGGCAGGTGCCAGCAATGACCGTGGCACAGCGTTGGCAGAAGAGTCGTGTCAGCCAACACGCTGCGGCCCAGGGGTCCTGGGGTGAGCCCGAGACAGGCAGGTGAAGGCGAGGCCCTTGTGGCCAGCCCAGCTGCTGTGACCCGTTTTCAGACCCGTCTCTCTCTGGCTCCTTCCTTAACCAGTTCCCAGGTGAGAGTCCTGGTTCCTTCCAGACTCATCCCCCCACCTCCCCATCCTTCGTTCTCCCGCCAGGGCTGTGCCCAGCTTCCCAGCGGAGCGCTGGGGCTTTGGCCGCTAGGCGTCCATGTCCTGGCAGGTGGGTTTTCTGTTGTCGTCTCAAATTTTCCACTGACATGGGCCAGCCGTGGCCAGGCCGTTTAATGCCGCATTCAGTCCACTCAGCCAGCTGGGCAGCACAAACACACCTGCATCTCCTGGCCGGCCCTGAGAGCAACCTTAATCCCGCCCCACAGGTAGCCGTGCGACATACATAGGGAAACTGAGGCACACACTGGCTTCATAAATACATGTTTTGGCCCCCTTTGGGAATGCTGTGGCCCAGCCATTGGGTTGTTCCAGCGACAGGCGACCACAACCGTGGGGCATGACCATGCCAGCGCCCCTGCGCTCCCCCAGCCTCCCAGGCTGTTTGCTGTGAGATTGGCGTAGATTGCTCTGCCGAGTGACGGGGCAGGCCGGGGCAGCATTGCGTCAGGCTGAAGCGCAGGGCTCAGGCCCCATTGATTTGGAACTGGCTGTAGCGTTGCTGTCCTCGGGGCAGGGGCGTTATTTGCCAGGCAGCGGATGTGAGCCCCGGGGGGGCAACACTAGTCAACGCTGCCCGGTGGGCAAGCTGCAGCAGGGGGTGCGAGCCCTGAGCACACTGCGTGGCAGGCCCGGCGTGGGCACCTCACAGGCCAGAGGTTATGGCAGGGTGGGGCTGGGGAACCTGACAGGCCACGTTCTCTTCCGTTCCAGAGCACTCCCCATCCCCCAGCGTGGCCATAGCCAGCGCATCTCGGCCCCGCCAGGCCGTCGCTCCCGCTACCTTGACAGGCCCTGTCGGAAAGGGCGCTGAGCCCGGCACGGGGACTCGGGCGGCCTGGGGTCTGTTCCTGGTTTGGCCACAGGACTCCTGGGCCAGGCTCACCCCCTCTCTGTGCCTCAGTTTCCCCATCTGGGTCTGTGGGGAATGCCCCCACCCACCTCCCAGGGGCTAGGGAAGGGCTCTGCGCCCCAGCGGGGTGGAGCTGTGTGATCACTGTACTTAGATGCTGTGCTGGGGGGCGCCCCCCTTCCCCCAGCACGTCCCTGTGTTCTGTCTCCCCAGCCCCAGGCTGCATGCCCATCGCCCATCCCCGGTGCGCCCCCATGGCTGCCTGCTAACTGGCCCCACCTCTCCCTCTGTGCTCCCCCAGCCCCACGGCTCTGTTCCCTTAACAACCCCCCCGGTGCGCCCCCATGGCTGCGTGCTAACCGGCCTGCCCCTCTCTGTGCCCGCAGGTGGAGGTGGAGGTGGAGAGCATGGACAAGGCCGGGAACTTCATTGGCTGGCTGCACATCGAGGGTGTGAACCTGTCTGTGGCGCTGGTGGAGCACGCCCTCTCCAAGGTGCACTTCACAGCCGAGCGCAGCTCCTACTACAAGGCCCTGCTGTCCGCGGAGGAGGGCGCCAAGCAGAAGAAGGAAAAGGTACTGGACGGGAGCACGAGGCCTGCGGGCCGTGGGCCCCTCCCTGCCCCGCAGCGCTCCCACTGTGGCTCCCAGCACCAGGGGGAAGGAGGGCACTGCCCGCTGGCCCAGCCCGGGCTGGCATCCAGCCCCATCCCCAAGCCTTTCCATCTGGCTCCTGGAGACAGGGCGGCCGGCGGTGCCCACCTGCGGGTTAATGAGCAGGGGTGGGCGCTGGGACCATGCCCGCCCAAACCTCAGGTCCCAGCCCAGTGATACCCGC
>ML675616.1:451793-479829 GCA_007922155.1 Mesoclemmys tuberculata | reverse complement strand
ACCCGCCCTTCTGTGCCTTCCGCCACAGCCTTCATTGGCCACAGGGGCAGCCGCCTGGCTGGGGTAGACTGGCTGCTTTGCCAGGGGCAGCCAGGGCTTTGCCTCGACCGGCTGAGGTGTGAAAGCTGAGGCTGCTTCCTCCGCACCTGAGCGCCCCTTCCTCTCCGCTCTGGGTCAGCCCCGTGCCCTCCTGTAGGGACACCGGCCTGGAGAGGAGTCACTGCGCGCCCCTGCATCCCCTGAGATCCCAGCACACCACATCCCCCGGCCCGGCAGCCCCGGGCGTCCCTCCACCCTCACCACAGAGCAGCAAGGCAAGATGTCGCCACGGGGGTCTGGCCAGGAAACTGCCTTTGTTCCCAGCAGGGTGCTTCCTTACAGAGACAGATGCTAGGATGTGAGCAGGCAGCTGGCTCTGGGGGAGAGCGGGGCCTAGTGGTTGTAGCAGCGCCCCTGGGTTCTGTCATGCAGTGCGGTTCTGCTTTGAGCAGCAGCGAGTGAGAGGCGCTGGAGGCTGTGGCTCTGCTGACGAGATGCCAGTGGCCCCTGTTTTCCCCTTTCGCTGCTTCCAACGTCCCCCCAAATCAGTTGGGTTCTGCCCATTGATGCCCAGAACGTCCCCTGGTATTTTGGACTTGATGGGCAGGGGCATGGGGACGGTCCCCTGCTGCACCCAGCTGGAGATGCTGCGGCGGGCCGCGTGGCTCAGCCAGGACGCCCCGTCTCGCGGGGGCAGAGCAGGGCGGGACTGACGTGTGGGAAGTGTTTCAAGGTCTCGGGCTGCGAGGTGGCTCTGGAGAGCAGGGTGGGGTGTCGCTAGTCAGCACCGTGGGGAGGAACATTGAGGGTTTGTTGGGGAGATCTGGCCTGATCCCCTGGCTCCGGTGGCCCCTCTCTCAACCTACACACGTGTGCTCACACTTGGGCTGCCTAAGCGGGACCCTCACCAGCTGTCCCAGAACTGTCCCATCATCGCGACCGACCCCCAGTGCCGGGGAGGAACCAGAGCCAGCCTTTGGTCCAGTGTCTGGCACTGGCCCGTCGCCTCCCCACTGCCATGTGCCACCCACCTTCCCACAGGCCCTGACCTGCTCCCTGTGTGCGTTGTCTCATCCGCACTGACCCTTTCCAGAGGTTTCAGGGCCAAGCCCCACCAGTCCTGGGGGAGAGCGCCCTCCACTGGCAGACGGACGCAAGCCGGATGGGAACCCCCTGCAGGCCTGGCCGGCTTGGGCCGTGTAACTTGCAGGGGCGTGCCACGGTGCCGTGCCAGGAGAGATGTGCCCCTGGGTGGCACTGACCGTGCGCACACAGGCAGAGGGACCGGCTTGGGAAGCCTGTTCCCTGGGGGTCTGAACGGAGATGGATGGGGCTAGCTGCTCTCCTGCGTCGGGCCCAGATAGGGCAAAGGCCATGAAGGGTCTAGGTCCAAGGCTCAGCCGTGGGCCCCCTTTCCACCCCACGCCTGAAGCAGCCTGGGCTGTGCTAGTCCCTCCTGTCCCCCAGTAGCTGCGGGGCTGGTCCCTGCAGCGTTGGCCGTGGCTTAGCACAGCCTGGGCTGATGGCTCCAAGAGCTGCCCAGGGACGCAGCCGCCCAGCGTCACAGCGCTTGCCGCGCTCCCCACAGCGCCGACCCCTGGGAAATGAGGCAGCACCTGGCCAGATGCTCCCCGGGCGATCGGCACCTTGTCACAGGTCCTGCAGACACTCCCTGGGGCAGAGGGGTCAGGGCGGGGGCTGAGGCTGGGGGTGGGACTGGGGTGTGTCTGTGCCCTTCCCTGCTCAGCTCCTGCACCCTGCGGCGCCAGCAGCCTTCCCGTTACCTGCATGGGACAGGCTGGGGAGCCCCCCCCCCAGCCCGGAGCCTGGGGAGGTCCGGACGCGGGGAGAGCGCCGGGAGCTCTTGCACGACTGTCTAGATGGCAAGGAGTTAAGCACTGGGTGTGTGGTCCCAGCGAGCAAGGGCTACGAGGCTGGCAGGGTGTGAACACGGGGGAGAGGCTGCGAACGGCCCCCACGGACGGGCGGGGACCTCACCTTCCCCTGAGACGAGCTCTCCTGCGACTGGCTGCAGACAGGGTTGAGGCAGAGGGCACCTGGGCCTGGCGGGCAGAGGGGTGCATGGCGTAGGGCTGGGTGCAGCTGGTGTGCGGCACACGCTGGAAGGGAAGGTGCATGCGCAGCGGTCGCAGGGCAGGCTGCACAGGCGAGATGGGGCGGTGCAGGGGGAAGACGCAGGCTGCCCAAGTCACCACATGGCGAGGGTCTGGCCTCACCTGGCCACACTCTGCAGCACGGGCCTGAAGCAGCTTCTCCCCCGCAGAGCAGGGGTCGTGCACGGGCCCCCAGGTCAGAGAGGTTCCCAGCACAGCTGCCTGTTGGAAAGCCACTCGCCACGGCACGGCGGGAGAGCAGCACACTCCAGATGGCCTCAGAGGCCAGCGCTCACACAATAAAGGCAGGCTGTTTTACTCGGCAATTAATGTTTTTATGGCCCTTTTGTCTCACTGCTGCCTGCCTGACAGTCCCCATCGCTCCGAGTTCATGTCAGAGGCAACAAGTGAGGAAGGATGGGAAAGAAATCAAAGCGTGAGAACGTATTACAGTGCTGGAGTGCTGGCAGGAATCCTGCCACGGCCCCTGGGCTCAGCCAGGCGTTTTCATTGGCATTCCAGCCAATTAACCTGCTCCTGCCGTACGCCTCCCAGCTCGTCTCGGTAGGTGGCGACGAATTCGAGGGGACGCCCTAGAGACCCAGGAGATGCTGAATGAGATGGAAGATTAGATCAAGGTTTCCCAGTTGCCACGTCTTGTCGTCCAAGAGCAAGGGGATGCACAGCGAAAAGGACAGCGGCATCTTCACCACCAAGAGCGGAGGCAATCCTTCTCTATATGTGGCTGAGTTAGCCTGGGGAACTCCCCGCTGCAGGACATCAGGAAGGCTGAGAGCCTAGCAGGACTCAAGAAATGTTTTGGGCACTGAAGAACAAGGACATCCAGAGCAAAAGCAGCGAGCATGGAAGCAGCCCCGCTGGGGTGTGGGTGGAGTTCCAGCGACCAGGGCTGCCTGGCTGGGGTTGTTAAATAACGTCCTTGTTTGCACACGCGTCGTGGGTAGCAGCGAGAGCAAAGCCAGAGGCACAGTCCCAGAGCACGGAGCAGTGCTAGTTACGTCGCCCGGGGCCAACGAGGTGGGGTTGGTTTGGCGCATTCAGGGAAGGGGGCACAGGCCAGCAGTGAGATCAGAACCGCAGCGATCTTCCAAACCGGGGTAACAGAGCTCCCACCTCCTCCTGTCCTGCTGCTTCCGCATCTTTGGCCTGTGTAGTCCGGTATCAGCACCCGGATTGCAGTATGGCTGGGGGGGAATGGCCAGCTACAGCTCACAGCAAACAAGTAGGGCTTAATGAAACCTGCCAAGTGGGGACCCGTCCGATCCAGAGATTAGGTGTGAATATTTACAAGCCGACAGGAGCCGCCTTCGGAAACGTTCCAAATGGCGGCTCCCCGGAGCCGGGCTCCACTGCTGAAGCAGAGCAGGTAGCCAGTCGACTCCTTGGCCTAGCCGCCGACAGGCCAGATACGTACGTTCTCCCCAGCCACACAGCACCCCAAGAACTCGGGCCACCGCTCGCAGCACGGCACCTTCTCAGCGTGCCAGGGGTCAGCATCCCTCCTCCGTCCCTCCCCACAGCCATGGGTGGAAGAAGGGACCCCGGACTGGCTAGAGTGGGGACGGACGGCAGGCGCCAGGCTGAGAATGGGGAGACGGACGCCCCATGTCTCTCTTTGATCCCGTGCAGGGGCAGCGCAATGCCAGCAGCCAATGCGGATTGATCCAGCTATTGCCCCCGACAGGAAGCGACATTCGCGTACGTCTCTTCAAACCTCTGAAACGAGCCCTCCGTGCAGAGCGCCTGGCGTGGGCTGGGAGGCCGGGGAGTGCACCGTGAGCTGCCTGTGTTCAAGGGAAGCCTCCATGGCAATGGAGCCAGCGAGCCGTCTTGGAGGCTTAATTGAGTGTGCTCTTTTGGGAGTGCTTCACAAGCGGCGGGGCAGGGTCCCTGGGGCTCCTGCCAACCGTCCACTTAATTCTGTCCTTAATTAAATCCAAGGCTGATTCAGCACCTGGGGACACGTGCGCTTCAGCGGAGTGCGCCAGCCCCGTGGGGAGCTCACGTGAAGGTGCTTGCGCTCTGATTAGCAGGGGCCAGCATCCCCCTCGCTCCCCTGGGTCTGCGTGAGCTGAGCTCCTTTCAATCAAGTGACCCACGGCACTGGGGCCGGCTGCTCTCGGATCACATGGCAGACCCAGAGAGCCACAACTCCCTAGCCCAGCTGGGGAAGGGGACTGGCACCGCTGCCTCTGAGTGCCCCCTAGGCCCCCCAGCTTTGTGTCTGGCTGCCCCTCCCCCCCGGATCCTAGCCCCCTGGAGAGGCCGGCAGACCTTGGGGCCGGGCGTTTGCTTATCAGAAAGCAAACGAGCTGATCCTGCGGGCCCTAGCCCTCCCCAGGACCCGCTGCCTGCTGCTCCCTGTCCCCTGCCCTGAGCTTCTCAATCGTGCTGCACGTCCTCTGTGCTTGATCTCCAGCCCTTCACTGGGTCCCTGCAGTCTCGTCTGCATGCTTTCTCCCTAGCTCGCTAGCACCACCCGCATCCCAGCTCTAGGCTCCAGCAGCCCTGGCTGGGGCAGTTGGAGAGACAATGGGACATTAACCACTGGAAGGGGTGGGCAGGGCCTGCCCCCTCTCCTGGGTGCATGCTGCAGGCAGACCCCAGCCCCTCTGGGCTGGCAGCGCTGGGCAGCACATGACAGTGGCGCCTGGCTTGTGAGCGAAACGTCCCGCAGGCGAGAGACGGCTGCTCTGATTTGCAGAAGGAGCATGAGGCCGGAGCGGGGACAGGCTTGATTTAAGCTGGATACCAGCAAAACACCCTGGCAGCGAGTCGCACTGGGTTGGGGCATCGTCTCCCCAGCAGGCTGGGAAGCCTTGTCGCCTGGGATGCTTTATAATGGTCCAGGGGGGTGAAGGATGTGCTGTGGGGAGCACCCCTGCGCTGGCATCTTGGCTGGACGATGCAAGAGGATTTTCCCGTTCCCTGCCACCCTCTGATCACTGGGGGCTGGCGCTGCTGCCCTGACCAGGCCGGAGCCGTCTGGCACCACAGCGCCTTGCGGCAGGACCCATCCCCGGCTCCAGGGGCAATAGAAGCCATTGGCGTGCAGCGGTATCAGCAGCCAGCAAGCAGCTGGCTGTCAGCTCAAGCTGGACCCCCCATCCCGGAGCCTCTCGGTTGGGCACCGTGCCTGGGAGAGATCCGCACAGGCAGCCGCGCAGAGCTCAGTGCGGCAGGGGCAGAGCAGAGTCACAGTGCCAGCCCGGGGCACGCACCCCGCGTATCTCCAGACCGTTCCTGGGAAGAGAGCCGCCTGCAGGGACAGTCCCAGGCCCACAGCCCAGCACGGGGCATCCAGCACAGGCAGCGATTCTCCGGCTCCAGTAAATCAAATCCCGAAACATCCAGGGCCAAATGGAGCTGAAGGGGCCTTGCTGCCATACACCAGCTGAGGGTTTGCCCAGTGACTCCGCTCCAGCACGGCCCTGCCCTGCCACAGCAGCCCGTGTGCCCTTCCCAGCTAGCCTGTCAGCTCCGCTCCCCCAGGGTGCGTCAGCCTTTCCCTTGGACAGTGCCTCTCTGCTGCGTCTTTGGATGAAGCCTGGCAGATTTGTAATGTTCAAGGGCTCGCCTGCGCAGGTGCCTCCTCTCCCGGCTCTCATGCATCCTGGCTTGCTGCACTACGACAGTCATGGCCACTTGGGGCTGCCCCAGAGATTTGGCTGTTGCTTCTTCAGCTCCCCCACCGCCTCCACCAAGCCAGCCAGGGCCCTCGTTAACGGGCAGGGTAGGCTGCTCGCACCGACAGCGCACGGGGAAGGGATGTGCTAGCAAGGCTGGCGTGGTGGGCTGGCTCGGCCGATAGAACTGGGACGACGTCTGTCTTCATCACACCCACCCGTAGAGCTGCCTCTAGCGCTTGGCCAGAGCTGTGGAGGAGCAGCCTTGGCTCTGATCCCGGCCCTCAGGAATCACTCGGTCTCGTGGCATCTGCGATTCCTGCCCTGTGCAGCTCGAGGGACCGAGGGAAGCTCTTTGCAGATGGTTCCTCAGGGCCCCTTGTGAGTTGTGCCCAAGAGAGACTGTCTGGCTAACGTCTCAGGCGTGACTCCCTGGTGCAATGGGGCTGGGGGGGTCCGTATCACTTTCTCACCCACGTTCTCCTCTTGCAGCCGGGAGCCTGGCTCGCTGCTGCCTGGATGGCTGTCCGTCCTGCCTGCGTCTGCTTGGCACTCCTCCGCCATGCACAACAGCCAGCCTGGTGGGGCAGGGGGCGGCTTCTCTGCGCTGGAGGGTCAGAATTGGGCCAGCCCCGTGGAGCTGTCTGGGCTGTTCTGTGCAGGGAACCCAATGGCCAGAGAGGCCACCCTCCACCCCCCCATTCCGGCTTGGAGCCTGGCACAGAATCCATGCCCAGCTCGAGCTGTTCCAGAAACGGATTCAGCTACCCAGGGTGCTGCAACAGGCATCTGTCCCCAGAGGCAGGTGGGCCCAGGGGCTGTAACTTCCCCTGTGGATGTGGGGGGGTCTCTCCCCCAGCCATAGTACGGCAGTGCTGGCTCAGCGTTTCCCATCCCACGTGCGACTCCCCTGGCAGGGTGCCCCGCGGAGCCCCAGGTTCTGGCCCTCCATAAGCCCTGTGAGACCCTATGCACCAAGGCTGGAGCCTGCATCTGGCTTTGTGTCCTGGAGAGTCCCTCCCTCGCACCCCAGCGGGCTCGCAAGTCGGCAGAGCACCTCCTTAGCAGAGCCATGTCCTACAGCCGGCGTGGGCGTTGGATCGGTGGCCATAGTTTGGAGATGGGTGTGGCTGGCTATTAAAACAGCCCCCGCCCCAGAGCCAGCAGGCTGTGCAGAGGGGTGGACTGCACTAGCTCTGGGGATTGTCTGCGCCTGGGCCCCATGTTGCCGTGGCTGGGTCTGGTCAGCAGCCCCTGGTTTTCCTCGCCTGCGTTTCCATTCCAGGGGAGGCCAGAGGCAAACTGTATGTGTTCTGAGCCCCCCCCGCGCCTTCCTCCGGTGTGAGCGATGACAGGCTGCCCGGCCCCCTGGTATGGAGCTGCCTCGCTCACCCAGCCATGCGCAGGGCTGTTCTGCTGCCTCGCGCGCACCAGAGACGCAGCCGCTCCCCCGGCACAGCTGTGTACGCTGGGCGTGGCAGGCCGCCAGCTGTGTTCCCCTGTTACTGCTCACAATAGGCACCAGGACCCCGGGGTTCCCAGCTCTGGGATGGGGGGTGGAAGCTCTGCGGGTTAGGGTGTGTGGAAACGGGGTCAGGACTCCTGGGTGTGGTCCTGGCTGCGTTACTAATCCTGGGAAGAGCTGTGGGGCGTTGCTGCCGGGAGTGGGAGTGCGCTGTGGGGAGCAGTCTGGGGAATGGACTCGAGACAGACGTGAGGCTTTGCTGTCCCTCACCTCTGTTTTCTTCTCGCTGAGGAAAGTAGAAAGGAGCATTAACGCTGGCAAATGAAGTGAAAAACAGAATTAGGGAGGCCAGAAAAGCCTGAGAAGAACGGCCAGCCAAACACTCTAAAAGTAACAGCAAAAACATTTTCAAGTACATCAGAAGCAGGAAGCTGCTAAACAACGTGTGGGGCCATTGGCCAGTCGAGATGCGAAAGCCGCACTCAGGGAAGACCAGGCTAGTGCAGAGAAGCTAAATGAATTTTTTGCATTGGTCGTTACGGCTGAGGATGTGAGGGAGATTCCCAAACATGAGGCCATTCTTTTAGGTGACATATCTGAGAAACAGTCCCAGACGGGGTGGCAAGGAAGGAAGCTTTGGAACAAACGGATAAATTAAACAGCAAGAAGTCACCAGAACCAGATGGATCCACCCAAGAGTTCTGAAGGAACTCAAATGTGAAATTGCAGAACTGCTAACTGTGGAGTGTGACCTTTCATTTAAATCAGCTTCGGTCCCACATGACTGGAGGACAGCTAACATGGTAACCAGAGACGATCCTGGCAATTACAGGCTGGGAAGCCTGACTTCAGTACCAGGCCAATTGGTCGAAACTCTAGCAAAGAACAGAATTGTCAGACACAGAGATGAATACGACTTGTTGGGGAAGAGTCAACATGGCTTTTGTAGAGGGAAATCACGCCCCACCATCCACAGGAATTCTTTGAGGGGGTCAGCAGTGTGGACAAGGATGATCCAGACATACAGTGTATTTAGATTTCCTGAAAGCCTTTGACACGGTGCAGCTCCATCCAATTCAGCCTGTGCCAGTAACCCAGCTGCGTTGCCTACGGCCTGCAGGTGCACCCTCTGTCCACATCCAGGGCTGGGAAGGACACCCACTCTCTGCTCTGCCATTCCCCAGGCCAGCTGGATGTGGAGCTGGCCCCCTGCCTTAGGACCAGGGGGGCTGAGATCTCCTCCCTTGTCTCCCCCCACATAGACGAGTGTGATGGGGTTTTCCACCCCCTTATTGGGGGTCGGGAGTTGCGTGTATGTGCGTTCCGCTGCGCCCGCACCCTCGGCTCGCCTCTGCCACTGGCCACCTGTGCCAGGTCTCACTGCTTCGCCTCCGAGCGGCTGTATGGGACTTGACACGCTGTCACGTCGAATCAGCGTCCTGGCCTGCTCCTGCCATGCTGGTGTGCAGAGGCCGAACGCCGGGGTGACGGCGCCGCTCAGCACAGGGCTAGGGTAGTGGGGGGTGGGGGGAACCGCCTCTCGGCAGCTGTGTCCTTCCCAGGACGCCTGGGCACAGGGTGGGTGGGCTGGTGCCCACTACCTGTGGTGATGCCCATGGCACCAGGGCCGCACCACTCAAAGCAGGGCTGTGAGGGGCGCTGCTGTTCCCCCATGCGGCCCTGGTGCCAGTGCCTGACAGGACAGGGCAGAGGAACAGGGAGCTCCGTTTTACACAGGGAGCCGATTGCCTAGGGAGGGCTAAGGCTGTGAGTGACCTAGCGGGAGACGGGCTCTGCCAGCCAAGGGCTGTGACCAAGCTGGATGGATGGGGGGGCTGCAATGACTCCGGTTCTCTGGGAGCCTGGCCGGTAACCCGTCACCCTTCACAGCTGGTCCATGCCAGCCCAGGGGACCCCACAGTGGCTCTGGTCCGTTGTCAGGAGGGAGAAGAAGGGAGGGTTAATAACACATCGGTGCCTTTGAGCCACAACTGCCCTTCACCCCTTCCCCCGAGCACCCCCGTTCCCCAGGTGGGCGGCCCTGGAGGCTGGCTGGGCTCAGCTCGTCACTTTGCAGCTGGCTAATTGCAGCTGGAGCATGTCTGCGCGGCTGCCTGCTGCGGATGCTGAGGTCTGCAGCCATGTAGCGCTCCCCGGGGATAAGGGGTGGGTCAATGCCCACGGGGGTCTCCAGTGCAGCTGGGTCGCCAGCTGGGTGGGCACAAGACCCCAGCCTGCAGTGGTGCCAGGGTGGCTGCATCTGTAGCAGGCAGGGACGAGTCCCCCAGTATTTGGGCCCTGCCCTGCCAGGGGATGAATCTGCGCCTAGTGCCAGCCCATCCCCCTGGCACTCTAGAGTGCTCAAGCCCCTCCCCTGGGCTACCCTGCCTTTGGTTGTGACTGGCTCCCTTCCCTGCCCCAGGCGGCAGTGGGGTCTAGTGGTTAGAAGAGAGGGCTGGGGGTCAGAACTCCTGGGTTCAGTTCTTAGCGCTCCCACAACTTCACTCTGTGCCCGTAGACAGGCCCCTTCCTCCACCCCCTGCCTCAGTTTCCCCATTGCTAACGCAGCAGGGTCCCAGGCAGGGCAGTTGTGTAGCTGTCCAGGGAGCCCCATGGGATTCCAGCTGGCATTCCCGAGACAGGAGTGGGACGTGTGGATGGGAAGCCCACAGGGCGAGTGCTGAAGGGAAGGAGGGCGAGTGATGCGGGGAGATGCCAGGCTCCAAGGCATGGCAATGAAGGCAGCTCGCAGCCCGGGCCCCATCCCTGCTCCCCGGCCAGCAGTAGGTCAATTGTTTTGTTCTCCTCTCGCTGCCGGTGCCTTGGAGACTTGGGTCCAAATCTGCACCCAGGAGGCTCCATTGGCTGGGCTGTGGCCCCTCAGCTAATGCTGAGGTCCTGGGATGCTGAGGTCCCAAGCAGGTGCCTCAGGTCACGGCACATGCGGGAATCCTGGACCCAGACATCGGGCTGATGAGCTGCATCGCCTACAGAATCCGGGAGCGGCTGGTCACGGGTTAAACCTGCAGCTGGATAGTTGCATGGTGCCGGGATCAGGCTGCTTACACGTGGCCGGCTCTCCCGGTGCCCCCCAACCCCAACCAACAGCCCCCGGCTATCCCAGCCCGGAGCTTCCCCTCCCTCCACCAGCACTCCTCATAGCCGGCCCACAGCCCCCCGAGCAGAGGCCGCGTGGTGCAGTGGGTCGGTGCTGTGCCGGGGGCATCCCCCTGAGGATGGCAGACTCTTGTTGGCGCTCTGATCCCATTTCGGCACCCCCTGCACTCCCTCTCACCCTGGTCTCCTCTGCCCGGCAGGTCTGGTCCCAGTACGAGGAGGCGCCGGTGGAGGAGGTGGTGCCGGTGCTGGAAGAGAAGGAGCGAACCGCCAGCTACAAGCCCGTCTTCGTGACCGAGGTCACCGATGAGCTGCACTTCTACGTGCAGGACGTGGAGACGGGTAGGTGGCTGCTCCTGAGCCCTGGCACGGGGGAAGGGAGGGGGACTGATCCTGTGACCGCGGTGGGGTGGGACAAGGCAGGGCTGGGGGGACTGTTTGCCCGGAGGGCAGGGTTATCGCCTGCAGGCCGCGGCCCCTGGCAGGGTGCTGCTGGCAGAGCTGGCGCCCCCCAGCTACCGGCACCCCAGCTCAGCCGGCATGGGCGTGGGGTAGAGGGCGAGGGGCTGTGTGGGCAGCAGGCTGACGGGGGGACTGGAGGAGCAAGGCAGGCAAGAGGCTCGGATGCAGTGTTGTGACGTGGGGAGGGGCGAGGCTCCAGCACCCCAGGAGGTGCCCTGTCCGTCCATCCGTCCCCTGCAGCCCAGTTGCTGCTGCTGGCTCTCGTGACCCCTTCCCCGGCCTGCGGGCAGTGCCGGCCTGGCATGGTAACGGAGCCCCGCGGTGCCGCCCGGACACCCGGCTAACAGACTCCACGGCCAGCCTCTGAGAGGGGCCCCTTTGGCGTCACGAGCGTCCTCTGTGTGTCGCGCTGCTGGGGAGCGGTCCCCGCTCAGGCCTGGTCGGTGCGTCCCCACCACAGGCGAGATGTGGGCCTGTTCCACCCCCAGCTCCTCAGCGCCCGCGGCAGGGACGCCTGCTCTCAGCTCAGGGCGGTCCCAGTGGGGCCTCAACGATCCGGAGTGGCCTTGACGCCGCCTGCATCCCCCCGGCCCAGTCCGTAGCCAGGGCTCTGACCCGCGCCTCCATGGCCCCTCCCAGGGCAGCGGCCCTGCCAGGGCTCTGGGCCACGGGAGCCAGGGCAGGGAGGGCAGCACCGACCGCTGGGGTCAGCTGGGGCTGCGCGGATCAGACAGCTTGCAGCTCCCTGGCCACGCAGAGCTGGGCGTGGGCGTTGTGCTGCCACGGCTCTTTGGGCTGCGGGTCGGGAGTGTGGGGCGGTGGCAGGGTGGCCGAATTGGAGTGCCCGTCCCGATGGAGTCGGACCATGCCTCAGTGCGTGAGCACATCCTGCCTTGGGCAGCGTTCATTGGCCCAAACGCACCCACTCCGGGAGAGGGTCGGGAGCAGCAGCTCAGCTAGAGCGAGGGGAAACCGAGGCAAGGCTGGATGCAGGATTAGCCACGGGCTGTCTCTGCGGCTGCCAGTGTGGCTCCCTGTGCCCGCACCCGCTCTGCTTCCCTCCTCTCCAGCATCCACTGCCCGGGCTGGGCTTCCTGCTCCACGTGCCCAACCTCCACCACGCTGCCCACGCCAGCCACGTCTGCCCGAGCCTGCACCCCCAAGGACCGAGCCGGCCCTTGGTCCCGGCGTGCTGCCTACAAAGCGACGGAGCCGGTTGTTCACAGAGACGCCCTCCCCCATCAGTGCCCATGGGGAGAGAGGCCCGGAAGGGGCACTCTGCCCCCCGCCACGCCTGCACCGTTGCTCCCGCGGTGCCAGGGGCCCTCCGCTGTCTCCCTGAGGTCCTGCCTCCTCGTGGCCAGCCCTGAGTCTCGGTCCTTGGATGAGCTCTGGGGGGCAGGCCCACAGCACTGTGGGGACCAGTGCCTTCTGCCTCCTTCAGCTCCTCGCCGGCTGCGCTGGCCCTGCAGTGCCCCGTCAGTGGTGTGTGCAGTTAAACAGCTGCCGTGTCCCTGCTTGGACAGTCACAGTCTCGCGCTCCGCGGCGCCCCATGAGCGGAGCTGCGATGGCTCCAGCTTCGGCTCCAGCGCCTCCCAGCCGGGTGGTGCCATAGCCTTCGTGCTGGGGGCCGGTGGTTTTAATTCGACTGAGCTTCGCCCGCGCCCCCCTCCACCCCTCCTCCCCGTGCTCTAGCTCCCGCTGGGAGGGAGAAGCACCGGCTCTGCCCGCCTTCACTCTGCTTTGCCGGGGCCTGTCTCGCAGTTCCGGTCCCGTGACGGGCTCAGCCGTGCCCAGCGGGGACGTTACAAACTCAGTCAGAGGATGAAAAGAGGGAGCGAAGCTGGAGCGGGGTCAGCGAAGACCGTCGAGACCTGGCCACGAATGCGACTCGCGGCGCTCAGGCTGGTCAGCACCACAAAGCACCGAGGAAGGGTGACCAGCGAGCGCATGCTGTCAGCGCCCACCCGGGGAACAGTGTTTCATACAGGGCTCCTCTGTCTAGCAGAGAAAGGCGGACAGAAGCCAGCAGCTCGAAGGTGAAGACTGCCAGTGAGGGGTGAATTTTTAACCGCGAGAGCAGTTACCCACGGGAGCCGTTCGCCGGGTCGCGGTGGATTCTCCAGCACTGGCCATTTTGAAATCAAGGACGGTTGTTTTTCTGACAGCCCAGCATCATGTCCAGCGGGTGAATTCGGGGCAGCCCCCTGGCCTGTGTCGTACAGGAGATAAGACTAGAGGGTCATGGTGGGCCCTGCCCACCCTGTGATCTACGGTGCCGCAAGAGCTCCCAGCTGCAGCGCTACGCGCCAGGCTGCCTGTGGCCGGTTACTGAGGCAGGCTGCACCTCGGCGAAATTGAGTCTGTTCTCAAACTCTGCGTGAAATCAAGCCGGGCCACTCGCTCTGCGAGCAGCGTCCAGGCTGCCTAGCACTGCCGGAGCTGGGGCATGCCCGTGGCTAGGGAGTGGGTCCCGCCTGCGCTGAGCAGCCCCGCATTGTTCTGTAGCTGCCAGCGGTCTCAGCAGGCCGCTGGTTCTTGGTCAGCAACCGGGCCTGGCCCAGAGCAAGGCTGGCCGGGACTGCGTGTCCCGGCCACTTCGGATGGACTCTGGCACGCCGCGGGGCTGGGCTGCGTCCCCTGAAGCTGGCCTGGGAGCTGGCTCGGGGTGCAGACAAGAAGTGGCTTGCCCTGGGGCCTGTAGCAAATGGATTTAACCCCTTGAGGGGCCGTCTGGAGCCTTTGCCCAGGATTCCAGGGTCTCCGTGAATTATCCCCCAGCCGGAGGAGGCAGGACAGCGGAGGTCTGCCGGCAGGCCACGGTTCCTGGCAGGGGACAGGTGCCCAGACGGACAAGGGCGGTGACAGGCACAGCCGGGGGCGGAGGGGCTCTCTTCCTGAGGGCGAGGTGGGATGCTCGGCTAGATGGGCCCTTTGGCCGGATGCTAGGCAAGAGAGGCCCTGGGAAGGCACCATGCTGACCTGGCCCAGTGGGGGGATCTGGCCAGGGGCAGGCAGCTCTCCCTCTGCCAGGAAGAAGGTCTCCGGCGGTGCGGGCACACCTGGCCAAGAGGGCAGGCCATGGTGTTGCCCGTGGGCCGGCTCTGGCCGTGGCCCCCGCCCTGACTGGCTCTCTCGCCCTGCAGGGACGCAGCTGGAGAAGCTGATGGAAAACATGAGAAGCGAGATCTCCAGCCACCCGCCTGTGGAAGGGTCCTACGTGCCCCGCCGGGGAGATTACTGCATCGCCAAGTTCGTGGATGGGGAATGGTGAGCCGCAGAGCCCCGGGCCCGACCCCTGTTGCCACAGGCCACGCAGAGCCCAGGTGTCCAGCACCCTCCCAGGGCTGTTGGGTCAGCTCTGAGCATGCCAGCTCCTGGGAACGGTGCCCGGGGAGCCTCAGGCCGGTCCTTAGCCCACACCCCAGGGAAGGTCCCTCGGCTGGGGGGCACATTGGGAGAGGGCAGTCCCCATCCCAGCCGGGCCAGGAGCCAGGGGGAGCTGAGCCATGGGGGCCATGTCTGCTCGCCCCGCAGCCCCCCAGGGCCGGATGGAGTGTCCGGGGATTGCTGGGTGAATGCAGGGCAGGACTGGGTGGATGGCAAGGCAGGTTGTCTAGGCTGGAAATGCCTGTGGCGGGGGTCGCAGCCCTCTGAAGGGAGAGGGGAGCCCTCGAGCCAGCAGCGTCCATGTAGCAGCAGAACAATCCAGGTCACAGTGTGCAGAGCCGGACCCAGCACCGCCAGCCCTGCCTGAGACGCCCATCCCTGGGGCAGGCGAGGACGCCCCGTCCCCCCCGGGAGCTGGCGGAGAAGGGCCGTGGCCATCGCTGTCTGCTCTGAGCCCCAGACGAATCTGCCGGCTGATTCCCGCCGCCGCGGGCGTGTTGGTTCAAGCAGCGCCCATCAGTCTTTTCGTTAGTCGCGCTGCTTTATGCACCGAGGGCCCCATCGACCTGCTCCTCTCCCCGGCTCCCCCCTCGGCTCACCTGGGCATGGACCCTGGCGACCTGGCGCTAGGGCCCCATGGGGCAGGGACAGCAGGGGAGAGGCTGGGGGGCCCGAGTGGGGCTGGCATTCAGGGTGTGGGGGTGAGCAGATTTCTCCCCAGTCAGCCTCCTCCCGGCTCCGGTCAGTTGGGGGCCAGCCATGGCCCTGGCTGGTGCGGGGGACGTGGGGCACGTGGGGCTGGTTCTCACCCCGAGTTCCCTGCTTGCCAGGTACCGGGCCCGCGTGGAGAAGGTGGAGTCCCCAGCCAAGGTGCACATCTTCTACATCGACTACGGCAATGTGAGTACCTGGCGCTCTGCGGGCACGGGGCCCCAGGGGTGCGCATCCCACCCATGGCAGTCAGCTGGCAGGCCGTCTGTCTGCAGCCCCCCGGGACAAGCGCAGGCGCTGGGCAGCCGACCCAGCCAGCAATCACAGCATGGGCTGCTTAGGGCCAGGGCTGCACCCCCCGGCCCAGGAGTGTCCAGGGCTGTCTGGGGCAAGGCCGTGGGTCTGCGAGGCAGGGTGGTTGGGAGCCCTGGCACAAGGCCATCACCCATGGGGCAGGGCAGCTGCCGAGGTGCAGAAACGGCCCCCAGCAGAGCTGCCTTCAGCCCTAGACCCCCCCAGCCCAGCTCCATGCAACGGGGTGAGGTGAGCGGGCATGTTGGGGGGGCACCAGCTCCGCCAGTGGAGTGGGGGGGTCTCCCGCCTCCTGGGGGACGCTGGTCTGTGAAGCGCTTTGAGATCCATAGGGCAGGGCAGAGCCTTGCCCATGCAGCCTCATCATTGCCCCTTTGGTCCCAGTCTCGGGGGTGGTGCTAAAGCTCGGCTGCCCCCCTCCGCCATCGGTTCCCGGGTTCATTTCATGCTGCCTGTGATTTGGCCGAGCCACGTTCTGGGCCTGGCAGCTGGGCCCGGAGGCCGCAGCACAGTCTCGGCCATGGCAGTGCCCGGCCCAGCTGCTCTCCATCCCCCCGGGGCAGGAGGGCAACAGCAGCACTCGCGTCCGACCCCACGCGCCGAGCCTCCGGCAGCTCGGAGATCTCAGGCGACAGGCGAAGCAGCGCAGTCCTCATGTCGCCCTGCTGCACACTGCGGGTGAGAGCGCGTCCAGCCCTGGCTGGGGCTAGCCCCACGCCCCGTGGGAGAGCTTGGCCCACCAGGCCGACGCCCCCTTACCCGAATGCCCACCGCCCCCTGGCATCGCCCCGACTGCGCCGTCCCTTTGCTATCTCTGCAGAAGGAGACCCTGCCCTCCACGCGCCTGGGCACCCTGCCGCCAGCCTTCAGCACCCGCGTCCTCCCCGCACAGGCCACCGAGTACAAGTTTGCCTTCATCCAGGTGCCGCAAGATGTAAGTGCGCAGGCGGGGACCCAGTGCCACCGCAGGCAAAACGCATCTCTTCCTGACGCACATCCGTCTCCGTCCGTCTGTCCTTCTGTCCCTCCCCATCTCTTCCTGACGCACGTCCGTCTCCATCCGTCTGTCCTTCTGTCCCTCCCCATCTCTTCCTGACGCACGTCCGTCTCCATCCATCTGTCCTTCTGTCCCTCCCCATCTCTTCCTGACTCGGGGGGGCCCTCTCTCCGCACGTCCGTCTCCGTCCTTCTGTCCCTCCCCATCTCCCTCTGGCTTTGCACACCCAACCTGCAGCGCCCAGCCCCTCAGAGGATGGTCCCAGTTGGGCCCCCGCCCTGGGTGCCCTCCCCGCCCAGTGCCGTCGTCCCCGTACGCTCGGTATGGGACACGGCTCCCGCCTCCGTGCCCTCACCCCCTAGCCTGGCCCAGCGGCGACAGTCTCTCTCCCCCACTCCTCCCGCAGGACGACGCCCGCGCCGACGCGGTGGACAGCGTGGTGCGGGACATCCAGAACACCCAGTGCCTGCTGAACGTCGAGCACCTGGGGCCCAACTGTCCCCACGTCACCCTGCAGTTCGCTGACTCCAAGGGCGACGTGGGGCTGGGGCTGGTCAAGGAGGGGCTGGTCATGGTGGAGGCGCGGAAGGAGAAGCAGTTCCAGAAAGTGGTGCGTAAGCCCCTCCCCTTCGCAGCGGGGGCCAGTTGGGGGGGCCATGGGCGTGCAGGGGGTGTGGCCTGGGGGTGCATGTCTGCAGGTCTTGGGGAGGTGGCATGGGGGGTACAAGTGCCAAGGACCCGGCCATGCCCAGCCCGGTGCGTGTCAGTACCAGGTTCCCCCACCGTTTTTGCCCCAGGCTGGCATAACTGCAGGCTGGGGGTGCTGTCCCGCGTGCTCTGTGCCAGGGCGAGGGCAGTGAGTGCAGGGGGCGCTGATCGATCCCCCCAGTCCCAGGGAGCTGTTTGATTCCCTGCCAGCCCCGGCTCGCCTGGTGGCGCTGTCTCACACCCCTGACATGCTGCAGCGGGACGGAGCCTCCCCCCTGCAGCCTCCTGGGTCATCTCGTCCAGCCCCCCGCGCCGAGGCAAGGCCAAGTGACCCTGGAGCAGCCCTGGCAGGGGTTTGCGCAGCTTGGTCCTCAGAGTCTCCGGTGACGGGGTCCCTGACCTCCAGAGCATCCCTGCCCCGAGCGCTGGGGAGTCGCCTAACACCTGACCAAAATCCGCCTGGCTGCAGACTCAGCCGAGCCCTTCGTGTCTAGGTCTGCAATGAATGACCAGCTTGCTACCTCAGGAGCCAGGGCCCTGGGGGGGAGTGAGGACTAGAGGTTGAAGAGTGGGGGGGGGGAACCCACTGGGTTCAGGTCTCCTGGGTTCTATCCCCGTCCCTGCTCTGTGCCTCAGTTTCCCCATCTGTAGGAGGAGTCCCCCTTTGCCAAGCACCTTTGAGCCCCCAGTGAAGAGTTTGTTCTCACACTGCGCCTGAGGTCGCTGGCCAGAGGCTGGTCCCGCGCTGGCTAGCCGGGGCGCTCCGGTGGTACCGCAGCTGGGGTATTTAGTCAGATGCCAGAGGGGTTCTTGGTCCAGTGGGCAACTGGCCGAGTGTGGCTCAGGCAGCCCCAGGCTGCGCAGGGGGGGCCAGGCCTGGCAGGAGGATGCAGCCCGGGCCCCCCGCCCATGACCGCCTTTGTCTCATGCAGGTCACCGAGTACCTGAACGCGCAGGAGCTGGCCAAGACCAACCGGGTGAGTCCGGCCCCTGGGCACGGCCCCTCTCGGGCCCGGGGGAGCTGGTGTGGGGCCAGTGCTGTCCTGTGGGGCAGGGGAGCACTGGGGGCTGGTGGTGGTGGAGAAAATCAGGAAGGTTGGGGGGGACGGGCTGGTCTGGAGGAGGGGTGGGAGGCTTGTGGGGCAGGGAGGAGAGGGGGCCCCATGGGCCGGCTCCCCATGGCCCTCATTGCTGGCCTTCTCCTCTGCAGCTGAACCTCTGGCGCTACGGCGACTTCCGGGCCGACGACGCGGATGAATTTGGTTACAGCCGCTAGGGGAGGCCCCGGGCTCCGGCCCCACCGCAGCCACCACGCCGCCGTCTCCTCCCCGGCCCCAGCGCCCCCAGCTGCCCCAGCGCCAACGGGCCGGGGGCCGGTCCTGCATCACTCCGCGCTGGGCACACCCTGCTCCCCTTGGCCTCGGCCCCATTGCCTGGCCAGCGAGCCCCCGGGAGTGGCCCCTTGCTGATGGGGGATTCTATCCTGGCCTCTCTCCTGAGCAAAGCCGGCGCTGCGGCCGTGTCCCTGGAGCCGGTGCCTCAGCCTGTATTTAAAGCTTTGGAGGCCCAATAAAGTAGTCGAGTGCTGCGCTGCGCTGCGCTGTCTCCTTGCGGCCCAGCCTGCCGGGACGGGGAGGGTTTGGGGGGATCCCTGGTGCCGAGAGTGGGGCCGGCTCAGGGGAGCCCAGGGGGGTGCAAGGATCCTTCCCTGCCAGCTGCGCTCTGCGCTGCTGCTTCCAGCGCTCGGCGCCGGGAGCCCCATGGCCCCGCAGGCTGCTGCAGGGCCCCCCCAGCCCCCCCCGGCCAGGCCCAGCCCTCCACAGAGCGCTCAGCGCATCTGTGACCAAGCCAGGGGTGGAACCCAGGAGTCCGGGAGCTGGGAAATGCTGGCGTCCATCAGTTCGGGACTGGGGGAGTCCCAGCTGTGATGTGGGGCAGGACTCCAAGACTGACTCCCCAGGGTGGGCAGGGCTTGTTTCTCCAGCACCTGCTCTGTCCCTGTGCCATGGCCCTGCGCCCCTATCCCCCTTTGGTGGGTGCCCCTGAGATCTAGCCCCCCCATGGGGAATCCTCCCAGAGAGCCTGTGCAGGGAGCAGCTTGATCTCGTGCAGAGCCAGGGCCACTCTCAAGGGGCTCCTCTGAGTTGGGGGTTTTCCCTGCGCCCAGGGGCAGCTGTGCCTGGTCCAGGCCGTGTGTCCCGCGCTGGGAGAACAGAGCCCAGGAGAAAGCAGAGCCTTTTTGCTGCCCCTGACTAGCCCCAGGAGGGTTGGGCGGGGAAGGACGTGGGAACATCCGGCCCTTGCCATGTTCTCCCGCAACGCCGCCCCTCTTCCTCCTGGGCCTGGCAGTCGGGGTGCGTGGCTCCCGCACAGCAACGCCCAGGACCCCAGCTTCCTGCCCCATGGCCTGGCCCCACCTTTCCCCACCCCCAGGACTGGCCGCGAGCCTCATGCCCCGCATCGCCCTCAAACCCGGCTGGACCCCGGCCTGCAGAGCTAACCTGCCAAGAGTCAGAGGGCAAACGGGCCGAGCTGGGCAATTAGAGCTGTCAGCTGCCATCGATCCCAGGCAAGAGAGCGGAGTGGCTGCTCCGGGACTCCATTAATAAAGACATGAAGGCGGGCAGTGTAATTAATGCAAATCAGCCTGGGTTTATGGAAACAGATCCTGTCAGCCCAACTCGATATCTTCCTTTGCCTGGGATTACGCGCTGGGTAGATAAAGGCCCGAGCGTTGATGACTCGGGTGTGTGTTTGACGTGGGATCGCACAACGTTGTGAGAAAGAAACGAAGCATAGAAGGAGCCTGGCTCACATGCGTGGCTTAAAAGCTGGCTGGCAGGCCTCACGCCGCCATTCTCGGGACTCCGCATCACGCTGGTGTGTTAGTGGGGTCCCCGGGTTTGACTCCTGTTACGCTAGTTACCGATTCTGCACCAAGGCATCGCTGGCACAGCTGGCGTCTGACACACGGGGGGAGGTAAAAGGGGAGGAGGTCGGGGCACTGGGACAGAGCCAGCTGGGAGAACTGGGCATTTCAATGCAGCTCAGTGTAAATGGGTGCGTCCAGGAACAAAGAATTGGAAGTACACAAAAGCCGGGCCGACAGGTGGAGCCACTGAGACAGGCTGGGGGCACTTTCATGGGCAAGAGCAGCTCTGAGAAAGATGCGGGGCCATGGTGGCTAATCAGCTGAACGTGATCCCCCCGTGTGACACGGGCCAAAAGAGCTGATGCGACCCTGGGAACCCCAGGAAGTGGAGCAGTGATGGCTTCTGTATTTGGGTCTGGTGCCGCAGCTGCAGGAATCCTGTGGCTGGCTCTGGGGTCCACAAGTCAGGAAGGACGCTGATAAACGGAGGGTTCGGTGAAGAGCCACGAGGACAATTAACAGACGAGAACATCTGTCGCAGTCTAAGTAGCGACGTGGGAGCCGGCCTTGATGCAGAATTGCTCCAGTCTAGTCGCCCAGGCACTAAAAAGATCCCCTGGCGGGAAGCAGAAGCTGGACGATTTCAGGCTCGGTAAGGTCCACATCTCAATGGGTGACGTGAACCCTTGGACCAGTTTACCCCGGGTCGCGGCGGATTCTCCATCCTTGGCAATTGCGAAGTCAAGCCTGGCTGGTTTCTGAAAGCGCAGCTCTGGGAGCCAGTCTCTGGCCTGTTACCCAGGAAGCCTGGGGAGCTAGTTACCAGCTCCGTCTGTGTGCCGGCCTCTGGTGAGACCATGGAGCCAACGTCGCCTCCCCCCGGCGCGCATCCCTGCCGGGCCCCTCACCCCCCGGCAGCAGAGAGGGGCCGGCCCTTGGCTCCAGGGCAGCTGGCGCACGTACTAGGGGCAAGGGGGAGTCAGCAAGTCCCTGGGGGGGCTCCGCTCCCCACAGCTCATTACAGGGGGTATGGGCAGCCAGTTACTATTGCCCTGCTGTCCCCCCTTCCCACAGAGCCCAGCCCAGGTTCCCCACACGCAGCTTTGTGCCCCGGGCTTAGGCGCCTCAGACATCGCAGAACTGGCAGCACAGACGTGTCATGGGTGCCACACGCCCTCGCACCTGGCTGAGCAGACGCTTTCCGCCTCGCACAGCTGGGAGATTCACAGCTTGGTGCGCCAGGGTGTCTTCGCTCCATGGAGACAGCTGGCCTGGGACCCTGTCACCTCACAAGACGCTTGCTCGGGGCTGCTCCAGTGAAGCCCCGGCAAAGACTCGCTGGGAGATGCCCTCCTGATGGCATGGAAGGGGAGCCTGGGGTATCCCTCCAATTCCTGGGGTACCCCAGGCTCTACGGAAGATCTGCCGAGTCAGAGCTTGGGTCAGCCTCTTCACTCCCAGCTGGTCAATGCAGGGGTAGTCACGTGTCCCAGTCTGGGGCCGCTGCAACCCAGAGCCTGGTATTTGGGCAGGCATCAGAGCCAGGATGCTCATGTTCCAAGAGGGGAGCCCGCCACCTGGGATCCAGTGGGAGGTTTTGCCTGGGTACTGAGTGTGCCTCAGTTTCCCCAGTGTGTTGCACGCGTGCCTAGGTGGTGGGATAAGGCTCTGTGTTTTTTGCAGAGACCTGAGTGAGCAGAAGTGGCTGCCTCTAGCGGCCTGCATACAGATAATGGCCAGCCACGCTGTCACCTGGCAACTGAGGGCAGGGACTCGTCCTCTGCAAGAGCCAGCCGGCTGCCCCACGTTGGAACAAGGCGAGCGGTGAGGGCCCGGTGACCTATTTGCTGTGGAATGAGACCATGGATGCAGAAGGGGCTATAGGCGTGTCAGAGGCTGGCGGCTGGTCAGTCGGGCTGGGGAACTGAAAATAGAGGCCAGGCATCTGGATCTAGGATTCTCCTCGCCCTGATGGATTTTGCAGCTAGAGTTTTGAAGGGGATTCTTTCAACCACTGGTGACGTCTGCACCACAGGGAGACCTCAGTTTTGTTCTGTTGCCTCTCGCTGAATCCCCTCTTGAGCCGCTGGCCACG
The DNA here is from genome assembly GCA_007922155.1 of Mesoclemmys tuberculata. Lineage (NCBI taxonomy): Eukaryota > Metazoa > Chordata > Testudines > Chelidae > Mesoclemmys > Mesoclemmys tuberculata. Next base: position 457,899 of record ML675616.1, on the reverse strand, counting down.
TCCTGTGACCCGTCTGTGCGCGGTTGGCCTGTCTGGAATGTCGGCCAGAAGTGTCTGTAGGCTGGGGATGCTAAGGGCGGGGCCCACACGCTCTGCTGCGGTCTGCAAAGAACAAATCTCGCCAGAGTTTCTGAGTTTCAGACAAATCAGGTCACCCATTGCCTGAGGCCAGAGACAAAGATGCTCCAAGGGCTGGAAGGCAAACCAGAGGAGCAAAGGCCACAGGACCTGGGTATGATTAGCTGGGTAAGAGGAACTGACGGCCGGGATGTGATAGCCGTCTTCAAATACTGGCCATCAAAACGCTGGACAAAAGGTGTTTGCTCTGTGCAGAGGCAGGACGAGGGGCGAGGGGTTCACACTGCAGCATGGCAGCATTAGATTAAATCTCAGGACACGTCCTCTCTGTAAGAACAGCAGGATAATGAAGCCGACGGCCTAGGGAGGTGGTGGAAGCTGGTTTTCAAAAGGAGGCTGGAGAGCCCCTGCCTTGCACAGTATAGACACGAAATCCTGCATCTTGGCAGAGGGTTAGCCTAGCTGGGGCATGTGGGCCCGCCTCACCTGTCATTCTGTGACGCTACCTGTAATTTTTCCTACCCCACGTGCCGCGGAAGAGGCGAGAAGGCTGCAGTCTCCAGATGGGCTCTGGCCTTTTAGCTGCAAAGAACAGCCATTAGCCAGACCCCTAAACTTGTTTGTTTCCACCACAGAGGGTTCCTGGGGCCCCCGTATCATGGACAGAGACTGTGGCAATGGATCTTAGGTCCTATTACCCTTGGTTGTCCACTAGCTGCCCCCTCCCCTCCCGGCAGGGGTGAAGACTCAGCCCACTAGGAATGCCATGTTAGCCACATTTCAGCGTGCCCTGCCCAGACCAGCGCCACGCAGAGCAGCCGCTGGCGCCGTCGGCATACCAGCCTGAGACGTCTGCAGCCAGCTCCCACCGCCTGGCTGTGCATTGCGGGTTCCTCTCCCCGGCACAGAACACACATCAGGCCCAGCACAGGCAGAAGCAATGGAAGTCGGTTCCTGCCTGGGACCTGGCGCTTCTTGGCGATGGTGAGCCTGCTCCACGTTCCACTCCCCGCCCGCCACCCCCTCTGCCGGGGACCGTTTGCCCTGCAGTAAGCATGGGCACCTGGAGGGGCGTTGCCCTGCACTGTCTTGGCTGAGAACCTGGGAGCCATGGCACACATGGGGCCCACGGACACGGCTTGCAAGACAGTCCAGCCTCAGGCATGTGCTGGGCTAGCGTGTCCCGTGCGTGGGACCCAGCCAGGGACCACACAGCTCCAAACACCTCCCTTTGCTGGGGCCGCTGCTTGGGCTGGGCTGCGCTGCTGATGTAGGGTTACCAGGCGGAGACTGGCACTGGGGTGCTGTGACCTTCCCTCCCCCCATCCCCATGGCCAAACCGGGAACCCACACGTATCCCAGGTCTTTGCTCTTCGCCTTGGGGCTTGCATTTCCTGTACAGTCTCGCTTGCATGCAGACATCAGCTAGTTCAGCAGTGATGTCCACTGATCCTGGCGTTTTTCTCCCGCACCGCGGGTCGTGCTTCCTCCGTGCAAACCTCACCGCCCCATTCCTCAGTGATCCGCTCCACCAGCGTGTCCTGGGTCTGCCCCTTTACGCGTTAGTCAAAGAATCCAACATTTATTGCACCTGTTCCCTGTGACGGCGGGCCGTAGCACCCTGAATTGGCGGTGCCAGCCTCTGGTGTCATCTGAAACCTTTACGCCAGAGGCCATTTAAACACTGCAGCTCTCATAGCTTCATGTACAGCCATAGCGTTAGAACCCTTGCAATGCTTCGCCCAGCACCCTTGTTCTCCGGGCCTCAGGGCTGTTCTGTACGCTGCAGAGCCTTTAACTAGTCCTGAATCCAATCAGCTGGCTGGGAAGTCAGGCACAATTTGTCCCAGCCGTGGGATCCTTGGAGGGGGTGGCTTGCTGCCTGCGGCGTCTCCAACACCTTGCACACGCTCAAACGGCTGCTTCTGCAGCTCCTTGGCTTGCTGCTGTTCTGCGTCTCGGGCTCTGTGCCTCTCGCTGCAGCGCCCTAGCTCCGGTCCTTTCCCACTTGCTCTGGCCCCAATCTGGCCGGCTCTCTCCACAGGGCTGCTTCGCTGGGGATGTGCGAGGTTGGCTTTCTGAGCCTCCACCCCTCAGCCCTTTCGGTAGCCCAGTCTGCGCGTCTTTGCCAGCTCTCCGGCTCACTCACACAGACGTGCTTTTGTTCTAGTTCCCTTACCTGAAACCCACAAGCAGACCCTGGTCTTTGTTCCCAGCCATCTCACGGATGGTGTGCTTAGAATCGAGTTTACAAGTGCTTGGTGTGGGAGCCTTGGTGTGCTCACCAGCAACGTGTGTGCAAATCCTGCTGGCTGCCCCAGTGTAACGGTTTCTGGGGTACCCGGGATGTGAGGCACCCCGTTACCCCCTGCCACCCTGTTAGCCCCTCATGCATGCTCCTCTGGGCAAGGCCAGCCCTTCTGTTGCCCGGCAGGTTAACCAGAGGCGCACCCAAAGGACCAGGACAGTATTTCAAGCTAGCGTAAATAACGTGAAGAGGTGAGGCTGTCCGTAACACAGCCTCAGGTGACGGGTCTAGTACGGGAGTGGGTGGGTGAGGTTTTAGGACCTGCAACATTCAGGAGGTCAGATTAGATGAGCCCGATGGCTTCTGCTGGCCTTAAAGTCTATGAGTCTAAGGACACCAGTGGTAGAGGCATCCTTCAGTCTCGCGAGCCCCTTGGTCTGTGCCTCTGAGAGATATAAAAGGTGCTCAGCTGGTTTTATGGCCGCTGGAGCGGAAGAAACCAATCAAGAGACACAATCTCGGCCGCATTTATCACATTGAAAAGGGATGTTTCAACCCTTCGGGCTCTACCTTCTGCGAGCGCGTCTCTCGGCCGCGAAGCTGGGCACCAGTTTGTAATATTCACTCAGGGCCTGCACATTGCGTCACACCCCAGCACTGAGAACCATTTCCAGGGAAAGATGGACATGTTTAGTAGCCAAGATTTCAAGTGCTAGTGACTAAGAAGATTGGAAACAAAAAATTCCATGTCAAACGTGTGCTTGCTAGAAACTAAATGGACCGAGCAGGTTAGCCACCCGTGGAAAGACGTTCCTCTCGCTGTCACGGGGGACGAGAGGGGTCCAGTGGAGGTGGCCCCCGCGGCTGCGGTCGCAATGTCTAATGCTAAGGGTTTCCAGAACTGCCCTTTCATTCAGGACAGCAAGGCCGGGCGGTAAGTGTCCATGACAGTAATGCCTACAGTCAGCAGCCCCCCCAGGCTGTAGTGCTCTAGGTGTGGGAAGGGTAGGGGAACCCAGGCCCACCAGGCTCTGAGAAACCAGTTACCCTAATGCAGGGTCAGCACTCTGTGCCACCCAACACATTCCTGGGCGCAGCCCTGCTGGGATGGTTTAGTTGGGTTGGTCCTGCTTTGAGCAGGGGTTGGACTAGATTCGTCCTGAGGTCCCGCCCAACCCGAATCTTCTGTGGGTCTAGGTTTCTTGGGCCTGCTTGGGGCATCTCCTCGGCTGGCAGCAGCTCAGTGTGCCTTTTGGTCCCCGTGGTGGGTTGGTCCCCTGTGGCGCAGTCAGGGTCCCCAGCTTGGCAGCCTGGAGTCACAGCGGCCCCTCCACTTTGCAGCGCTCGTCTGGTTTCCCCCTCAGCCAGCCCAGACTGAGCTAAGATGCTCCCTTTTATAGCCCCCCGCTCCCCCCCAGCAGGCCCAGCAAGGGCTGGGGGGGGCAGGGTCTCTTGGACCCAAAATAGCTGGTTAACCCCTGCCTGACCAGTGCGGGGTCGGTACACTCTGTCACACCCACCCAAAGTCATTCTCAGTGTTTACAACCAAGGCTGGTTGAGACTCCATTTTTGTGGCTGCAAACACGCTGGCCGGGTACTTCCTAGGTGCAGGATGTGGGTGTTGTCTAGAAATCCACGGCCCCCCTCATTCGTTGTCTTTGCACACAAAGATGGGCTACCCACCCCCACCGCCTGTTCTGTCCTGTGGGCTCCATCTCGTTGTTGTCACACTTGGCACGTCAATGGGACCGCCTGGGTGGGAGGACAGCGCTTTGGCAGGTTTCAGCAGATCAAAGCAAGTGTGCAGCTGTCGTCCCATCATTAGAAAGGCCGGGGACGCTTTGGTCATAGCGTGAGGTGTGTGTCTGTAGGCTAGTAAGAAGGTGTCCAGACACTTGAATGGACAAATGTCCCCGTGCAGATCCTAAAGCTTCATTAGCTTTCATGGTCTGCACCAACCTTTCCGCTAATCCATTGGTGGACGGATGATACGATGCAGAAGGGATGTGATGTAGGGCGCCAACTGAGGCACGTTTCTCACACTCTGACATGAAGTACAAGCTCTTACCTTTTTTTCAATGGCACTGTCCAGGCCGGGCCACCAAAAGTAGCTTTGTGCAAGTGCGCTACCCCCCAGTGACCCGACTGTAGCTGTCCAACATCTGTGATCGCCGTAGTGCTGGAACAATGACGCACATCCCCCACAACCGGCAACCAGCATGGATTGAGAACGCCATCATGTGAGACCGGAGAGTCCCGTCGAGATCGTCCGTGCATCACTAGGTCCATAACTTGGGACAGTACTGGGGCAATGCGAGTTGTCTCTTTTACTTGAGCAGCAGTGATGGGTGTGTTCCCTACCTGTTCAAAGTCAAAGCTGTCTTTTGGGCCAATATCTTGATGTTTGACTGGTAAAGGCAGGCCTCGGAGACCATCTGCATTGCAGTGCAGAGTGGATTTCTGATATTTGATCTCTTGTGTGTGTGCGGAAAGTGACAATGCCCAGCGTTTCATACGACTAGCAGCCAATCCAATGCCTGTGTGTGGTCCAGAAATTTATGTTAGAGGTCGATGGTCAGTGAGAAGTGGGAACTTCCATCCAAACAGCTACTGGTGAAATTTCCGGGACCGATTCCCAGTGCTTCACGTTCGATTTGGACAGTTAGTTTCTGCTTTGCTTAAGGATAGTGAGGCAAAAGCAGTGGGTCTCTACTGTCCCAAAGGCATACAGTGTGACACGACTGCTCCCACGCCATAAGGGGACGCCTTGGAGGCCAATTGTAGAGGTAAGGACGGATCAAAATATGACAGAACCTCTGAATTTAGCAATGTGTGTTTAGCCTTGTTAAATGCAAGATCACAGGCTTCAGACCACTTCCAGACATTGTTCTGGCCAAGGTGTTCATCTTGTGGTGTTAGTCGTGTTGCTAACTGTGGAATAAACTTTCCATAATAGCTCAATAGCCCTAAAAAGAGCGAAGCTGGCTCACGTTTTCAGGAGGTGGAGCTTCCACAGTAGCCTTGACTTTTGCAGGAGCCTTACAAAGGCCCGTAGCGTCTATGATATGTCCCAGCTATTCAGCAGAGGGCTGGAAGATTCACATTGTCTTTGCAGACTCGTAGGCTGTACACGTCCAGTCTTTGTAGGATGGCCACCAAGTTCTTAATGTGACCCTCCTCATTCTTGCCAGTGACCAGGATGTCCTCAAGATAGCACTGGACTCCTGGCAAGCCACAGGATCTGGTCCATACCATCTGGAACACAGCAAGGCAGGCGTTATTCCAAAGGGCAAACCACAGTATGGGTACAGCCCTTTATGCGTCATGATAGTCAACAGCTCTTGGGACTTCTCATCGACGTGCATCTGTAAATAGGCCTGGCTCAGATCAATCTTGCTGAACTTTTGTCCCCCAGCCAAGCCAGTGAAGAGGCCAGCAATGCGGGGAAGAGGGTATTGCTGTGCACACAGCACTGGGTGAACAGTGACCTTAAAATCCCCACAGATCCGAATGGAGCTGTCTTTCTTGACTGGGATGACTGCGGCTGCCCACTGGCTGTGGGTGACTGGTGCGAGGACTCCAGTTTCGACCAGGTGCTCCAGGTCCACTTCATCTGACGGGGGGTGGAGCGCAGCACAGAGCGTCTCCACGGCACAATGGGGGTGCAGTGACATTGCAAAGCTTATTGTTAACCTCTGGGACTCCTTGCTGCAGGGTTTGCTGTGTGGTGATACCAGCAGAGAGAGAGAGAGAGAGAGAGAGAGAGAGAGAGAGAGAGAG
>ML675616.1:392093-451783 GCA_007922155.1 Mesoclemmys tuberculata | reverse complement strand
AGAGAGAGAGAGAGAGAGAGAGAGAGAGAGAGAGAGAGAGAGCGGTGCTGTAGTTCCCACACACCCTGATGCCAGGGCAGGATTCTGGCCCTCCGCAGCTGCACGGCACTGCACAGTGTGCTATGGGGTTACCCCCTCCTTCTAATGCCTGGGGGGGTGGGCTGGGCATGGCGGGGCCGGGGCTACCTTACCCAGAGACTGCCTTGGCTCCACTGTATCAGTGCTCTACCCAACATTTCCTGCTCCCTCCTCAGCCCTCGCCTGGAGTCAGGCCATACTGGTTAGCCTCACTACAGCTGGGGAAACCGAGGTAGCAGACACTGGCTGCAGAGCCAGGTGTATAACCCAGCTCTCCCGGAGCTCAGCACCTTCTTTATTCTGGGCTAGGTGGGCCACGAGACTTCCCGCATGTCCTGCACCCCCCCCCCCACGCACCCCCATGGCTGCTAGCGGGGGGCTAGCGTCCTGCTTCCGGGGTAGCAGCCCCCACCCTCCAATTCCCAGTGCTGGCGTTTGGGGCACGAACGTTATTGTTTAATTGCCGAGTCTCATTAACCGCACAGCTGTCGGGGGGATTTATTGGGTATTAATGCGCCCGGCCCGCCGCGGGCACCCCAGGAACATCCAGTCGGGTTATTTACTGCCGATTACTGGCCAGCAGGGCCGCTCCTGGCAGCGGCGCCGACAGCAGCCTGGGATTTATGGCCCAGCATAGGGGGTCGCTCAGCGGGCAGAGGACACTCCCAGCAGCACTGGCGCTAAAACTGTCCGGCTGCATTCGCCGGGAGATTTACGGCCACCAGCCCCCAGCGCGATGGGCGACCAGCCAGAGCAGGGCGTGAGTTATGGGGGCTCTAACTCACCGCGGCCAGCAGCAGCTGTGGGGCAGCCCCGGTGCCTCGGCCGGAGGGCACGATAAGTACCCGGCACCCGCCCTGAGCAAGGCTTAGGGGCTGCGGGAAACACGGCGTCCTACTGCTACCGGCTGGGAAGGGCAGAGACGGGCCCTGGGGGGCTGTGAAACGGGGTGGGGACAGCTGGGGTGCCGCAGGAGAATAAATGAATCCAGCTGAGCTAACACCCAGAGGGAGGCGGCTGGCAGCCAGGACGCAGGGGTTCGAGCCCTGGCTCTAGCCGGTAGCGCAGGGGGACTCCATGGCAGGTCAGTGGGCGCCCTGGCAGAGCTGGGGCTGGCAGAGGGGGTGGCCGTGCCTTGCAGCTGGGCGCAGAGATGGCGCCATGTAGGAGACAGCCCAGGGTGGGCCGCAGATGCAGCTGCTGCAATGGGGCGGCTTCTCCGGGCCGAGGGTCTCTGGGCTGTGGCGAGAGGCACTAGAAGGCGGGCGGCTGAGGCGGAGGGACCAGGGGGCTCTGGCAGCCGAGTGCCGAGACCGGGCAGGCGTTGGGCACGCTGGGGAGACGATTTCAGGCTCAGGCAACGCCAGGCGGGGCAGAGTTTGCAAACCACGTTGGACGAGCGGGGCTTGGTGACGTGCCAGCTGTTCCCGAGTGACAGCTCAGAGGCCCTGGCAGACGGCCCGGCCCTGCCCTGGGTAGAGGGAGACACCGGGCTAAGGGCTCGGAGCCTGGTCTCCAAGCAACGTGGGCCGGAGCCGGCAGAGAGCTGGGGGCGGCGGGATGGTGGCTGCCGCAAGCAGGATCCGTGGCCTCCACTGGACAGACACCCCGGACAGAGCCGCCCGAAGCCTGCGTGGGAGTGAGCAGTGGATCGCACTGGCTGGCGTCGGGCAATGAGCTCCCACGCGCCTGGCTCTGTCCCGACCTGCAGCCCCCGACTAGCCCGGTCCTGGGAGCCACCCACCCACTACTCTGCGGGTGCCCGTCAGGCCTGCCCATGGCGTGGAGCCGTGGGGTGCTGATGGCGACCTCCGCACCCCGTGGAGGGAGCCTGTCCGACCGAGCCCGCACCCACCAGTAGGCAGAGGCTAGCGCCCTGTGCAAGCAAGCCATTTCCCTGCCCAGACCAGGGGCCTGGCAACCTTGTACCACCCCGCAGGCTGGTGAGACACTGCACTGCCCACCAGCCCTCGCCAACCGAGTGCCCCAGGCAGGCCTGGCCCCTCACAGCTCCCCACACCGCTGGTGGTTGGCAGCGCCAGCCAGCGGGGCAGGGCAGCGGGTCTGCGTTGAGAATTAACAGCGGAGCCAGTGGCCACAGCAGATCCAGCCCTACCCAGGGCCCTGCCTGGCTGCCCAGTGAGGCGTGCCAGGAACCTGCGTCTAGCCACACCAGATCAGCCCACAGGCCAACACCCCCCCCCGCTCCCCCGCTTCCCGCCCCTGCTCCTGAGGAAGGTTGGAAGCCAGGGCCAGGGTTAAGCCACATGGCTGCTGCAATCTGCTCCGCCAGGGTAGCCCAGAGCAGAGGTTGTTGCTGTGACCTAAGAGGCTGCAATGCCACGGATGTCCTCAAACGTGGCTCCCTGCCCGGAGCCAGCGCAGGGATCTAGCTGAGTGGCCCCTGCAGCAAGGAGTTCCCCAGGTCAGCAGCACACTGCAGGAGAGCAGGGCTTGTTTTACCTGCCATTCACTTGGACGGAAAAAGGCGGGGAGGGGTATGAGAGACAGACACAGGGCACATTAAAAGGGGCAGCTTAACCCAAGCACAGAGAGAGAGAGAGCGCTCAGGCAGAGACTGGCGAGAAATCCCCCAAACAGTCTAAAACCCGTGAGAGCTCAAGACGCGGGCAGGGGAGCAGTGCTGGGCGGGTTAAATAAAGAACTAGACAAAGGCCTAACGATATAGCCAGACAGAAGAGCCAGGCAGGGGTCAGGACCCGCAGCCTGTTCCCGGCTCGAGGCACTGCGAGGCCCTTGCTCCGTCCAGCTCCCTGCAGTGCGGGCGCCCCACCCAGCTGGCTGGTCTCTCGCCAGCGTGGGACGCCAGCGGTAGCTGCCCGCTCTCAGGGATGCGCGTCCCCAGCCTAGCTGTGCAGAGCCGCTGCCCCATCACGGCGGTTTCCCTGCGCCACTAACCAAGCCGGCTGCGGATCAATAGCCCGCTGAGGGTGTCCAGCCACACTGGCGAGCTGGCCCTTCCCCGGGCAGCCTCTGCTGGGGTCTCTGGCCACGGAGGGCTGTGCCAGGCAGCTCCCCAGCCCCGGGGCAGATGCTGCTCACGCGGCTACCCCTGCTCAGCCGTGGATAATGAGCGCCGTGGCGCTGAGGCCGGGAGGGCCCATGCAATCCCAGGCGGCGTAAGAGGGGAAACTCGCATGGGAGCAGAGAAGTTATTTGCCCTCTGGATGTGGCACCCGTGCGATGGTCCTGGGATCCTGTCTGCAGCTCGGGTGCCCACAATTCAAGAAGGATGCTGATAAATCGGAGAGGGGCCAGAGAAGAGCCCCAAGACTGATTAAAGGTGCCTCTCCTCCCCCAACCCATAGGGCCCCAGATGCTGGGGGCAGGTACAGCAGCAGGAGGGCGACAAGCTCAGGGGACAGCGCCCTGGGGTACAGAGATGTCACTGCAGTGATGCCAGCGTTCTGCCCTGCTCACCCAGCTCCCTGGCTCAGGATCGTGGGGCACACCCACACCGTCTGGCCCAGCGTGCCCCGCCAGCCTAGGACAAACACCACTGCATTTTAGCTCATCTAGCTGGCCCCAAGCACCCGCCCTGTCCAGCTTGCGGTGCCCAGCACAGGACAAGTTAGTGCTAGGGAGTGGTGGAAAGTTTCTCATCTCAGCGGCTCTTTCACACACCCCCCCCCCCCGATATGCTTTGCCCATTAATCTCCGGCGTGGATTTTGCTGCCGTGTTTCAGGGCTGGGTGTGCTCGCTCTAGTCTCTGGGGGGGGAGGGGGCCGATGCAGCAGAGATGTCCTGTGACTGAGCGGCGCTGCTGCTAGATGGCTGTGCGGGGACCCCCCGCCCCCGCCCCTTGCGTGTTGTTGTTGATGTGCTAATTATAGGGCCGTGCTAATTTAATTTGCACATAATTACAGGACAGGGCACTCTATGGCATGGTTCAATAAGTAATGCTGGCCAATTACTGTCATTAGAACAAGATTTACACTAGACGCTGGCTGCAGAGCTGTGCGGGCTCAGGGCCCTGGCTGTGTCATCGCCTGTGCCCGCTGGGCGGGGGCTGCCAAGGGAAGGAGGCTCCCCTGTTCTTCCCTTGGCACCCCCCACTGGGTGTTGGGTTTGCACACGGCTGCACGGCCCCTGCGGATGATGCGTGAGGTCGCCCGGCGGCAGGTCTAGCTCCCTGCACAGGCTGCGAGTCGGCCGGTCCCGCGTCACGTATGCAGGGCAGGCCCTGGTGGCCCAGCCGTCAGGCAGGCCGTGTGCTGCTGGGGCTGCGTGACACAACCGGATTTCCCACGACCGGGCTGCAGGGTTGGCGAGAGCCGTAGTGGTGTTCCCCAGTGGGCTGATCCACCCCGCGAGCAGCCGCGCCACTCTGCTTTATGCACAGAGATGCTAGCGGGAGGCCTGACCCAGCCAGCACACGCCACTCGCCCCGGGACAGACGGCTGGACACACACGCACTCTCTCTCCCTCTCCCCCCCCGCCCCACTTCCCATGCAGCATTGTTGCATGCACACACGCATCCTTGCATGCTCAGACACACACAGGTCCCTTCCATTCCCATGCAGCATTGGTGCATGTGTGTACACAAACATACACCCCAGTCCCGATGCTACACTGGTGCGCGTGTGCATGCGCACACACCCACACCCCCCCAGTCCCGATGCCGCACTGGTGCCTGTGCACACGATACCCACTCTCCTTTGTAATGGGAACACAGGTGAGTAACTAGGTACGTCACAGTCCCCTCCTCTCACCCTGTTAGCCAGCTCCCTCACTGCTTCTTAACCTCCACCGGAGCCTGGCTGGGCAGGGGGCGGGAGGGAGTGGGTCCAGTTAGGGGGCAGGCACCCGCACAGGGGACGGGTTCCCCAGCGTGGCCCCCAGAACTGGAAGTGGCTCGGACACTGCCCTAGACATCTCCTGGGAGCCCCCGCCCCTAGGGAGGCAGACATGGGGCGACGCGTGTCCTGGCACCTGGCTGGACAGAGGGGAGGCCCCCACAGCCAGCGCAGCAGCGAGAGGCCGCCCACGCGCCCGCACAGCCTGAGAAGGCCGATCAGTTGGCCAAGCACTGGGCGCAGGAGGCAGGAGCAGTGCTCGCAGTCGCACATGTTCCTGGGCACGGCGCTGGGTGCATCACAGCGCCAGGGAGCACCCAGCCAGCCCCACGCTGGGGGACGGGTCCTAGGGCCAGCCCAGACACCAGGGTGTTGGGCTCACTGCTCTGCCTCGTTGCTAGGCAGAGCCCACGCCACTCCCCACCCAGCACCCTCGAGGGCTGCTCCCACCCCGCTGAATGAGGGGCAGGCTCAGCTTGTCCAGCCTCTGCCACCGCTCCCGGCAGCGCATGGCTGGAGCCCAGGGCCAGACAAGAGCCGCGTCAGCCCCTGGCACAGGCACTGGGCATGGGCAAACCATGCCCAAACCGCCCTCCTGCCAGGCCAGCAGCCATGGCCCTCGTGGATGCCCTGCCCAGCAGTCAGGGAGCCAGGACGGGCGCGCTGGGGAGGAAGGTGGCGCGCAGGGTGCACCAATGCCATGGCACCGCGCCGGGTGGAAGCAGGGCCCCGGGCTGAGCAGCTGTCGCTAGCGGACCTGGGACACAGCACAGAGCTGGGGGCGCTGGTGTCTCACCCGGGCTCTCCCTGGCCTTTCCGACGGGCTCGTTGCATGGCAGGAGAAATGCGAAGAGACAGCATGTTTGCATGGCCAGGTCTCTGCCCAGGTACCTGGCACCCTGCCCACACAAGAGGTGCCGCGCTTGGCTAGTCAGCCAAACCTGCATGCAGCAGAGGCTGGAGTCTGAGAGAGGGTGTGTGTGTGTGTGTGTGCGCGCGCGCGTGTGTGTGTGTGTGTGTGTGTGCATGTATGTGCGCGTGTGTGTGTGTGTCTGTGCGCATGTGTGTGTGTGTGTGTGTGTGTGTGTGCATGCGTGTGCGTGCGCGTGCATGCATGCACATCTCTGGGTACAGCTGCTGCGGGTTTGGGTAATGCTTTGTGCTGTAGGCCTGGCATGACACAAGAAATCGGACGGGGGAGGCTGTCCTCATGCAGATAAGGGGGAACCGTTTACAATGGACAAGACGGCAGTGGGGCGGACAAGCCGGGAATGGAAGCTGAGGCAAAGAGTGGGTCATGCGTGGAGAGAGCCGGCTGTGCAGGGATTGGGGCCTACAGTGAGCCCCCGACGTGTGATGCAATGGCCGGGCAGGGCGGTGAGCGGGATGACTGTGGCTAAGGGGAGAGGGCTGCTGTGTAACTCCAGATGCATGCTACACCCTGGTCCTATGCCCGGCACCAGAGGCCAGCCAGCTCAGTGCCGCTTTGCCACGCGCCAAACAAGGGCACCGGGGTGACAAGACTGGAATCAAACTAAGTTCCTGGGGTGCTGCGAGGACAGAGCTCTTGGAAGGGCTCCCAAGATGTGTGTGTGTGTGTGTACATGTGCACGCACACTTTACGCAGCCCTTTGTGTGTGTGTCCAGGGGGCATAGCCGCGTAGGAGTGGTTTTGTGTGGCTGTCTAGGCACAGTTGCTGTGTGTCAGCCGGTGACACTGGGTGCCTATGTGTAATTCCAGGTGTGGTCACACATGTCTGTGTGTGGCTCTGCCCCGCTAAGGGGCGCCAAGGGGCTGTGTTGTTTGTAACTCTGTGTGGGTGTGTTGCGTAGCTGTGTAAGTGTGTGTGGTGCGTGTGAGCGTGTTGCTGCGCTGACTCTGCTTGTGCAGCTGTGCGCAAGCAGGCTGTGTTGTGTGGCTGAGCTGGCGAGCAGCGTGCAGCTCTGAGCGTGCAGCTCCGCGTGTGCAGCTCCGCGTGTGCAGCTCCACGTGCAGCTCCGAGCGTGCAGCTCCGCGTGTGCAGCTCCGCGTGTGCAGCTCTGCGTGCGTGCAGCTCTGCGTGCGTGCAACTCCGCGCGTGCAGCTCCGTGCGTGCAGCTCCGCGTGCAGCTCCGCGCGTGCAGCTCCGCGTGCAGCTCCGTGCGTGCAGCTCCGCGTGTGCAGCTGGCTGGCGATGCATGTGTGGCTGTGTTGCGGAGCGGAGTGTGCAGGGGCGGTGGGACCTGGGGGGTCCCAGGGCAGCGAGCGAAGGGCTCTCCGGCTGGCTGCTGGCAGGACGTGGACCCCGCCGCAGGGTCAGTGCCATTCCCGCTGCAGGGCTGGGGCCAAGGCAGCTGCTCCCTCCCTAGCAGGCCGGGAGCCCAGCCCCCATCCCTGCCCTCCCCTGCCAGCCAGCCCCTGCCTCATCCCTCACCTGGGGGGCTGCCCGGCTTCCCAGGGCAGGGGGAGAAGACCGTGGCACGGGCAGCTCCCACGGCAGGGGCCTCATTGCTCTGGGGCATGTCAGCATCTCGGTGCTGGCCAGTCACCCCGTCAGATGCCATCAGGGCCAGCCGGTGCCCAAGGGGGGGCACAGACGGGGGGTAGGGAGGCACGTGGGGGGATGGGTCTGAGGCCGGACAGACAGAGGAGGAAGGAGGGAGGCTCTGCTCCCCTCTGAGTCCCGGCCTCTGACATGCTGCACCCCAGGCCCTGTGCCCTGTGTGGCAGGCAGCTTTGGGCATGGCCCAGGATGCAGTGCCAGGGGCCGTCCGGGGCCTGTCCTGTCCACTGCCCCCGAGCCAGCTGCCAGGCCACGATCCCACGGTGTCCCACAGGGAGCTGTCACCTGCCGCAGCCTCCCATTCGCCCCCATCCCAGGCACGCAGGCCGGCAGCAAGCCATGACGGCAATTCATCAATCGTTACGCCTGGCCCGCCGGGCAGAGCGCCTGCTCGGGAGCCATCGATGCAATTCGAGGGTGACGTGACCTGGATCTGCTGCGACTAAAGGGCCCTGAACAGCGAATCCATCACGCAGACACCCTGGGGCCCGGTCCCCAGGCTCCGGCGCCTGCAGGGAGCAGTCGTGCCGAGCGTCACTGCCCAGGCCTCTCGCTATCGGGAGACCATGTGTCTGAATCCCCTGGGAGAGTCTCCCGTGGCCTGGCTTAGAGCAGCACTGTGGGGGGGTCTCCGTGAACCGGGGGGGGGGGCGGGGATGTCATGCACCGAAGCAACCCTGCAGCCGCCCCCGGGCCCTTCCTTCCAGTCCTCTGCCGGGAACGGAGCAGCTCTGCTCCTCCAATCCAGCCCAGAGCCAGCGCCCCACAGCCAGCATCTCTGCTGGGCCGGGCAGGAGCGTGGAGCCAGCCAACTTGTGCCACCTGGGCCGAGGGCTAGCAAGGCCCTGCTCCCGGGAGTCCCTGGGCAGACGTGAGTTTCACCAGCCCAGCACGTGGCTCCGTGGGCAGGGCCCAGACAGGATGGCCCCCGGCCTTGCATTTTTGCCATGCTTTTTAAAAAAAAATTTCCCCCAGTTTTTATTGGTTTTTCATTTACCAGACCTTGGGATTTTCTCTCAGTAAGGCTCTTGGTAATCTGTGCGTGTGTGTGTGTGTGTGTGTGTGTGTGTGTGTGTGTGGAGGGTGGGGGTAGGGGTGGGAGGGAAGGCATGTCTTTTTTCCACAGAAAAACAAAACGTTTTGGACAACTTTAACAAAAACATGCATTCTTCCAAAAAGGCCATTTTCTGATGCAAAACATTTTTTTTTGTGCCAAAAATTTGCAGCCAGCGCTTCTCCCCCAGACTTCCCCCCCTCCTTCGAGCTGTGAGGGACAGAGGCACTGGGGACCTATCCTGTCTGTCCTGTCTCTGTCCCTGTAATAGCTCCCAGTGCTTCCTACCCCCCCAAGTCCACCCTGGCCCCCTTACTGAATGGAAGGCTGGTCACAGCTGCATAAACCTTGCCTAGGCAGGAGAAAGCTGCCAGCCTTGTTGGGAGGGGTCAGTTGAATCTTACTGAGCTCTTTGCCTTGATGCTATCCTGTTGCATTGAGTTCCACAGGTTAATCGTGTCCTGCAGCAGTAAAAGCTGTTCCTTTTAGCCACTTTGGCTCCTTTGTAATTGCATCAGCAAATCACAGGAATGGAAGGCCGAGGCCCTGTTACATCCCATGTAGCTCACCTCCTGGGGCGGAGAGCTGGCGATGCTGCATCTCCTAGCACATTCATTGTGCAGTGCCTCCCCCACCCTGCACTGGTCTCCTCCGGCGCCAGCTTCCTGGACTCAGCTTCCGTCATGCAACATCTCCTCTTGATTTCCTCCTCTTCCCTGTTAAATGCTGCATGAAAAATGAGGTTTACATACTTGGTGCTCGTGTGTGTCATTTACTCATGACATTAGCACAGCGCTGCTGCCGTTCACATCATTAGCAGCCCTGGGCAGAATAACAAAGGAAGAGGATGGTACAGAGCGGATGGTAATGAGCTGTGTGGGCGGGGGCCCTACACGTGCCTCCACATCCTTGTGGCGGGAACCAGAACTCGGCGCTGTGTCAGATGCGCTACGCTGTGAACAGGGAACCGTGATTTGTCCGTAGCACAAGGCTGCTGCACCTGGTGCGGGCTGTCGTGGGCTATTGCTATGCCGCGGCGTCTCCGAGGGAAGACTGCGCTATTCCAGGGACGTAAGGACTGATCTCTGCACTCCCGCGCTGGCGTGCTGGGTCCAGGTGTGGCAGAGATCCGGGAGGGGGTCGGAGGAGGAGGAGAAATTACAGTGAGTGGAGTTGTTTAGACAGGGGAGGGGGCAAGCCAGGGGGGCAGTGAGAGGAGCTGGAGCAGGAGGGACTCCAGGAGAAGGGTCTCCTCACAGATCGGGTCGCCCCATCTCAAAACAGCTATTGGGGTTAGAAAAGGTACAGAAAATGGGCAACTAAAATGATGAGGGTATGGAACAGCTTCCCTATGTGGAGAGATTAATAAAACTGGGCCTTTTCAGCTTGGAACAGAGACACCAAAGGGGGGATACGATAAAGGTCTTTAAAATCATGACTGGTGTGGAGAAAATAAATAAGGAAGTGTTATTTACTCATAACAGAAGAACTAGGCATCACTCATTGAAATCAATAGGCAGCAGCTTTAAAACGAACCAAAGGAAGTATTTCTTCACACAGCGCACAGTCAACCTGTGGAACTCCTGGCTGGAGGATGTTGTGACGGCCAAGGCTATTACGGGATTCAAGCGAGAACTAGGTAAGTCCATGGAGGACAGGTCCATCATTGGCTATAAGCCAGGCTGGGCAGGGGTGGCTGTTTGCCAGAGGCTGGGGATGGCTGACAGGATGGGCCACTTGTTCTGTTCATTCCTTCTGAAGCACTTGCCCCTGGCCCCTGCTGGCAGACAGGACGCTGGGCTAGACGGACCCTTGGTCTGACCCAGCATAACCGTTCTTATGTTCTTTCCCCCTCCCCTGAAATGAGGCAGAGGGGACGCTCGGGAGTGACCGGAAGTGAATGTAAAGAGATAACAGCCATCCCTTATCACATAGGGCGCTTTGCTGGCCCTCAGCCCTCCCTGCCGCCAGGGGACGCCTGCTGATTAGCCCCACCAATCTCCCTTGTGGGGGGGCAGGGGGGATCTGCCAGCCCACAGAACCCCTGGCATGTCCAAGCCCCCCCGCCGGGCGCCCCAAGTCAATGCAGTGGCTGGCTTTTTAAAGGGACTGGCAGTGCGGCACACCGCGGGAATTATGGCGAGTGGTCACGGCTCAGCCTTCACCAAATCTTCGTCCCACAGGGTTCGAAGGGTCCGCCAGGGTCATCCAGTCTAACCCCCGCCGAGAAGCAGGGTGTTGGGGCTGCACCAGCCAGGACAGGTGGCTGTCCAGCTTCCATTTATAAACCGCCACAGGTCCCTGGCGCGCCCTTCCTTCGTCTTACCGGGAGGAAGTGGTTTAAGCAGGGCCTCACCTGAGTGCCCGGGGGACAGGACGGGATTTCTACCCACACATGCCTCCTCCTCCGGTGCGCTAGAGCAGGCCCCTGCCACGACATCAGCCCTGCTTTTTCCTCCTCTTTTTACCCAGAGACTTTCAGCTGCTCTGCCGCTACCTCCTTCTGGCCCTCGCAACAGGCGCATGTGTTCTCGGTGCACAGTGCAATACCGCCTCCTTTTCCACTTTCCCTGTCCTTCCTGAGCAAGGCAGACCCCTCTGTGCCCCTAGCCTGGCACAGAGCGTTAAACAGAGCGTTTAAACGGTGAAACACGGGGGGGGCAGGGGGAGCAGCGCTGGGCTCGGGCCTCGCTGCCAAGCAAGAGCTGCCTGGCCGTGGCTCCCCCCGGTGCATGCGGAGCCGCAGCTGGGGGCAGCTCTCCCTGGCAGGGGCTGAGCTGAGCTGCGTCCCACCCCCAGCGCCAGGCTCCGCACCGGGCTTTGCGCCAGCAACTGCTCCCCAGCTGCTGCTTCTCCCCCCCCCCCCCGTTTAAACCGTAATCATCTGTTTAAAACGTGCCCACAGCTGATTACCATCAAACAGTTACGCCTTCCCATCCCTACCTCCACTCAGGACTGGCAGCCTTTCTGCAAGAGGCTTTCTCCGAACCCCCGTTACTGGGCTCATTACAGAGGTAGCAGGGTCAAATCGCCTGACCTGTGTGACGCAGGAGGTCAGAATAACCAGATTTTCCTTCTAGCCTTAAACTAGCAGGACCATTCCTGCACGCGGTGTCCTGGCTTGGTGTTCACCCCTCACAAAGGAGGCGCAGAAAGTTCGGAGAAGAGCTATAGGAAGGATCCGAGAGCTGGGGAAGCTGCCTAGCAGCGAGAGACCGAAGAAGCTCCATCTATGTCGCTTAGGTCAAGAGGTGACATGATTGGGCTGTGAGCTCTCCCCGGGGAGGACACTGCTGAGAGCGGAGAGCTCTGTGGTCTAGCAGACAAGGGCAGAACGATGCCCGACTGTGGGGAGCCGGCGTGGATAAATTTGGCTGGGAAAGAAGGGCACATTTTGCACAGGGCAGTAACTGGCCGCTGCAATGAGCGAGCTGGGGACGAGCTGGCTGCTCTGTGGCTTGGAGGCTGTAAATCGAGATGCGGTGCTGCCTTCGAACAGACACATCCCGCTCGCGGGGGCTCTGGGCTGGGTGCAGGAACTCCGGGGTGAGGGGCTCTGGCCTGGGCCGTGGGGGAGGTCAGGCTGGCTCCTTCCAGCCTTAGCATTTCTCACTCTATGAAGCTGTGGAAATGCTTTGGGCCACTGAATAATGCAACATCCCCGAAGGGCGGTGTGAAATGACAGGTTATCCCTGTGGCCCTGCCAGCCCCGGGCTGCATCCCAGAAGTGGGGCTGGGTGTTGGAGGTGGGGGGGGGGTTCACCCATTCCAGCCTGTGTCCTGGCAGGAACCAGGCGCTGTGAAATCATTGCCCCTCTGGGCAGAAGGCTCCAAGGTGCTGCCAGCACAGTGAGATTCGCTTGGTCCATGGGAAACCGCCCCTGCGTGTCCCCAGTGGAGCACCAACCCCGGGTTGGATCCCTGGCTAACAAGCGGCTCCCCGACGCTCTCCTCCTTTGCAGTGTTGCAATCTCAGGACTTACGTGGCGGCCTGGGAGCTCAAATCCAGGGGGCAAATCCGGGGCAGGGGGCGTGTGGCTAGCGAGGCGCCCCGGAGCCCAGCCAGCGGAAGCTGTGCTGAGAGGCCCTGGGAGCTTGCTGGCCGGCCCCTTCGCCCTGTCCAGCGCTGCTGCCGCTCTCGCGGCAGCGCTGTTCCGCCGCGCACATTCCAGGCATCAGAGGCTGGGAAAGGCCCGGAGAGGTCAGCCGTTAATGCAGGGAAATTGCAGAGTGATTAGCATGGCCACTGGCAGCAAAGGGCACCCAGCAACGCCTCCCGCCTCCCAGGCCCATTAGCGGCACTTTGTCTCCTTCCAGACGCTTTAACACATGACCCAGCCGCGCTGAAGCCGGTTCGTCTCCGTAGGGCCACGTGCCCTGGGGCAGGGAGAACCCCTTGACTCTTCCTCCTCGTGGAGACCAACCTATCTGTGAAAGCTGGGCAAGCTGCAGGCATCCGTGCACCGGCTGGGAGAGACACGCAGACAGATGCATCCATTCTCCCCACACGCTTCAGATCCCAGCTGCTGCCCTTCCTACAGGACCCAGCCCCCGTGAAGGGCCGTCACAGACCTACAGGATGGGTGCTACGCCGCGGGTCTCACGCTTCCTGCAGGGTAGGGCTGTGGGCTCCAGCCCTCCTGCCTCACCCCATGGGCTCTGCTCCGTGTGTCCAGCTGAGACATGCCAGAGAGACTTGCCCGCCCGGCCAGAGTTAACGCACCTCGCCCAGCATGTGCAAGGACACTCGCCCAGCATTGTCAGACCAGGCCGGGGTACTGGGCAGCGGGCACCAGGCATGGCCAGCCTTAGCATAGCACAGAGAAATGGAGGTTACAGCCTGGCCCATTCTGGGCAGCCCAGAGCCTGGTTAAGCGCTAGCGAGCCCCTTTTTCAGGCTTTCTGTGTCTTCCCTGCTGAGAAGTGGGGAAATCCCAGAGTCCTTGGAAGCTGTATTGTCTCCCGGGCCTCCTTGTTGGGCTGAGTGGGTTTCAACCACCTCCATGGTGAGGCTTTGTTCTGCCCAGAGAGGGAGGAGACACCCCTCTCCTGCCCTCATGTCGCTTAGCCTGTCATGAGAGTAGGTTTAGTCCGTTTCCCACAGGGTAGCCATGCAGCATATCGGAGAAACTGAGGCACACAGCAGACTCCAAAATAATACAAAAAATTCCCACCTTGTCACAGGGGCACGTGAGGGGAGCGGCCCATGTGCGGGTGGCTGGGAGACCCAACCTGGTGGGATGGGGGTTAACCCGGAGCTGCTGCATCAGAACTGACTGACATTCCCTCGATAGCCGGATGCTGTCTATGGGGAGCCAGTGCTGGCTGAAGAACTAATCTTTCAGGACTCTTCCTTCCTGGCCACAGCTGGGGCTCAGGACATGCCGTGGAGCATGGGGAATGGAGGAGGCTATTAATTATACCCCACCTGCACTTGCGATTCTCATCCCCTTGATTGCTTCCCTTAGCCCGTCTTTTCTCTGCTCGGAGGGGTTCTCATCAGATTCGGACGTTTCCCTGGAGGAGTTTGCCCCTTTGTTCCGTCCCTTTCATTTTTTAAAGCGTCACCCGAGAAGCCATGCCACACGCAGGCCTTGCCAAGAACCGGGGCTGAGGGAGTGGGTCACCCTGTGGGGTCCAGCACCTGGGCAGGCTGGCCCCAGCCAAGTGGAACGGCAATGCCAGGGCAGAGCGCGCCCGGTTCGCAATCCCCCCTTCTGCGTGCCCAGCCCTGCCCCCATCCAGCTTGCAGGGGCTGCTCCGCTCTGCCACGCACACCCAGCCCGGGATTGTCCCCAAGGCTTGGGGCAGGGAGCTGGGCGGGGGAAATGCAACGTGAGCAGGAGCCCCCAGTCCGTCAGAAGGGTGAGTGCAGCCGTGTCACCTGTGCCACGGCAGATAAAATCTGGGCTGGCATCATCGTGTCTTCTGGTCCTGCCTGCACTGCTGCTTTTGGCCCTCCCTCCCTGCCTCCAGCATCTCCTGGCAAGCCTCCCTCCTCCCCCATCTCCCGGGGAACCCAGCCCTCCTCCATCTCCCCAAGAGCCCCATCCCTTCCTCCATCTCCTGGGAAACCCCAGCCCCTCCTCTGTCTCCTGGGGAACCATCTTCCTCTCTTTAAGCCCCGCCTCCTAAGCACCCCCTTGGCACAGCCATCCAGACAGGCCCACGGCTGGCGCCCCACTCCATTTGCCCATCCCAGTGCCCATTGCCCTGCTGGGAATAGAGCCCAGTGCCCAGGCAGACAGGCACGGACGTTAAGAGGGGGTCCAGGCTCATCCCAAAAGTGACCCCCGATGGGTTGCCCATCTCTGCCAGTGGCTAGTGCCCACATCAGATGCCGCCCATTCCCAAAGCAGGAGAGGGAAGGGAGACAGACTCACGGGGCGGCAGGAAAGCGAGAGGCTCCATGGCACTGGGGAGGAGACAGCGGGTCCCGGGGCCAAGCACGTTTGCTCTTCACCGCCCCACTCTGCAGGGACACGCTGGGAACCTGGCAGCTGCTGCCACTCACTCAGCACGGACGATCCCAGCCACCCGACTGGAGCTGAGCAAGCTGGCTGGTTTATTCTGCTCCTTGAACCCCCGGTGGCTGCCCCCGGCCTGTGATCCCCGTCTCTGCAGCACACCCTCGGGGCCACGCGACGCCGCTCGGCGGGCACAGCACACCGACTCGCTTCACAGCCACCGCAGGGCCCATGCTAATACCCCGCTGGCTGGCCCTCTGCCTGCAGCCAGGCCGCTCGGATGCTCCGGCCTGCAATGCTCAGGGCAGGATGGGCCCCCCTGGGGTAAAGTGAGGCAGGCACCAGGACTCCTGGGTTCCAACCCCAGTTCCAGCACTGCCTGCTGTATGGCCCTCAGCAAATCCTGGCCTCCCTCCCTGGGTCTCGTTCCCTGCTCCGTATAAAGGGGCTGCTGGCCCTGACCCGTCCCGCTGATGGCTGGAGAAGCCTGGCAGGCGAAGAGCCCATGCTGTCTGCGCTGCCCTCCCAGCGGGCTCTGGTTGGGGAGCTCTCCCTGCTACAGGGCGGTCTCAGCGGCTGGGCGGGAGGAAGGCTGCGATTTACTGCCTTCTGCCATTGCCCAGGACACAAGGCGGCATCTCATTACAAATTCCCAGCGAGTGCCTGACATTCTCCTCCGCGTCTGACTCAGCCGCTCTGCCGCCTCCTCTCTGCCAGCCCGGGGGAGGCAGGGCTGGTGCCAGCCGGGAGCCCTGTGCTGAGAATGGGACACACGGTTCCCTGAACGATGAGCTCGGCTGTGAAACGCGAGCGTGAGTTTGTCAAAGGGCAGCGCAGCCTGTGGCCCGTCGGGGCTGACGGGAAAAGGCACGAAAGGGAGACAGACGGACGGACTTAGCCCTGATCCAAAGGCCTGCGGGAAGAACTGTGTTACGAACATATTCAGTAAAGAAGAACCGTGGGAGACCAAAACTCAGTGAGCCAGAACTAGAGTGTGAGAAAGCAGCTGTTAGTGGCCCCGATGAGGAGGGGACCGACTATTCCGCCCGTTAGGGGCCTTGAGGAGCGGGACTTGGGCGGAGATTTGGCTTCTGGAGCAAACTTCAACCTCAGGCTGCCGCCCCCACCGGCTCCTGGGACCCCAGCCTCCTTCGCCCATCCGCAGAGATGTCCTGGCCAGACCGGGCCAGAGAGAGGGACCTAGAGGACGTCGCCTCCTTCACTGGCTCTGGCTGAATCCAGCCACCACCGGCGATGGGAGATGTGGTCTTTCCCACCCCCTCCTCCCATGTCTCCTTTTCCTTCCGCACCTTTATTTCTTACCTTTCCTGCCTCTCTCCCTTTCCCTTCTGTCTAAGAAGGGCTTCTGGGGCCGGCCAAGATGGCCTCGTTCGCAACACTGCTGTGAGCCACCTGTGACCAAGGAGATGCCATTAAAAGCAGTGCCTCCAACAGCCCAAGGCTGGCACGAGATTGCCTGGTCTCAGGGGGTTGAGATGCCCACGTGCCAGGCCTGTGTCTCTCCAGCAGTCGGTTGCAGGTAGAAGCAGCAGCAGAGCCAGACGCTGCATTTTCTGGCTCTGCTGTTCTTTCCTCCCCCCTCTCGGGTGTGTCACCTTGTTTTGTCTTCTAGGAGCCAGTTTTGCACTTATCCACAGCAGCCCGTCGCCACGAACGACTTTTTCCCCACAAGGCCAGTTATTACCATCTTTGACACCATCCCCGAGCCTAGCAAACGAGGAGTTTCCTTCTACAGATACCCCATGTAACCCGTCCGTGCCCAGGGTAGCCCACTGATAATGCCAGGGTCAGGGCAGGCTGCAAAAGGAGAGCAAATTCTCCCAGCACTGGTGGGTGACACTGCAGTCAGACTTCCCAACCAGCCAAAAACAGTGCTTCTGATTCCCCCACACTGGTTATCAAGAAGCCACTGTGCAAATACACACAGCCCCCTTTACTGCATTTCAGTCTCTGGCTCCCAAACTGACACTGGGTCCAGTAAAGAGACCAGTTGCTTTAACTCCGTGCTCTTTACTAAAAGATTCCCTCTGATCCCAAAGGATCAGCCACAGGACCAGTTCACTCTAAGTTTGGATCTTACCCAAAATACCACGCTGCCAGCCAATCCTTTAGTAACTAAAACTAAAGGTTTATTAGTAAAAGGAAAACAAACAATAAGAGAAGTGTTAAAGGCTTAAAGCAATCAGAGATATACAAATGATTTAAAAGTCCATATACATCAGGTTTCTAGAACAATTGTGGAGTTGCAGGCTTGTATAGTTCCTCTGGTGTACATCCAGTACCTGGATGGGTCTAAGTCCTTCAGTTCAGTTGCAAAGTGTGTTAATCCAGAGGTGTGTCCGCAGCTGGCCAGGAACATGGACACAAGGCAAAGACGAAGACGAAGACGAAGACGAAATGGTTTCTGTGGTTTGATCTTATATACCCTCTGTTACTGGCCATGTGGCTTGTGGAACTTTACAGGAACCAAAATGAAGTCCATAGTCACATGGGCCAATCCTGGTAACTCTTCAGGTATGCCTTTAGTTTCTTCCTGGGCCTCTGGCCTCCGTAAAGGTCTTGATGGGCCATTAAGCGGGCTATTGTCCTGCGGCCTCTCTGTCTGGGGTGTGTCTTTTACAGCACAGTTTGAAATACAGGGATATCAAAGATCCCCATAACTTTCTTCACATATATTACACATGAACACAAATATTATCATCTCATTCAGCATATCATAACCTTTCTAACAGTACCTGACATGGCATGTCTTACATGAATTATTATGATTTTGACATATTAAGGTCAAACAACACCAATGCCCCCCCCCTCCTAATGCAGCCCGCGTGACACCCCAGCAAAAGGCAACGGACACCAGGGCTGCTGTTAAAATGAAAGCCTCACTCGATCCTTTACATTTTGTATTCTTGCGCTGCTTTTCCGTCTTTGCTGTGCCTTTAATAAAGGTTAACCGCCTGTTTAACGGTGCGTTTGCCACCGAGTGAAACAGGCTGTGGTCTCTGGCATGGATACCACACCCACGGCTGCATGCTGCGCAGTTCCAGGGCGATGTCAGCATCGTTAACTCTTTGGGCCCATTTAGTCCATCGAATTTGACACAACAGACTCCTCTGCTGTCCCTCATGCCCTGGCAGCCCACCAAGCTGCCCCTAGCGTCCCTTGCGCCCCTCCTGGATGGCCATGCAGGAAAGACTTGGTGCCCCTGCAGCTTGGGGCAGGGCCAGAGCTGACAGACAAGGCCAGGAAATAGCCACTGAGTTGGATAGCGAGGGGGCAGTCGCCCAAAGCTGCTTTTCATTACTAACAAACCCCACACTGTGGCAACATTGCGGGTATGCATTTGAGCTTGGCTGGAAGGCAGGCAGAGTTTAACTGGCCTCCTGTTAACACAACCCACGTCGTCTTTCAAACCAGTCTAGCCAGAGGCTGGCACTGTCCCCTGAGTGAGGCCGTGGGGCAGGGGCAGCCTGGCTAGCCTCCCGGCTGGGGCAGCGCTCAGCTCACAGCTGTGTTAGCATGGAGTTCAGGACACTGCCGTTTCTTCCTCTAGTGGGAACAAAGCATGGCACAGCGGTCTGTGACACCAGCCCCGCGGTACCACGGCACTGAGATGGAGCCTTTCAGCAGCACCACACGTGGACATGAGGGACATGGCTGATGGGGTGATGACACGCTTCTCCTGCCACCAAGCCCTGGCCCAGAGCTGGGCTCATGATCACAACCCAGAGGGAAATCGGGAGGCATGGGCAGAGCTTAGGCGGGAGGGGAGGGAGGTGATGCGGGGGTATGCCGCACAGCCATCCTTCATTCGGGAGAAATGCAATAAGGCCGAGTCTGCACTACAGTTTTGGCACCAACACAGCAGAGGGACACACTGCAATGTGCGCTCCGACGCAGCTCTCCAGCGACGCTGACATGAGCAAACCACCTGGGCGAGAGGCACGGAGCGTTCGGCGACATAGCTAGAGCAACAAGGTGTCAGTGTAGACACTGCGCTTGCTTGTGTGGCCCTAAGAGGCCTCCAGGAGGTGTTCCACAATGCCCATCGTGGTTGCACTGGTCACCAGTTTGGACTCCGTTGCCCTGCCGCCCGGGACACAGGCATGCGCCCCTCCCTCCTTTAAAGCCCCAGGAATTTTTGAAATTCCTCTTCCTGTGTGCTGGAGCTCACGTGGCTACTGCCCAGCTGCCCATGGCAGCTCTCCGCAGCAAACGTGCCTGCCTGGAGCACAGCGGAGGTGATGGGTCTGTGGGGAGAGGAGGTTGTGCAGTCACAGCTCCGCTCCAGCCGCAGGAACTTTGATACCTACGGGCAGATCCCTCGTGGCATGGAGGAGAAGGGGCACAATAGGGACATGCAGCAGTGCCGTGCTAAGATCAAGGAGCAGAGCCAGCAAAGGAGGCCAACTGTTGCTCTGGTGCGGTGCTGAAAACATGCTGCTTCAACAAGGAACTGCACGCCATCCTCAGAGGAGACCCCACCTCCACTGCCAAGAGCCTCCTGAGATACATCGGGGGGGCTGGAGGCAGCGGCCGGTGGAGTGAAACCCCAGGACGGGATGATGGATGGGGAAGTGGCATTGGAAGAGGATGGGGGACAGGTGACAGGGACGTCCGGTGGCATAGAAGCCAGGTTCTCTTTTTAACTCTGGAGGGGTCTAGCCTGGCAGCTCTGTCATGCCCGACGAAAGCGAAGGGCGCTCTGGTAAGTACTGGTTGTGTTTGATACTTCAGGGAGACATGAGGTTGAGCTTTGTTTCTTGTGGGGTTTTTTTCGTTCCAGGGTAGGAGTGCGATAGAAATAGCCAACACTAAATATTGTTTGCATCTCCTTCTCATTCCCCTGTGGACCTAAGCAAAGGGGCTGCAGAAAGGTTTGTTGATGCACACTGTGTCCCGGGAATCCTGCATAGAGATCGCCAGGAAACTTTCCTGGAGGCTTTCTGCAATGCTCTGCTGAAGGTTCCCTGGGAGGCCAGCCTTGTTCCCCCCCTCCCCGCAGTAGGAAATTTTGCCACAGCAATTGACAATTCTCTCTGCAGGTACCAAAACAATGCACAGGGAAGCAGCAAATGGACCCAGTCTGCAGCCGCACGTATGCAGGATGCACCCTTGCATCCTCGTTTGCCCTCAGGAGTGAGATATCAGCTGTTCTCACCCCCACCTGTGGAAAACAGTGCCAGTATTCAGCACAGTGTCCCTAGGCACTTGTATTGAAACCCCAGCGAACCACCCCCCTCCTTTGGCCCATCTTGCCCCTTCCCCCCAGGCCATGCGCACCATGGCCAGCGCTCCCCCCATGTGGGGCCTGCCACGGGACAGTAATGTATGTGACTGCTGTGAATCAAGACCCTGAGTTCACTCATAACAGTGCCTCTGCCTGTCGCCTCTTTAGCGTCTGCAGATGTCCGCTTCAGCCTGCACAGTGGCTGAGCATCTCTGGCTAAGGAGACGAGCCAAGAGGAGTAAGGAAGACATGTTCAGAGAGGTGTCATCTTCGTCTGATGCAGCTGAGCACAAGCAGAGAGCCAGGAGAGAGGCTATAAATGAAAGACGGCGCCTGGATAGCCAGGAGAGGAAATGGGCAGGGGTGGATGATTCATCTTCTGGAGGACCAAACAGGCATGCTGAGGTCCCTGACTGCACTGCAGGTGGAACACGTGCACTCGCCTCCCCTTGCAGCCCACACAGAATGGCCTTACATGGCCCACATTCCTTGCATGTTCCCGGTCCGTCACAGTAGCCCAGGCACGTCAGCTCTAGGGGCATGTTTCAGAATGACAGCTGGACATACACCCAGCTGTGAGAGCTGCATTTCCCAAAAGAGCTCTTGAGTGTCACACCCTTTTAGAAAATAGAAATGTTTGTACAGCTGATGAATAAAAATCTACTTAGAGAAAGAAAATGAATCTGTATTTGTCTACAAAGCACAGTGGTTGCTGCTGAAATTCATACACAGTGGTAATCAGTGTATTAGCAAAGTACATTGAATGCACACAAAGCAATCATAACCAGGGTCATCCTATGGTGCAAGGAAGCAATGCCTGGCTCAAAGCATTACAGAAAGATGCATTACTGGGGCTCATTGTCAAAATGCTCCTTTAAAGCCTCCTTGATTTGAATAGTCCCTGTTGAGCCCTTTAACAGCCCTGGCATCTGGATGCTCAAAGGCAGCCACCAGCTGAGCCACCTCTGTGGAAACTTTCCCCTCCCCCTTAGCTTCACAAATGTTATGCAGAGCACAGCAGGTTGCTATGACCATGGGACTATTTTCCTCTCTGAGGTCTACCTGCCAAAAAGGCAGCACCAGCAACCCTTTAATCTGCCAAATGCACCTTCCGTGGTCATTCTGCACCGGCTGATCCTGCTACTGAAGTGCTCCTTGCTGTTGTTAAGGTTATGGCTTCATGAACCACAGGAGCAAGGGGTGGGCTGGGTCTCCCAGCATCACAGTTGGCATCTCCACATCCCCAATTGTCATCTTCTGGTCTGGAAAGCAAGTCCCTGCTTGCAGCTTTCTAGGCAGGCCTGAGTTCCTGAAAATGCATGCCTCATTCACCTTTCTTGACCACCCCACATTGGTGTCAGTGAAACGACCTTGGTGACCCACCAGCACTTGCGATACTGTGGAAAAATATCCCTTTCTGTTGACATACTGTATCGCAAGGTGGTCTGGGGCCAAAATGGGGATATGCGTGCCATCCATCGCCCCACCACAGCTAGGGAACCCCATTGCCGCAAAGCCATCCTCTATGTCCTGCACACTGCCCAGAGACGCAGACCTTCGTAGCAGGAGGCAATTAACGGCCCGGCACACCTGCATGATTGCAACCTCCATGGTGGATTTCCCAAGTCCTGACTGATTCACAACTGACTGGCAGCAGTCTGGATTTGCAATTCCACACAGCGAGCACCACTCGCTTCTCCGCTGTGAAGGCAGCTCTCATTCTGGCGTCATTTTGGGTGAAGACTGTACCAGGACGGTGGCTTGACACATCTGAAAGTTCTGCAGCCACTGCTCATTGTCCCAGAGCTGCATCATGCTGCGATTCCACCGCTCAGTGCTTGTTTCCCGAGCCCCGTACCGACAGTCCACCATGGGCAGCTGCTCTGTGAATGGCAAAAGCAATCTGGAATTCTCTCTCTATGGCACACAGCAGGGCAGGCGCCACAGTGTCATCCTCAGATTCGCAGCCCATGAAATACTGTAGGATCGTCTGCGTCACGTTCATAACAAGACTGGAGAGCAGTGCAGGCTCCAGGCTTTCAGATCGAGATGCTGGGTGTGCGGTTTACAGGGATTGTTGAAAAGTGGCGTGAAATGTAGTCAGAAGCCCATCGACAGATGGGATGGAGAAAACTGCATCACGGGATGGTGAGCCCGCCCTATGAGACACTGTGGTCCCTACCCAGAACTCCCAGTGGCAGACAGTGGTGAGTTGCATAGTGGGATAGCTACCTGCGCTGTCTCGCAAGTTCTGTCGATGCAAGAGCATCAACACTGGGTGCGTTCCACCCCCACAAGACGCAGTCTGTGGATGTTCAAAAGCGGGTTCATTACAGCGCTAGATGACTGTCGATGTAATTTAAGACAATAAAACTGTAGCGTAGCCATAGCCCAAGAAGCAAAGTGCAATCAAGTGCCTCTATAGCAGAGAGCTGAAGCAACGGGAGGCACTGCCCAGCCCCAGGGCTGGTCAGAAACATGCAAAGAAGATAGTAAGATTGTGCATGTGTGTATGTCAGGCCTGGCTTGACAAAGCCCTGGTTGGGATGGTTTAGTTGTGGTTGGCTCTGCTTTGAGCAGGGGGGCAGGACTAGATACCTCCTGAGATCCCTTCCAACCCTCATCTTCTAGGAGTCTATGAGCATGTACAGCCAGAAACACGGCAGAAGTAGATCGAGAAGACAGCAAGGAAGCACTGGGCACTGCCACAGGCACACCGGTAGTGTGACACCAAGAAAAAAGGTGAGAGCTTTTGGACACAGAGCTGGTTAGAAAAGGGCTTGGAGCTGTGAGCAAAGAAACTGCTTCACCTCTGTTTAATTCCAGCCATGTTCAGGGAAACCGGGCTTCGTGTAGTCTTTGTGAAAGTGGAAACCCAACCCAGGAGGGCATCGATGATAATTTCACCGCCTATCAGAAACCACCTACACGACCGCAAATTGTGGCTAGCCATGTGGCTCAAAGGCTGAACAATATGGATAACGCACACTCCCATCTCTGTGTATATCTACCCAAGGAGCTGTGCATGCCCAAAAGTGTGTATATTATAGAAACACAGAGGTGCGTGTGTGTGCTTCTCATAGATCTAGATCCACACAGAGACCCAGGAAGGTGTGTGGATCTAGATGGTCTTGCACCCTCTGTTTAATTTCTCCCTGAGCTAATGCTTTCGTGATTGGCAGGGTTAATAACCTGCTCTGGCTTAAAAAGAAAAACCCTCTTCTAATCCGAGCGCTGCTAAAACAGAATGAATTGTGTCATGGGAAGCTGGGGGAAAATAACTCTCATCAAAATTAAAAGGGATTTCCATAATTTGTTAGCAGGTACAGGCAGAAAGTGAACATACAAAAGCTGCGGCTGGGGGAGCCGCACCAGGGTCAGCGACGCCTTCAAAATGCAAATTAAAAACCAAACCTCTGACTTTCTCAGGTGTCTGCAGAACAGCTCCCCAAGGGGATCCATCCACTGCCCCCTGGCCTGGGCCAGCAGGCAGTGGGGGGCTGCTCTCTGCTTGGCTTGGGGTTGGCTGCAGTGATGGTGAGCAGTGGGGAGGAGGCAGGTGGCTAAGACAGACAATGAGCCAAGACCGGGCAACCTATTGCACTAAACGCACCATCACAGGGATTTTCTGTCACCACCTCCAGCAGGGTTCGAAAGCAGCATCTTCTGCTCTTTAGATCCCTCCATCTCCAATTCAGGAGAATTACTCCTTTGTCCCCTGGGTCTTTAACCACAACAGAATAGCAAGCAATCAGGCATCGGCCCCTCAGCCCTGGACATGGCCCTAAGGAGACCTTGCACGGCTCAGGGATACCCCCAGCCTTCTGAGAGCAGCACAAGGGGCAACATGGGGAAAGAAAAAGATACCAGAAGACTTAAGATGTCCCGGATGCTGCGTGGTTGGAGTGGGGGAGCCACAGGAGCTTAAACAGCAAGGCCTGTGCCAGGGGAGGTGTTGGGGCAGAGACAGCTGGGCACACTGGGGGCAGGCACCAGATGGCATGGCCACAGAGGGCGTTGCAGGAGCTCCTAACGGCGTGTAGAGGCACGTGGCGGTGGAAGGATGGCTGGTTAGCAGCTGCGGTGCATTTCCTTAATGTTGCCCACTCGCAGGATCTTCTGCGTTGCTCTGGAAGTTCCAGCTGCTGGAATCCTGCTATGGCAGGCAAAGCTCTGCCGCCATTTAAAGCAAAAGTACCTTCATGTTGTGGAGGAACGTTTGGCAGCCAGAAGACAGCTCCCTGCAAAGGCCTGCAACCCAGAAGGTGAAGGACAAATCCTGTCACCCCTCGGTTAAAATTACCTTGTGATTTTGGGGTCTGAACTCCTGAGTTTTAGCTCGCATGAGTGAAATCTGTTCTCCGTCTCTGTCTCCATGGCCGATTTATCTCTGAGGTATAGCCCAAGCAAACAAAGGGCCCGGGGGCTGAAATACGACCACTCCCACATGGCTGCAAGTTGGGGTTTGGCGGATGTCCCCGAGCCTGGTTGCAAATCCAAGAGCCTTGACTCCCAGGGGTCCCCTGCTCTGACCATGGGACCCCGTCACCCCTTCCCCGAGCCAGGCACAGAAGCCAGGCTCTGGCTGCCCCTACTCTAAGCACCAGGCCCCAGCCCGCCTCCCCCCCGGGGCTGGGAATGGAGCTCACAGTCCTACAAGCTCACATGAAGTCTACGGAATAAATACCAAGGTTTCCTTGCACTTCAGGCCCCTTCCGTGACCTAACGGGCAGCAGCTTCTGCCAGGGCTAACGGGATCTAGGCACTAGCGCCTGTACTAGCACGCAGGCCTGAGCCGCAGAGCTGTTTTCTCCAGCTGGCCCTGTGCCTACCGCTGTGGAAGCCAATGGCGCGACACCCGTCCCCAGCCCTGGTGCCGGGTGAGAGCGCCTTCTCCAGCACCTGGCGTCCCTGGACAGACGATCACATTACGCCCGGGAAGGGGGATTGCCACAGAGCAGCTGTGCTGAAAGACAGAGCGACATGCCCAAGGGAGGTCACGGGCCGGGGCTGGGAATCCTGACCTCACAGCCTGGGCCGTAGCAGCCAGCCCACCCGTGAGATATGGCCCAGAAGCAAGTCTTCACCTTTCCCGCGTGGTGCTGGCCAGGTGCGCGTGGGGGGACACGATGCTTGTCTTTACTTTATCAGCCTAGGAATCACAGCAGCCGTAGGAGCAGCCAGCTGAGAACAACGCCAGAGAGAGCCGCTGGTGGAGGGACTACCGTCGGCACAGACGCAGCAAAGGAAGGTCGTCATCCCCAGGTGAAGACCCAAGACACGAGGGGCCTGTCTACGCTGCAGTTACAACCCTGGGGCTAGGCTGTGCCTGCTGACTTGGGCTAAGCTGCTCTGTCATTGAGGCCGCGAGGCCAGCCTGGTCCCAAAGATCTACAGCAGCGCAAGCCCCGGGCAGCGCCTGCCCTGGAGAGCTACCAACCCAGCGAGCCAGATCCAGAGGGGACAGGAGAGGCTGGCAGCCCGAAGAGGCAGAGAGGAGGCCGGGGGTGTGTGGCAGATTGTTACGCTCAGCAGTGACTCAGCTCGCGTGACTCACGCTGGCTGGGGAAGCGGCTGCAGTTGTTGGAAAATCTCTCCATGGATGGCCTCTGCTTTTGGGGGCTGTTTGTAGGTGTGGCCCCCCCACCCCGGTGCTGCTCTTACACAGCCTTTAAAGGAAGAGAGACGGGGTCGTGCCCACCCCACGGGATGGGCCTGGGGAATCTCGAGAAGGCTGCAGAGCTGGACCTGACGTGAGGGCAGAGTGGAGCCCCCGCAAGTTATTATTTCTACTGCAGTGGCACCGCAGGGTCCCCAGTGACAGAGCTGGGCCCCGCAGTGCGAGGTGCTGCACAAACACGCAGACAGCCGCGAGGGGCTGCCCCTCGGTGAGGCTGCAATTTCAATCCCCCACTGATACAGAGCGGTGACAGCTCCCCCATTCCTGCCTCCCTGGGGCACAGCCAGCAGTCGGCTGGATTCCTGCCCCACTGGGTGACGGACATTGCAGTGAATTGCCGGGGGGTAGGAAGGTCCCCACTACCCTGTGCCCATGTCAGGGTGGGCCCGGGGAGGTGGCAGTGCAAGGCTAGAGGCAAAGACCCATTATTTAATCGTGACGTGAGAGGAACTGTACACAGGTGAGAGCACCAGCAGCAAAGAAGAGAGTGGGGGGAAGCGACCCGAGGGCCATGGGGGGGCGACTGCACACAGACAGCTCAGCTGCACGTGCCGCATGCTCTGCAGCGTGCGGAGAGGCTGTATTACAGCGTCAAGGCAGAAATGCAAAAGACCTATCAGAGCAAGTCAAATCCCCCTACCGGGGCTCTGTGCATTTAATTACAGGCCATATATTTGTTACTGAACCGAGCAAAAAAATCCCACTGCCAGCTGGCAAGGAGGAAAAAACCCAGCCCATCTCTAGGCTGCGGATGGCAGCTGCCATCCCGGTGGAGACGCCGTAACTATCGTGACCAGGTGGCTCCGTGGCACCTCACAGCCAGATGTGGCTCTAAGCACTTTGCTGCCTTCATTACCTTTTAAAGCAGGGCTCCTCCAAGGACCAAATGCAGCCACCTCTGGGGCAGGACAAGGCAGCTGTTTAACAGCTTACAGCGAAGCTACGTATCCGTTCAGGGCTGGAAGCAAAGACAAATCCAAGTAAACTGGGTGAGAGCAGAGGGTTCAGGAGAGGGAAATGGAATTACCCACATGGGAATCCGGCCAGGATGCCCAGTTAACACTCACCCCTTATGAAATCTGCCATCGAGGCAGTTAACGAGCACGTGAATGCAGCAGCCTGACTGTATATCTCAGCCGAAAATGGCACAGAGCCCCTAGCTCTGTGCTGGGCCGAGTGGAACGCATCCCTCACTGAGTTGCTCACCCCCAGTGCGCAGCACTGCCCCCCAGCACCATCTGAGTTATTGCTTTAGTACTTGGATGGACGAATGTCAACCTTCATGACTCTGTCACTGGAAATTGGGGGTTCTGTAAGAATGCTTTATTAGGTGTCCAAAAAACCACACAGAGTCATGGACAGGGTGGCCTCTTTGGTTAAAGACACACCCTAGGCTCAGAGAAGAAGCGAAAGAAGACATTTAAAAATTAAAAAAAAAAATATAACAAACAGAATAATGGGGACATTGATAGCAATGAGTGCAAATCCGTCATTAGGAAACGATAAGGGAAGTTAAAATTATCAATGAAAATAATCTATTGCTAGTAGGGTTAAGGACAATAGGAAGGAATTCTTTAAACATATCAGGAACAAATGAAATCCTAGCAAAGGTCCGATACTAGATAAGGAAGACAAAGTTGTCAGTCATGATGTAGAAAAGGCAGAAGTATTAAATAAATATTTCTGTTCTGTATTTGGAAAGAACAGGATAATGTATTCATATCTTACAGCGATAAAGAAACACATTCTGTTCCATCAGGAACTCAGAAGGAAATTATATAGCAAAAAGTTAAACATTTTTTAAAACAGCAGGACCAGATAACTTACAGCCCAGCGTATTAATGGAAGACACTTATTTTCCGACAGAATCACACATTTGGTTGAGAAAGGGAACAGCTCATCCAATGGGGTGTTCTAGTAGGGTCCCGCAGGGATCTATCTGTTCTGGGCCCGATGCTCTTCAATACCTGGAAGAAAATTGAAAATCATTGCTAGCAAAATTTGCAGATGGAGCAAAGCCAGATGGAATGGTAAATAAAGATGGGCCCTACAGAGCGATCTAGGTCAATGGTGAGGTGGGGGCATTTGAAAAATATGTGTTTTAATACAACCAGATGCAAAGTTATCCACCTAGGAGCAAAGAATGTAGGTCACACATACCGGATGGGGCCTGTAGCCCCCTGGGAAGGATTGAAAAGGACCTGGGGTCCTGGGAGAAGCCACTTGAACACGAGCTTCTGGTGCAGTGCTGGGCTGGGCTGGCCAAAGGGGATCCTGCGCTACGTCACCAGGGGAATCTCAAGAAGGATTTGGGAGGTGGTATTACTTGTATATGCAGCATTAGTGAGACATTTCTGGATATCGGGCCCCCTTCTGGAGTCCACACCTCAAAAAAGGGTGTTGACAAAATTAGAGCGGGCTCAGCAAAGAGAGCGCCTAGAGCAAGCCGAGCTCTGGGAGAGCTGCCTGCCAGCTGGTGACGGAAGGAGCCCAAGCGGAGTCGTTTATCCAAGAGAGGGTTAAAAGGGGCCTGGACCGTGGTCTCCGAGCACCTCCCGGAGGAAGTGACTTCGGAGAGCAGAGAGCGTGCCGGTCTGGCGGACAGAGACAGAACAAGGTCCGATGGCTGGACGTGAAGCTGGAGATTTTCAGATTAAAGTGCAAATTGTTATCAGGGAGGGTGCCCGACCATGGGAACAACTGGCCCGGGGACGTGGTGGAGTGTCCATCTCTTGGGGGCTTTGTGTCGCGAGCGGGCGTCTCTGGCGGGGATCACTGGATGGGAGTCTGTGGCCTGGGTGTTACAGGAGCGCAGCCTAAATAATAATTACTTCTGGGGCTTGACATTCATGAAGATACTGACTCACCAACAGCATCGCCTGCAGCAGCCGGGGTTTGCGGGATGGTCTCCCATTCAAGGGCTGAGCGAGCCTGACCCTGCTTAGCATCTGATCACCTACAGGAGTGCCACCATGCCTGCACACCGGCTGGGCCTTCTACACCGCCACCTGCTGTGTTGGCCACCCCAACTCAGTGGCCCAATGCCTCCCCATAAACTCCGGGAAGTGAGACTGACCAGTCTGGTCTCAGTGCCCACGCTGAGCGAAGCGCACCAGGCCAACAGAACAGAAGGTGCCTGGAACAGTCTTGCTGGTGGCTCGGGGATCCCAAACAGCTGCTGCTTTCACCCGCTGCTGGCCTTCCTCCGAGACGGGAACGGGAGGTGAAGAGAGTGTGTGAGGGACAAGGAGAATGTGGTCAATTGTCTGCAGTCTTGGGTGGGAATGGGAACGGGCGGCTAGACAGAAGGGAAGAGCTGGTGGGTCAAATTAATGGTCACTGAATATTGAAGACAGAATCCTAGAAGATGAGGGTTGGGAGGGACCTCAGGAGGTCACCTAGTCCTACACCCTGCTCAAAGCAGGACCAACCCCAACTAAATCATCCCAGCCAAGGCTTTGTCAAGCCATAGCTTAGAAACCTCTAAGGATGGAGATTCCACCACCTCCCTAGGTAACCCATTCCAGTGCCTCACCATCCTCCCAGGGAAAAAGCTTTTCCAAATATCAACCTAGACCTCCCCCACTGCAACTTGAGACCATTGCTCCTTGTTCTGTCATCTGCCACCATTGAGAACAGCCTAGTTCCATCCGCCCTGCAACCCACTTTCAGGTAGTTAAAGGCTGCTATCATTCTTCTCTTCTGCAGACTAAACAAGCCTAGTTCCCTCAGCCTCTCCCCCTAATCATTTTTGTTGCCCTTCGTTGGACTCTCCAATATGTCCACATCCTTCCTGTAGTGGGGGCCCCAAAACTGGACAATACTCCAGATGTGGCCTACCACTCCCCCCCAGCTTAGTGTCATCTGCAACTTGCTGAGGGTGCAATCTACCCCATCTTGCAGATCATTAATGAAGATGTTGAACAAAACCGGTCCCAGGACCAACCCCTGGGGCA
This sequence comes from Mesoclemmys tuberculata, assembly GCA_007922155.1. Taxonomy (NCBI): domain Eukaryota; kingdom Metazoa; phylum Chordata; order Testudines; family Chelidae; genus Mesoclemmys; species Mesoclemmys tuberculata. The sequence goes on along the minus strand of ML675616.1, from coordinate 421,939 downwards.
CTCCACTTGTGACCGGCTGCCAGCTAGACGTCGAGCCATTGATCACTACCCGTTGAGCCCAATAATCTAGCCAGCTCTCTATCCATTTTATAGTCCATTCATCCAACCCATATGTCTTTAACTTGCTGATAAGAATACTGTGGGAGACCATATCATGTCCACTGCTTTCCCCAGAGGAGCAAGAGGCATTATGAACTGTTTGAGGAAATAGAGAGGAATCTAAATTAACTGGTCAGAGCAGATGAGGATGCTTGCGAAGCTGAAATCACTCCAAGGTTGGTTCAAATTCTAGCTGTAGTAAGAAGTGGAAGTTGCTGATGGGTAATTAGTAGTCAGTAATTACCAAAGATCAGTGCAGGAATTGATTTGACTCAGTCTGCCTGAAGCTGGAGGAAGCCGTAGGAAACAAGTGGCCTGACAGAGGGATTCGGGGGGAACAGATAGTCCTCAAATGAAACGCACATGCTGCCAAGGTGCAATAGAGAAAGGATTCACGCCCATTTCAGCAAGAGCAGAAAATTAGATTCTTCTGATTTCTCAAGCTCAAAGGTGCCACCGAATAACTGGATGCCACACGGGAGGAGACGGGCCAAAGTAGAGGAAGCCTGTCGAGAATCAATATTGGTACCTGTGCAGGATGCTGAATCGATGACAAGTGACCCGCTGATGGCCCCTGGGGGGTGGGGGGAGGCAAATGCATTTCCACTCATGCCATCGATTCCATGCAGGTGTCCAAAGAACTGCAGACGCCACCCAAGAACAGAGAGTACAGTCCGACAAGGCGGCCTTGGCTGCTTCCTGAGACAGCACAAGTGAAGCGAAATGATGAGGAAACTTCTCCAGTGCAGTGGGCCTGCCTTCCTAAGAGCAAACTCACCAGGGTGTTTGTCCTCACTGAGAAGGAAGCATCGCGCAGCACAGTCCTAAGGCAGGCGGAGAAAATCCAAAAGCTCTGGAGCAGGCTCCCAAGGACGGCTGTGGAATCCCCATCCTGGGAGGTTTTTAAGAAGAGGTTGGACAAAACCCTGTCAGGGCGGGTCTAGGTGTACTGGGTCCTGCCTCAGTGCTGGGGGCTGGACTAGATGACTTCTCACGGTCCCTTCCAGTGCCACATTTCTATGATTCTCTCATCAGCAGCTTCGCAGCTGGTTGGCTGCAAAAAAAAGACAACTGATGCCCCAGCTTCCCGATGGCTCTCAGGGGAGCTCTCCAGGAGAGTGTCTCTCTGCATTTCCATCCGGCTCCGCTGAGCGGGTTGAGATTTGCACTGAGCAGGATGAGGAGTGAAAACGCAACCTGCACTACACACTGAGAGGCTCCTACAGAGAGGCTCTAACCATACAAGAGCAGCTTAAAGAGGTTTTTGAAGTCCCTGACAGAGCATAGCTGGAGACACTCGTCTCCGGGGGAACCTGGCTTGATCCAATTAAGAAGAGGAGCCACAAAAGTGATGTGGAGACACCACAGAACAGTGCTTAGTTTGTGCCAGGGCTGAGCCCCGTCACCGCTAGACTTGGCAGTTCAAAGCCGCGCCACCTCTGGGCTTCTCGTGTCAGCTGAAGAGTAAAAAATGTCGGGGGTCCCGGCCCCTCTTTCATTAGAAATTTAGCACTGCTGCAGAACCTTTCTGCTGCTGTGCGATCTGCCAGACCCTCAATCCCACATCTGACGGGGGCAGCCAGAGGTCTTCTCCCCTCTGTAAAAGCCGAGGTCCAGCTTTCTGATTGTGTGGGAGGTGGGGGGTCAGAGCTGGCTGCATCGACCACAGAAGGCAGCCAGCCGGCTGCAGGACTGGCACTGATCTGGGTTCCTGCCCCGCTGGCGCAGCGTCCGTTGTGCGTGGCACCAAGTTGGGATTGGTTTGCTGAAGACGCCACAGCCAGCTCGGTGCAGAGCAAGGAAGCCATGTGGGTGAGACCATCCAGGCAGGGAGGGCAGAGCGGCAGGGCTCGGCTGGCAGATCGGCTGACCGTGCAGCTGTTGCTTGGGGAGCAAACAGCCCCCCACGGAATCGTGTGGGACCTGCAACAGGCTTCGCTTCATCCGTGCTTCGGGGGCGTTCAGGCTGCAGGAAGACGGTGCCCCAGATGGCGGGCTGTCCTCGCTAATGCCCGGAGCTCAACTCCCCGCCCTGCCACTGGGTGACTTTGGGCAAGTCTTGAACTATCCTGTGCCTCAGTTTCCCCATCTGTAAATCGGGAAAGTGATCCTTCCCTTGTCTTATTTCGACACCGAGTCTCTGGCAGGGCCCATCTCTCACTCGGTACAACGATGCCCTGCTCGTCGCTGGGACATCTAGGGGGTCACTGAAGTAGCACTGCGGGGGCCATGCGAGTAGCTAGTGGCAAGGGGAGCAGAACAGGCCGACTCGGTCCCTTCTCCTGCTTGCATCCGGCTGGCTCCCCCTGGGATGCAGGCTGGGAAAAGAGCACAGCTGGCGTGGGGCAGGACGTCGTTAACATTCCAACTGCATGTTTGTTTTCGCCTTTAAAAAAATCGCCTTCACACAAAGCTAATAACTTGAAGAAGTCTAATTACGAAAGTCAGATGCCTGCAGCACTCAGCACCGAGGAGAAAATTAGAGACATTTGCATTTCTCTGGGAGTGTAATTGAGCTGTAGCAGAGCTCTAATAACTTTGCACTTCTCCAGCGTGCGGAATAAATTCCGCCGTTGGCCTTCCATGGGAGGAAAGAGGGGAGAATTCACTGAGTGGGTCTGTTTCAACACAGAGCATTAGCTAAGCACACCGCAATGGGAGGAGATGCAGTGCGGTGGAAGCTGGCTCATGAGATCAATGCAAATGGAGAGATTACAGAGAGCTTCTTCCCCCACAGCCAGCCCCCTCTGCTGCGGGGGAGTTTGCTGCCGGTGTAGCGCTCAGCTGGGACGACCCGGGGGGGAGGGATTTACTCTGATGTCTTTCGAAGGCAGGAAAGCCATTTTGCTCCTATGATGATCTGCAGGCAAAGAGTGTGACCAGCTGGCGCTGCCATTGGAGCCGTAGCGCCCTGACACTCCAGCATCTGCTTAGGGTGGATTTCGGAAGGAGCTGCAGGGAATGAGGGGCCTGCTTTGAAAATGCTCGCCTTCACTTTCCCGGCCGGGCACTAGCAGAGCCAGCCCCAGCGCTGGGCGTCCTGGGCGAGCCTGAAATACACCCATGAGAGATCGAGCCCAAGAGCCAGACCCCAGCAACGGCACAGACATAGCAAAGTGACGGCCTCGCCGGAGCCGCAGCCCCGCCTGTCACCCAGCCACCTCCCTCCTGAAGGCTGAGACCCCGGCGAGGGGCCAAGCAGGGAGCCAGGTGTTCCAAAGATGTCCTGCTACTGCCCGCCTCTCACAGCCGCTGGGTCTGTCGCAGCAGGTCCCAGCCTCTGGGGGCCCATATAGGTCAACTCCAGACTCCAGCCCCAGCCAGCGCCAAGCAGAGCATTCACGGGCTGACACATGGAAACCCGCTTCCCTGGCAGCCCCTAATCTGTGCCCCTGCAGCTGCCAGGGGTGTGAATCCCAGACAGGACCCGCCCCGCCCTGGGGTGCCTGGAGGCCAACAGTACAGGACTTGGGAAGATTCTTCTCCTGGCCATTGGGGTCCGGAGACGTGTCCGCAGCTGGGCCTTTTGGGAGTCACCTGGTTGAGACAGCTGGGCTCCAGGGTGCCAGCCCGGCTGGGGGTGGACACACCCTGTGGTGTCCCACAGTGGCCATCGTAGCTGCCCTGGGAATCCTTCCTGCCAGGAGCCACCTACCCAGGGCGCTGCAAGCCACCCACCCCAGGCAGAACCCAGGGCAAGCTGAGCCTGCAGCCAGAGCCACGCGGGGTGAGCTTGGGCAAGGCGCTGGCTTGAGGACCTGGGCCACTGCTGCGGCTCACCCCGGTTTGCAGGATTTCAAGCCAAACCAGGCTGCATTTGGTGGTTGAGGGGAGGGCTGCAAGATGGACCACGCTTCTGGGCATGACCTTCCTGTGTCCTACAGCCTGGCATGAGCCCTGGAACAGGAAACGTTTCAGAGACGGCTCCCATGGAGGTCCTGGACTTTCATCTCTTACCTCACTGCCTACATTTAGCCTCCAGGGCCTCTCTCCTCTCCACCCGTGTCACTGGTACCTCCGGGCACCGCACCCCCAGCTCCGCCCCAGCATCACATGTAAGCCTGTCTTTATGCCCCTGATGCACCCACTGTGGCGCATGTTCCCAGGGACCGTCTCACACAGCGACTTGCTTGCATGGATTCTGGGCAAGGCGGACACGTGAGAGACAAGCGGGGCGCTAGTCACAGGCCAGCGGGGCCAGCCGCACGCACTGGTACCAGAGCGTTCTGCTAACGGCAGCTCGCTGCGTGTCCTGCTCCAGCACTCCCATTGCAGCTGCGCCCTCCTGTGGGAAAGTGGCTAGGGGGCTCCAGCGCCCTGGGCCACCTCAATGCCTGCCCCAGGCTGCCCGTTGTGCCCCTGCCCTGGCGTGGTGCTGCCTAGCGGCCTGCCCAGCTCTCTCGCTCTCCCGCGCGGGGTCCTGGGGACTGCTTCCCGACCAATGTCCCTATGAAAAATCCACATCTGCCACGTCTCCTGAGGGGTGAAAGAAGGTAAAGGCAGAAGGGGGACGAGCTGGGGGGAGTGATAGGAGGGGGGTCTAGGGCAGCCAGGCTGGGCTGTGCTCAGAGCTCTGAGCGTTCAGCCTCTCTCCGCTCTTGGGCCCTGCGACATCGGCGGTGCAGCTCCACTCTCTGCCCTTCGGCACGAGTGATTGCTGAGTGAGGCCGGGCCCGTCGGCCCCACTGCTCTCCATGCCCTGTGACATTCTCTGGGGCACCCAGTCCCTCCTGCCCTGACCTCCCTCCTCCAGGGCCCTCCCCAAGGGCAGGTGAAAACCAAACAGCTCCTGCACCCACCGAAACTCCACTGCCCTTCCTCAAACCTAGGGGACGCTCCCCCGTCCCTCCATCTTCGCACCCACCGCCTCTCAGCCCCCACCCAGCTCCGGCTCTCCCACCCACACAGCCATGTCCATCCAGCCCCACGCTCAGTGCAGGACCCAGCCGAGTCAGTCCCACCCTGCCCCAGTCCACCCATCCCTGATCTGGCTGTAGTTCTGCCCTCTTGCCTTCGGGAGCCAGCACGTCGGAGGGTTGTGCCGGCACAGCTAGAACTCGCCTGTGCTTGGAGAGCTGCTTCCATCCCTGCCCTGGGGGCCCAGCGTGGGTCTCATCTGGCCCAGGGCCGCAGCGAGCAGGAGGCGCTGCCACCCGTTGGCTCTTGGGTGGCATCGTGGTGGTTTGAGTTGGAGGGTCTCAGCCCACTTGCTCCAAGCAGGGCTGAGCAATGCCGAAGGCTGCTGGTGCCCTGTCTGCACAACAGCGTTGGCTGATGGAGCAGAGCTGGTGCCAGCAATGGGGCAGGCAGAGGAAGGGCTGGTCCAGGCACAGCCCAGGTTAGCTGCTCCGAGCGTCCCAGGCCAGCCCCCACACACTGGCTCACTCCACTTCTCATGCGCTCTGCAGCCTCTCCACTTCCACTCCCCGCACACGCCAGCTCATTAGCCCCATCCCCCTGGACCCTCCCTCAGCCCCTAGGAAACGTGCTTTGCTGCTGCCTCAGTCCCGTCAAAACAAAGGTCAAAGATCTCGGGTCCACTGAGCAAGCCTCCAGCTCACAAAGGGCTGGAGCTTGAGGGCCCAGCTGGCTCCCATCAGGACCCAGCGGGCCGGGAAACTCACCCTTTGCACCCCAGGCTCTCACTGACCCGGGCAGGTGGGGCATTCTCTCCCTTGGCGTCTTCAAAGGCTGCTCCGAACAGTCAGGCTTTGGCTCCCTCACGAGCTCTGGGCTGGATGCTGGAGTCCCCGCTGAGGATCTTTGCCCAGGGCGAGGCAAAGGGTTCAGACTGGCCCGAACGGTCCTGTGCGCCTGGCCACAGTCCCAGCTCCAGGGTGCAGCACGGCGGAACACCCCCAGAGCGAAGTCCAATAGACATCACACTTGGGCCACGGAAAACCCCAGCGACACACTGCCGGGCTCTGCTTTGCACGTGCCCGCCCTGCCTGCCCCAGCGGAGGTGAGGTGGGGCGCTCACTCTCTCCCTGGCATTGCCAGCTCCATCACGCCCTGCTCCTGCTTTCTTCCCCTGCCCATCGCTCGCCCAGCTGCTCTCTAAAGACAGGCATCCAACACAGAGGGCCAGCTCGAGGATGGTACAGCTTAACCCCCACCCATGGGGGGGGTGGAGCTAGCGGGTCTATATATAGGGTGCTGCCCCGATTGCTCGCTGCCGGTTGTTTCAGTGAAGGGCTGTTGTGTCCTCGAGTGCACCTGTCCAAATGTGATCCTTCCGGGATGGAGTGTGGCTGGTGATAACTGACCGTGTGAGGGGCAGGACCCCTGGGGTTCACTGCGGGTGTGGCCCGAAGGGCTTTTAATCATCTGTATTTATTAGCAGATCCCATGGCTGGCAACGAGCATTCTCGTAATGCTAACTTTACCGTCCCACATGAAACCGGCCTGGCTACTGCTCAGACACAAGCCTCTGGAAATCTGCCAAGCCACGAAGGTGGCCCGTGAGTAGTTGATCCCTTTCTCCCAGCTTCTTTGAACCTTGAGATGGTGTGGGGGAGCATGTTGCACCCTTTGGTGGCTGTGGAGGGGTTTTGTCATTTTTTTGCTGTAGCAGGACATGGATGGGGTGAGTGGTGGCACAAAGGCAGGGGCCAGAGGCATCGTGTCGATGCTGGCTGCGTGCTAGCCTGTGGGGACAGTGTGTCCAGGAGAGTGAAGTATCTGTCCCATCTTACAGACAGGGACTCAGAGCTGGAGAGACGGTCTGACCTTCCCAAGGCCATACAGTGGCAAAATTAGGAACAGAACCCAGGAGTCCTGACTCCCCGTCCTCTGCTCTAACCACTAGACACCACTCTCCTCCCAGAGCCCAGGATAGAACCTAGGTATCCTGATTCCCTACGTGACACTTTCTCCTTGAGCTGGTTCTGTTCCCCCAACATCTGGAACTTTTCCACCCCTGCCTCTATCTCCCCCTCCCGTGGCAGGGCTCAGGAGCTGAATCCATGGACGGCTGCTGGGTCATTTTAGCGCAGAAAGGATAGATGGCATGTGTGTCGGGGGGACCGACCAACAGCCGCAAATCAGCCCAGGCACGTTATTTTTCAGGCAGCTAATGGGATTTGAAAACAATTTCTTTAGAAGTTCTAGAGAGGGGCTTTTCTTTTCAAACCTAATCACGGCACATGAAATGTGCTCCGCTCCCTGGCTTCAATCTTCCCTTGGCAGCGAGAGAAGAGGAGGGGCGGCCGGAGATGGGGGCTGCTCTGGCTTTGGCCCAAGACCTCCAAGGAGTCATTTTTTTATTTTAGAGGTTTTTACTTTGTGAATTTAGTGCCAGTGGAAGGGCTGGAGCCAGATGCTCAGCTGGCGTAAATCAGCATGGACTGCAACAGGAGGATAACAACCAGCTACTGCTGCCAGAGAGTCCTTTGGCCCAAGGTGCAGAGGACGGTGCTGCCATGCAAATAGGCACAGGTGCAACTGCCCCTAACGACCCCCCCCATCTTACCATTTGCACCTCAAAGCACCCCCCCCCATCAGAGGGCTGCTCCATGTGTCTGAGCAAGACCAGCCCCCACTGTGACCCCTGGCTTTGCGAAATGACCCCCCCAGCGGGACAGCGGCTCTCCCAGGTTAGTGGGGCACCAACACCTGGAAGCCCAACTCCCAGGCCCCAGACCACCCAGGCAGGGCTGGCTCGCTCGCTCCATCCATTCCCAGAGGCCCCTTGCCTCCCGTGGGAGCCACACCATAGGCTACGGCCCTTGGCTCTGCAGGGCAGGGGACCCCCGGCTGTGCCCACCCTCTATCCCCATCTCGGGGCTGGCGCCTGCTCCCCACCTCCAGCTAGGCCTCGCTCGCTGGCCCCTGGCTTCCCTTGGATTCATGGCCCATCCCTCCTGGCCCTGGTACACATGTGGGGTGTCCGCTGCCCCTCCTCCTGTGCTCCCCCCACGCTGGGACACTACCCCCAGCTCCAGCTGCAGGTCCCCACATGGCCTGTGCCCATGGGGAGGGAGCTGGGGAGCAAGCGGAGGAGATGCATGCCATACCGGAGCAGAAATACTACCCAGCGCTCTGGTACTCGAACGGGGAAACCCAGCAGCAGCTGGGCATGCATCGGGGGGCGGCGGGGCACTCTTCTCAGAGGCAGGGCTGACCCCGTAGCGGGTGGCTCCATCTCACACAAGGCCCCTGGACAGGTGCGTGTGCTCGCACTCTTTCGGTCAGCAGGGACCTCTGTTGGTGGCATCTCAGGCAATTTTCAATGCCTCCACCCGCATCACACACAGTCTGCATGTGAGACCCACAGACCCCTTCTGGGATAGGGATATATATAGGTCTGTAACCCCAGACCTTCCTCCCTGGAGACACTGTCTACACCCACTCTGGTCCCAGCTCTGCAGCCAGGCCACTAAAGCACCCCATGCCCTTGCAGGGCTGTTTCAGTTCAACATCCAGCCCTTCCCCATGGAGTAAGCCACTTCCCTGGGGGCTAGTGTGGGGGGAAAAAGAGGGAGAAACAAGCCCACCCACTATTCCAGGCCCCAGGGACCCTACAAATAGCAGCCGCCTGCTACATTTCTTTAACTAAACTGCATTTCTGGTCCCTGGGTCCATCTTCCCTGCAGCCCCAGCAACTTCTCAAATGCTTCACCTTTACCTGAGGGCTGACATCTTGTGCTCAGCCCCCCCAGCCAGCCAGGAGCTCCCACCGCCACCCAGATCTCTGCAAGCCACAGCTCAGTCCACAGTCCTGCAAGGCCTTCAACCAGCCAAGAGCATCCGCAGCCGCAGCCGCAGCCGCAGCCGCAGCCGCCCCTGCTCCTGGCTGCAACTGACTTTCCTCATCTACTGCAACTCCTTTTATCTGGGCCTGCTGGGCCCTGATTGGAGGCTCTCTGCAGCTTCTTCCTGATTGGCTGCTTCCCCCTGCAGCCACTCGAGGCAGCCCGGAGGACTTCTTTACTGCCCTTTCTGGCGCAGGGTGCGGTAGGACCCTGAGGCCTCCATCAGGGGTCTCTGGGCCTAGTCCACCCCATCACAGACCCGCACATGCTCCAGTGCAGTGCTGGAGAATACTCTGCTGTCGGGAGCAGAGTGGGGAATTCAGGGGGGTTATTGGCCAGCTGGCGGATGGTCCCCCCAGGTCTCCTTCTCTCTCTGCTGTGCTCAGGTAGTTGAATTAATGTCTCTGAACAAAGCTGCTGGTTTTCATGGCAGGGAACGCCTGAGCCCTCTTCACATGCGAGCTTAGCGCTGAGACTGCATGGCTCGGGGTACAAATTATGTACCCCCTCTGCCCCCCACCCCTTTCCTTAAAGCCCCTTCAATTCCAGCTCACAGGCACCGTTCACTTGGGACACAAAGCTCCGGCTGGGGCATTCCTCTCCTGCAAGGCCTTGTTTCTGTTCCCAGGCCCCATCGTTTTCGGCACACACTCTTCACCGTGGGCTGCGATCCTCCTCCAGGCCATAACACCTGATATCATTAACTCTGAAACCAGGAACCACTTCTGGAAAGGCTCCCCACTGCCGGGTTCCGAGACCAGACAAACTATTGTTAACCTTAGTGCAAAGGATACGATTGTATCGTTCCCCCCACCCCGACCTTCGCCTGCCACCCAGCCAGCGCTGATTAATTGTATCTGACTGCAACCCTTGGAGCCCCAGGCACCACAGGCCATGGTTCCCCTCCAGATGGATCCCTGCCAATGGCTGGGGCTGGGAACGCGTTGGGAGGAGGGAAGGGGTGGGCAGGAATCAGCAGCCCATGTCCGTGGTGCAGCGAGAGCCTGTGCTCACCAGGTGTGGCCCTGAACCGGCCCCCTGGAGCCCAGGCCTCTCGCCCAATCACTGGGGTGGGGCTCAGCCATAACTGGGAACCAACGCGGCTGGTTGCAGCTCTGTCAGTCCATCCTGCGGAAGGCAGCGGGGTGCATGTCCATGTGCGCATTTGTGTGCCCCTGGACTCACAATCATGCATGCATGCAGCTGCACAGAAGTGCACTCATGCGCCCAAGCACGGCTGCACACATATATAGCCATCTGCACACAGGCACAGCCGCACACGTACACAGCCGCACACGTACACAGTCATCGGCACACAGGCACAGCCGCACACGTACACAGCCACACGTACACAGCCGCACACATACACAGCGCACACGTACACAGTCATCGGCACACAGGCACAGCCGCACACGTACACAGCCGCACACACAGAGCCATCTGCACACAACACAGCTGCACAATTTCACAGTCAGCTGCACACGTGCACAGACAGCCACCTGCACGCAGGCACAGCCGCACACCCACCCAGCTATCTGGACGAATGCACAGCCGCACACTTTCACAGCCACCTGCACACAGGCACAGCCGCACAATGTCACCAATCTCCCGTCCGTTACAATAAATATTGGATCACTTTGTACCCCAGGCCCTCGCCCCCCCAGCCTCCAGGCGCCTCCTCTCTGACGGAAGCGATGCTGGGATGGCTCCCAGCAGACACGTCTTCCACCTGCCATGAGCCCCAGTGGCACCTGGGGCTGGGGGCGGGGGGTGAGCCAGCCCCCAGTGGCAGGGAAATTCCCCTAACAACACCATTGCACACAGCACTACATTGTCCCCCCGGCCCTCTTGGTCCCCCCAGTGTCATGGCAGGCGTGGGGTGGGTGGGTGGCTCTGTGCTCCCACGGGGGCCGCTCTGATGCTGGGTGTCACCCCCCATCCCTGGAGCAGCCTGCATTTTGCCACAAAGGCTGCAGGGGCTCCACCCAGCCTGCTGTTAGACACCCAAGTGACCATCTCCCCAGCCTGGGCCTGCTTGCAGGCTGCGGCATTTCAGCCTACGAATTCCTTCAGTTGTTCCATCCCCTCCCGTGCTTCTCCCCCCCACTCCTGTGCGCACCCCGGGCTTGTCTCTCAGCCCTGCTGGACGGAGCCAGCTCTCCTGCCCTGCCATGTCGGCACCTCCGCTGCCCAGCGCCAGGCTCTCCCCCCGCGCCGGCACCTTGGGCACAGGTGCAGCGGCATCGCAGGCAGAGCATCCGCCCCTCATGGCCAGGCACAACCATGGCCCCTTTGCTCCGGCAGCGGGGTACAGCGACTGGCTCTGGGGGCAGCACACGGGGTAGGCAGAAGGGGCTAGTGGGCAGCGCCCGTGGCCAGGGCCAGGAACTCCTGGGTTCTAGCCCAATTCTGCTGCTGCCACCCCACCGCTCTTCAGGCAGGTCACCGTCCCCAGCTGCGCAGCTCTCGCGCGGCTCTGGACTCCAAGCTGCTCTGTCGCCCCTCTCCCTGCCGCAGGATGCGATGCCCCGGGGGGATCTTTTTCCCCAGGGGGTACATGTCACAAAGAGCAGGCGGCTCCCCAGCTGCCTGTGCTCTGCAGCAGGGACCCCAGAAACCAGCCTCACACAAGCAGGCCATATACACCCTATAGCGACCGGGACGGTTATTCTGCCCATCCTCAGTGGAGACGTCGAAATGCTGGCAGGGGCAGTGCGGGGCGTGTCTGGGAGGCACACCCAGCTCTCAGCGCTGCGCAGGGAAGCCTGGGGGTTTCAGCACCTCCCCAGGGCAGTGCTTTCCTCAGTCCCACAGCCCCAGGGGTCTGGGGAGAGGCAGGGCCCAGGACAGCAGCTCGGCGGGAAGCTGGATGCAGGGTTCCTGCACAATCCTCGCCAGCCGCAAGCCTCTCTCTGCCCCTGCCCCTCGGGCACTCGCAGCCATCCTGTGCCCAGCCCGGCTGGACGGTGCCAGCACCTTTAGGGCAACGCAGGCCCTGGCCATCACTTGCTGGGCCCTTCGCTGCTGATCCGAGCTGGCTGCAGACCTGTTCCTGGGGCGAGCGGAGGCTCTGCAAGGCTCCGGGGGGAGGAGGGGGCAGGCTGACAAACTGCACCACGGCTTCTTCCCTGCCACGCGCGAGCTGCTGTGTGGGTTCAGGGCCCTGCGTCCCTCGCCCCAGCACTGGCCAGCACGCGGGGCACGAGCCCCGGGGACACAGCCACGCAAACAGCCACGCAGTGACACACAGACTCACACGCTAGCGCTGTGAATTGCGGGCAGGACACGGGCACAACCCCTGACGGTGCACGCAGCACACACCGCCCCCCCGGCCCTCGCATGCAGGGACTCCCGTGACTGCAGAGCCCCCTCCCCCCGAGCCCTTCTCACCCCCTGCTGCAAGCCCAGGATCCCCGCTGAGCTGCCCTCCATGTGCCCTCCCCTTTTGTGGGAACAGCTGGGCAGGGCCCGACGGGGCCGCCAGGGCACGCCACAGGCCAGCTAATGGGGGCGAGGCGTGGGCTGTGCTGGCAGGATGCCTCCAAACGGCCAGTGCCAACGCCGGCTGGGGCTGTCTGGCTCCCTCTCTGCGGGAGCTTGGGTCTGCCTGGGGGGGCTGCTGGAGACAATTACACCAAACAGGAGCACAGGCAGCCGCTGACGGTAGGGGACAGGAGTCCAGGGAGGCTCCATCCCAGATGCTTTGCTCAGCAACATGCCTGCCCTGGGCGGGGGATTGGATTTTAAAAGCTATCTGGGTTTCTGATCGGCCAAGGCACACCACACAGCCAGGCTCCAGGCCAGTCAGTTTGTGTTAGCGGCCAGCCAAGATCAGGGCCCCCCATTGTGCCGGGCGCTGCACAGATCCTGACCGAGTTCAGGGCCCTGTCGCGCCGGGCGCTGCACAGACCCCAAACCTCCAGCCATGGCACATCTTGTCTGGAATCTGCTTCCCATGATACAGCCCGTCACCATGTCCTCTAGCCTGGGATCTCATGGCTGGCTCCGCTAGCCAGGGTCAGAGCCCTGGGCCAGCCAGCCTAGCCTTTCCCCGGCCTCGGTTCTGGCTCAGCCCTGCTAGCACACAGCCTGCCTGGCAGACGGGTATCGTGGGCCCTCCTGCCCTCCCTTCAAAACGCCTTGGAGAAAGTGAGAGCGTCATCCGTTAAACCGGTGACCTCGACAAGCAATCAGTTCGCCCTGCCCCCGAAGCAGGCGCTGTGATTAACGCGGGATCATTATCTGCGCTCGCACAGCCTCTGCTGTTGTTAATGGCCATCAAATTACCCAGCCCCTTGCAGAGCCCAGCCGCAGTGTTTGACTCCCGACCCGCTGCCAACGCTCAAGCAGGATGGCTGCAGGCTGTAGTCCTGGATCAAGGCGCCCGCGGGGGGGGGGGAGCCAGTCGCCAGCAGTCAGCGGTGCTGGGCTGGGACCGGCTGTGCCACTACGCAGCTGTACGGCCTGCCAGGCCCCAGAGCGCTCCATCCCCTCCTGCCACCAGGGGTGGGCTGTGAGCACAGCGACCGGGAGCGCTTGCCAGTGAGCCGCGTGCATTTCCGCTCCCTGCATGCATCTGGCACCACACGGGACAGCCCCCCATTCCGTGTGCCCCACGGGAGAGCTGAGGCGCTGGAGGTCCCTGCTGCAGGGGTGTCGGGGACGGGGGGAGAATGAAATAGGAGGGCCCTGAACTGGAAACCTTGACGCTGGAGGAATTCCAGCTGCCTGGGAACTGTCCGGCCCTGTCCGACCCAGCTGGAGCCCCGCACTGGGCACTCAGCTTGGCCACCGCTGCTGGCCACTGGGGCTGTGCCGGGCCGCTGCGCCCCTCTGGCTGCCCCAGGAGAGGCCAGGGGGTGGGTCCCCTTCCCAGCGGGCTGGGTCTCCATGGCAAAGTGCCCCACAGAGCTTCCGGGATGCCCCCCAGGGTACCCCGCATGGCGCTGCCCGGCCCCCAGGCCGTGGCCCACTTGTGACCCGGCGCGGATCTGCAGGCGGCATGTCCAGCGACGTGAGAGGGGGCTGATGTGACCGGGGCCCTCCGCAGGCCAGGCCTGGCCCGCCCACACTGCTCTGGCCAAGCAGGGCTCGCAAGAAGCCACAAAGGACGTGCCCGAGAAAGAGCTAGGCTGGGCCAGCCCCACACAGTCCCATCCAGCTGACTCCCCTGGGGTCTGTGCCCCGCTGGGTTCTCAAGTTCTCCTCTCAGGCACAGCTAGACAATCAGGCTCCAGGGCCGGTGCCCGTCTGGGTCTCACCCTGCAGCCCAGAACGTCTGTGAGTCAGTGTGACGCGATGGGACGGCTACAGGCCGAGCGCGGGCTGGGGTCAGAGCAGCCCCCGGCTGCCCCAGCCCCGGCATTCACGGGGTCTCACTGGCCAACGAGGGGGTCTCAGCCCCCTGCGCGGCACAGCTGGAGTGAGGCCTGTGTCTCTGCCACGCCGAGCCTCCTAGAGCCCTGCCTCCATCGCCACCCTTACTGCATAGCTGGTCTGCAGGGGACAGCGTCAGCGGCTCTCTGAGGGAGACTGCAATGCCACACCTGCGTGTGCAACTGCCAGCCACATCCCAGACCAGCTCAACCACCCACACACACTAACGCCAAACAGCCCTCACCGCAGCACACAATTCTCATCCGCCACCTGCACAAATCCACACAACTCTCCCAACGACACGTCAACACAACCAGCCACACAACAGCCAGTGTGATCTGACACTTCTAGAGCTCATTCCGGCCCAAAGAAATGTCCACGGGGCTCCTGTCACCCTCCATGCAACTGCAGCCAGTTCTGGGGTGGAGCTCAGCGCAGGTTTATAACAGCTGGGCATGAGGAAGAATCCCGGCTCTGACTGCAGCGGCAGGGGGAATTTAGGGTGGGAGAGGGAGTAACAAGGGACCCATGCTGGCACAGCACCCCGCAGACCCAGGTAGGGCCATCAGGGTTAGGACTAGTTCCAAGGGGTCAGACCCACCCTCCCGCAGGACCTGTGTTGTGGAGGTTTCCCATATAAACACTGTCCTGGCCTAAGTCCCTCTTAGCCCCGCAGGGCGGCCAGGCAGAGGTGGGCAGGGTTGCATACAGAGCACGTCCCTGCTAAGGGCTCCCGGGTGCTTTCCCTGAACACGGAGGCAGATCAGACAAGTGCAGCTATAAATGATTCCAGGAAACGAGCCGAGCGCCAGGGAGCTGTTGCCGGCCTGTCTGTCCGGGGCATTGGCAGTGCGGGGTGGGGGCTCCACAGACTGGTTAGAGAAACAGGGGTTGTTCCACGGAAACGATTCCGCTCCCAGGCAGCCCCGCTGGCGTGGCTGAAAGCTGAGGCCACAGCGTGGCTACCTGCTAAAGGAAACGGGCTCCCTTTCCTGAGCGACTGGACAGATTTCCCCAGGGCCGGGGCCTGCAGTGCAGCTGAATTTTTTTCCTTCCTGTAGCTTGCTGCATCTCTGGGACCCTCTCTTCCTGCCACCCACCCCACGTCTCAGCCTTCTTGGACCCCATCACTGGAGCTGTTCAAACTGAGACCAGACACAGCCCTGGAGACTGGACTGGATGGGACGGTACGGGACAGTCCTGCCACAGGCCCCAGGGAAATGGGCCGGAGGAGCCGTACAGAGCTGTCCTCTCTAATGTCTAGGAGTCTCTCTCCAGCGGCTCCCTGGCCAGTCTGGCTGCTCCGACTCCAGCACCCGCTCAGGGACAGCAGCTCCCACCCTCAGAGCGGCCCCCTGCAGAGACTTCACAAGCAGGTCTGCAAGCTGTTCTAGTGGCTCACAAACCCCTCCCCCCACCCCGATTTAGGCTGCTCCTTTGGGCAGGGGATGTGAGCAGTGCAAGAGATCACGTTTCCTGGGACCATCTCCCAGCCCGCCAGCTTCTGGCTGTAGTGCTTGGTCCCCTGGGAATCCTGCAGCCCGTGCTCCCTGGGCTACTGTTTAAGAACTGACTGAAAACTTACCAAGATAATTGCCTCCATATTGCCCTGCAGCAGCAAGTTCTGCAGGTTAATTCTTGGTATGTTTCAAATAGCTAAAGCTTCTCCCTGGAATCCCAGGAAATGTAGAGGTGAAAGAACCGCCATTGGTGATTTGCTCCTGGCAGGCTGTGCCCGAGGGGTGTCCATTGTGCTGCGCATCCATTGTGCTGTCTGGAGTCTCAGTCCTCCTTACACAGGCGGTGTGGGCCACCCCCATTCCAGACAAACAGGCTTCTGCACAGCTCCAGTTGCAGCTCTGTCCCCGGTGTTTAGCAAGGACCATGCCACATCTGGCAGGCCATACAGGACACAGGGACATTTGGTGGCTGCAGGTGAACATGTTACACGCGCAGCAGGAGGGACGAGAGAATCAGGTGAGATGGCTGGCTGGGGGACGGAGATGCTGCTAGGGGCCAGCGAGGAAGGGTCAGGCCACTACGCTGACCCGGGAGCGAGACGGGAGGGGAGGGATTTTGCTCAGCTGAGCAGGCGTGTGGCATAGCGAATCGATTTGCTTCTGTGCTGAGAAATGTCTGAAAGCAGCACGGCAGCTGCAGGGATTTTTGGATTAAATCGGTTTAAAAACCCTCCAGCTGGCTTTATAATATTGACTCAGGTAAAACCCTGCCTGCTCCAGGCGCCGCTTGCTCGTATTCCCTAGATCTTACACCAATTACCGGGCATCCAGCAGCGGCCCCGCTGGGCCCCTGGACGGGCCACCCTCGGGAGTGCAGGCCGGGAACTGGAGTCAGAGGGTGTGTCCAGCATCCCCCACGGACAGGACAGCAACGCCCCACCCCCGTGCATCAGATTCCCCTGGGCCTCCTGCGGGTGACCCCGATTCGCCCCACGCCCCACGCAGGGACACAGAGGAGCCCAGCACTTGCCGCTCCCTGCCATGGGCCGTCGGGCGCCTCTGCGGTGAGGGATTTTATACCCTCTCTGGCCACGCTGGAGGGTGAGACACATGCCCTTGGGCAACTCTTGCTTTCCAGCCTGTGCATCCCCTTTCTAGACCCCCGCCTCCCCCACCCCCTCTCCGCCCCCATAGCATGGCCTTCCCCAACCCCTCCTGCTGAATAGCAGAAAGAGGCGAGGAGGCGATGGGAGAAGAGCGGGGGCAAGGGGTGCGCCAAAGCAGTGCCAGTGTGTGGGCACGTGGCCCGCTGACGAGGCTGGCCTGGCTTGCTGGAGCGATGAGGCTCAATCTGCTAGGGCTTAGCTGGCTGGATCTCTCTCCACGCCCCAGACACCGAGCGATGCTTTGCTCCGTGAATTAGCCCAGAGGAGGCTGACTAAATGTGCCCCCCCAGCCCCCAGCACATGCACGCTCACCCCCCCAGCATCCCTGAGCAATGGCTCAGCCAGGTGCTGCTTTGACGGGCTCAGCACTGGGCGCTGCAGGGGGGTGTGGGGGGTGCTGTGCTTGCACTGGCTCTCCACAGCAGGCCATGGGGGCGGGCAGGGTGGGAACGCCCCACTCCCTCCCCCCGGTCCCCAGCGGCTGGGCTCAGCTCCAGTTTCCAGGCTGCAAGATCACAAGTGCAGTGAATCCAGCAGCTTCAGCAGATCGTTTTGTCCACATCACAGGCCCGGCCCCGCAGACGTTTGGGGCTTCAGGGTCGGGCCCTGCTCAAGCAGGGGCGTGGGCAGGAATAAAAATGGGACAGGCTTTTGGAGGAGCCACGTTCTGTGCCCCCGCCAGCCCCGGGGCCAGAGAAACTGACTCTCCCTGCTGCACCCCAGGGCTGGGGGAGGTCTGTGCCCTGCCAATTACTGGGCGTGGGGGATGTGCCCTGCTTACCCTCCTGGTGCACATCTCCGTGCTCAGGTGCGGCGCAGGAGTGGAAGAGAAGGGGACCGCGGGACAGACGTGAGGGCACCGGCAGAGCTGTGGTGGGGCAGGACTGGACACAGCCCAGCCAGGCACCCAGGCACTTGGTGATGGGCCCAGGACCGGCCCCTCCGCCCTCCGTCAGGTGGCTGCAGAGACTCCCTCAGGACCCAGCCCTGCTCTGGCTGGTGCCAGCTGGGTCCTCTGTGCTGTTCTGGGGCCTGGCAGGGGGCCCTTGCCAGCCCTCCCCCTGCCATCCTCACTGCTGGGGCTAGGTGACTCCATGGCAGCCCGGGACCCCCAGCGCCTCCCCTGCACTGCTGACTGGACTCCAGGCCTCCCGTTGCCGTCCCCTGGCCACAAGGCTGGATCAACACCAGAGCCCCCGCCTGCTCCCCTTGATAACGATGGATGGGGCTGGCAGGGCCACCTCCGCGCCGGGGAGGCTGTCTGGCTTCCCCCTTCATTACTCAGCCCTAGCCAGCCAGGGGACAACGTGGCTGTGAGCCACGGGGCCGCCGCAGGGGTCGGCGAGAGGCAAGCACCACGCGGGCTGGCCCAGCAGCCCTGAAGACGGCTATGGGGGCGGGACACGGTGGGGTTCCTTGGGGCCGCGGGATCTGTCCTGGGTTTCATTCCTCTGGGGTCCTTGGCTGGTCTGAGCAACAGCCATAGTGGCTCCCTCCCCAGCTAGCCAGGGGCTGAGTGCGGGGATGCCCATGGGGCGCAGCCACATCCGTGTAGCTCCTGCAGGCGGGCACCTCTCGCCATGGGATGGAAGGAGCCCTCCCAGGACAGCTTCCTGTGCTCCTGGGCCAGCCTGGGCTGAGCTCTTGGGGTTCCTCCGCCTCTCTGAGCCCCACTCTCCCCTGTGTGAATGGGGACGATGCGGCTCCCCGCCCCCAGGGCCCCGAGGGCTCAGCTGGAAGGCGATGGGGCAGAGGGGTGACGGGGCTCCCGCCCTGAGCAAGGTCTGGCCCTCAGACGGGGGCCCCATCAGATGCCCCATCTGGGGCCGAGCAGAGGTTGCAGTCCCCATCAGGCCTGGGTGGAATAAAGAAGAGCTGCCCCCTCCTGGTCCCCCACCCCGCTCCCTGCGATGCAGAGCCCCCTATGGCCCTATGGGGCACTGAAGTGGGGTGCCATTGACTCCCCAGCCGAGATTTCAAGCGAAGCCCAGCTGCGTGGGAAGAAAAGCAGAGCAGACCTGGCTGCGTGTGAAGCTGGGCCACTCCCTCCCTTCTCCCTGCCTCACGCCACAGACCCGAAGGCCCCTGCCAGGGCTCATGGAGCCGCCCGGATGCCCTGGTGATGGGGCCGGCTAAGGCCTGGGCTACCCTAACAGAGGCTTTGGGTCAGGCGGCATTTCTGTCCTCACAGTAACACCACCGCCCTGAGCATGGGGAGCTCGGGTGATAGAAGCGATGCTGATGGGGTTGACCAGTGTGTCCACACTGGGGGCTTTGCAGGCAAAGCAGAGTGAGGGCAGTCAGGGCCGGGGGCCAGCGTGTCTGTGCAGGGCAGAGCTGGCCTAAGAGCCGACGGAGAATTTTCCCCTGGGCTGGGAGAATTGTCCTATTATAATGCAAGTTCCAGCCTTCCCCTGGCCTCCCCGCAGAATGTGCTGGAGAGGAAAGGGTGTGTGTGGGAGGCACTGGGTGGGACCCAGGCGATCTGGCTTCTAGCCCTGCCGTGCCCCCAACTCCCGGCCTGACCCTGGGCAGGTCCCTGGGGGTCTGTCTACACAGCCGCCCGGCCTGGATAGGCAGACCCGGCTCGCGAGGCATGGGCCAGTGCACTAAAGGGAGCTGCGTGGATGGTGTGGTTCGGAAGCCTAGGAAGGGAGTTGGGCTTCAGAGCCGACGTCCCAGCCCGAGCTGCAGCTTCCCAGTGCCACCACTCAGCTATCTCTGGTGTCGCTCCACTGTGGAGGGCGGTATAGATGTCCCACAAATCTCTTTGGGCCAGGTCCAGCTGCAGCATGGGGACACCCACGTTCAGACTCTCAGCTCTTTGGGCTGTGGGCCTGCGTGATGCCCAGCCGGGTGGAGCCCTGATCTCAGGGCCACTGTGCTAACAGCCTTTCCCAGGGCCCTGGGCCCGGGGTGGTGAAAGCTGCTTTGTACTGACAGCGGAGAGGTGAGGCCACGTCATGCCCCGTGGCTGGAGCATGGTGGCTGGCAGCGCAGAAAGCGGTTCCATTTGCTTCGCTGTCTCTTGTTGTTGTTTCATTTCATTCGCTCCCTTCGCTTTGTCGGATATTTTCTTTGCAATGTTCTCTGCTGCGGCAAATGAAAGCCTTCTTGTCGCTCAGGGAAGTTTGCCCAAATCGTTCCACTGAGCCGTGTTAACAAGGCCACGTGGTGTGATCTATGGCGCCCGGAGAGATCAGCGTGGCAGCAGCAGGGCTGATGGATAGATCTCCCGCGCAGTGGGGGCTCCGTGCCTTCGCTCCCGGGGGCGCTCGGCTAATTCAGGGAACCCTCATTGGTTCGCAGGGAAAAGCAGGGTGCTCAGCCCCCACACACCCGCTCCCATGCTGGACTCCGGGCCCCGCTGCGTTGCTTGCGCCCATCCCGACGTGCACCAGCCTACGGCAGAACTGGGCCCGGGTCCCCCAGGGCTTGTGACATGAAGGAGGCAGGAGGCAGGGAGCGAAGGTTCGCCATGAATGCAGGCCCATTCATGGTACCCTGGCAGCTGTCGGAAGCCAGCCATTCCCTGGTCTGTCCCACAGCTAAGCTGGGCCCAGTGCCACGCTGGGCTTGGGAGCTGCCAATGCAATCAGGCCTCGGCGAGGAGAATGCTGAGGGTCAGCTTGAGGACCACATCTCGGTGGGTAAGGGCCCGCTTAGAATCATACACACTCGACTCCTTGCGCTGAACTAATGAGCACTGCTCAGGACAGGGGGCCAGGAGCGCCAGCTTCTCATCCCAGTTCTGTCACAGTGCCTGTCTGCCTCAGTTTCCCCATCTGTAGCACGGAGAGGACGCTGAGCCAGCACAAAAGAGCAGCCCCGGCAGGCTGACAGGTGTGTGTCAAAGGCAAAGCATGGAGAGGATATCCATTCACACGCCGCCTCAGCGCACTCCCAGGTAGGCTGTGCCAAAATGCAGCAGGAAACCAGTTTCCAGGGGCAGCCCAGTTCCAATGGAGGCTCGGGGGCCTCTGGCACCAACATCCAGAATTCTGGATCAGTCTCCAGGTCCGACCCTGCACTCTCTGAGCTTTGCCTGTCACTCAACGGGCAGCTCCTGCATGGGCAGGCGGACCTGGAGGGGTTGGGGCCAGGCAGTGAAATGGCTCATATTTTTGCCCCATCTGTGGGACCAGGGATCATGTCATGGTGCAGGACCTTGCCAATACAAGCGAACGTTATGCACTGCCACCAGCTGGGGCGCAGGCACTCCCAAGGGCGAATGACAGGTGTTTCTCTTCCCTTTACTCAACAGATGAAGTATGAAATCACATCAGCCCAATCAGAGTCTTGCCTTTCTGCTCTCCCTCTAAAGCGGCCAGCATCAGTGTTCTGTGTCCCCTCTGGCCCCGAACCTGCACCTGACCCTGCCGGGGCACACCCCTGACTCCAGTCATGCCCTATGTCTGCACTGAGGGCCACCTGCAGAACCCAGACCCATCGGAGCATTTGGGAAGCCCCATACACTGCGCACAAATCGCCAGCATCCACCATTGCCAGCAGCGACTGGCTGTTTCAGCTGCCTTCGTTTTGGAGGGCCCAGCAGGAGACAGTTTAAGTGGGCCTGGATTCCTGGAGGTGCCAAGCAACCAGCTTCTGAGAAACAAGGCTCCCCCTGTGGCTCCCTCCATTTGGGCACCCCCCAAAAATTCCCTGTTCACCACCTCTGCAAATGACAGCCTTGCTCTGTGCATGCAGCGGGTGAGAGGACTGATTCTCATGCAGGGAGTAACTCGGAGGAAACAAGCGAACAGGGCTGAATCACTCGGTAACAGCGACTGTAATGTCATTATGTTGAATGCCAAAGAAGCACACCACAGCAGCGTTTAACTTCCAAAAGGGGAATGACACAAAATGAGGAAATTGGGTAAACGGCAATGAAAGGGAACAGTCACAAGGGTGAAATGGCTGCAAGCTGCATGGAAACGATGTAAGAACATCATACTAGAGGATCAAACTAAATGTATATCCCCCATCTCCTCCCCCCCCCAAAAAAAACCCAAAACAAAACAGTAAGAGGACCAAAAAAATGCCACCACAACTAAACAGTAGAGTAAAAGAGGTGTTTAGAGGCAAAAAGGCATCCTTTAAAAACTGGAAGTCAGATCCTCGTGAGGAAAATAGAAAGGAGCATAAACTCTAGCAAATCAAGTGTAAAATTATAATTAAGCAGGCCAAAGATGAATTTGAAGAGCAACTAGCAAAAAACAAAACCAACAAACCCAACAGCAAAAAATGCGTAAGTGCATCAGAAGCAGGAAGCCTGCCAAACAAGAAGTGACGCCAGAGCACGACCAAGGAGCACTCAAGGAAGACAATTCATTTAGCTTCCCTGCAACAGCCATCTTTGCATCAGTCTTCCCTGCAGAGGATGCGGGGGACATCCCCACACTTGAGCCATTCTTTTAGGTGACAAATCTGAGGAACTGTTCCCAAACTGTTCTCTATTGACACCTCAGTCTGGGACAAAGTGATAAATTAAACAGCAAAAGTCACCAGGACCAGATAGGATTCACCAAGGGCTCTGAGGGAACTCAAATATGAAACGGCAGAACTACTAACTGGCTTGTACAACCCATCGTTTGAATCAGGCTCTGCGCCAGATGACTAAAAGGTAGCCATTGTAAGGCCGATTTTTAAAAATGGCTCCAGAGGCGATCCTGGCAGTTACAAGCCGGCAAGCCTAACTTCAGTACCAGGCAAACTGGTTGAAGAACAGAACTGTCAGACATGTAGATGAACATGATACTTCGGGGAAGAGTCAACACAGCTTTGGTAAAGGGAAATCATGCCTCATCAAGCTACTAAAAGTCTTTGAGGGGGTCAGCAAGCGTGTGGACAAAGGTGATCCAATGGAGATAGTGTACGTAGATTTTTCAGACAGCCATTGACAAGGTCCCTCACCAAAGGCTCTCAAGCAAAGTGAACAGTCAGGGATAAGAGGGAAGGTCCTCTCCTGGGTCAGTAACTGGTTAAAAGATAGGAAACAAAGGGTAGGAATAAGTGGTCAGTTTCCACAATGAAAAGAGGTAAATTGCAGGCTTCCCGGAGTATCTGTACTGGAAGCAGTACTGTTCAACAGATTCATAAATGATCTGGAAAAAGGGCATGAGCAGGGAGATGGCAAAATTTGTAGATGGTACAAAATTACTCAAGATAGTGAAGTCTAAAGCAGACTGCGAGGAGTTACAAAGGGATCCCACAAAACTGGACACAAAACAGGACAACAAAATGGCAGATGAAATTCAGTGTTGATAAGTGCGAAGTAATGCACATTGGAAAAAATGACCCCAGCAATACATATGAAATGAGTGCGTTTAAATTAGCCATTACCGCTCAAGAAAGAGATTTTGGAGTTATTGTGGACAGTTCTCTGAAAACATCCACTCAGTGTGCAGCGGTGGTCAAAAAAGCTAACAGAGTGTTTCAAACTATTAGGAAAGGATTACACAATAGGACAGAAAAATCATAATGCTATGTAAATCCATGGTGTGCCAACTTCTGGGGTCCTGGTGCAGTTCTGGTTCCCAGTCTCAAAAAAGATACATTAGAACTGGAAAAGGTTCAGAGAACAGCAACAATAATGCCTGGGGGTCTGGAACAGCTTCCATATGAGGAGAGATTAAAAAGACTGGCACTGTTCATCTTAGACAAGAGATGACAGAGGTCTATACAGTCATGACTGGTGAAAGTGAACAGGGAAGTGTTATTTACCCCTTCACATAACACAGGAACCAGGGGTCACCCTGGTTAATTAATTAATAGGTAACAGGTTTAACACAAACAACAGGAAGTATTTTGTCACACAACACACAGTCAATCTGTGGAACCCATTGCCAGGGGATGTTGTGAAGGCCAAAAGTATAACTGGGTTCAAAAAGGAGTTAGATACGTTCATGGAGGATAGTTTCATCAGTGTTTATTAGCTAAGATAGCCAAGAATGCAATCCCGTGCTTCAGATGTCCCTAAATCTCTGAAGCAGGGACTGGATGATGGGATGATTCACTGGATAATTGTCCTGTTCTGTTCATTCCCTTTAAAGCACCTGGCGCTGGCCACTGTCAGCAGGCAGGACACTGGACTAGATAGACCGTTGGCCTGACCCAGTCTGGCTGTTCTTATGTTCCTATCTTTTTAAGTAATGCCTAACCCTTGGGCTGGCCCTTGTACATGTGAAGACACTGCAGCGTTGCCAATTCTTGTACTCATCGGTGTGTCACATAAAGCCGCAGCTCAAGGAGTCAGGTGAACAGAAGAAAATCTCAGCTTCCATTTTGTTTTAAAAGTATATTTATAACCCTCCTGGTTGCAAAAAGCAGCATAAAAACATGACACCGCCTTCCCCACCTCCGTGTGCCCCAAAGGCTCAAAAGCCAGGACATGTTTTGAGCCTGATGCGCTAGGACATTGCAAGACCCTATTTCCTCACCAAAGGGTCTTTTCCCCATTTGCTATAACTAACCTACAGTGCACGAAGGGGGTTCCTTTTTAAATGAGCACAAACGTTAGCTAGTAATTAAGAAAGCCCAGCTCCTCAGTGAGAGTCAATTGGCATAGCGTCCTGGACCTCAGTGGATATGTCCACACTGCATTGTAAACCTGGCTGCGTGCGACCCACGGATGTGTCCACATTCCATTGTAAACCTGGGTTTATAACTGCTGGGCCCCGCCGCCCAGCCCTGCTAGCAAGTCCACACTCCACTGCACAGATGTTCTGACTCAGGTCGGTGGCTTGAGCTGCATCCACACTGCAGAAAGACAGGGGTTGGACCTGAGCCAGTGGGACTTGGGTGCTGACCCAAGAGGCCAGAGTCCCGACCTGGATGCTAAGGCCCAATTTTGCCAGAAAAGCATCCGGAGCTCTCCAGAGATGGCGACTGCACTGCTGCCCTTGGGCATTTGTTTCAATGGTCCATCACCTCTACTGCTGAAGACCTGGGCCTTATTTCTCGTTGGAACTGGTCTTGCTTCAGCCTTCAGCCGTTGTGCCTTATTTGGCCTTTCTCCAGGGAACAATTCTTCTCCCAGTAAAACCCTCCCCGAAGCATGACATCCTGGAGTCAAACAGCGAAGGGCACCCAGCCATCTAACCCCTGCCACCACGAGAGCCTGTCCCTCACACCCTGCTCCCCTGGCTGCCTTTGGAAATACCACTGCATTGACAGGCGAGAAAACATGTTGTTTAATCAGAACTAAAAGGTTTCCAAACTAATTTAGTCTCCCGGCGCCCCGGCTCCATATGCCTGCTGCTAGCGTGATATGTTGATTGAGCGGCAAGATGCCGTTTTTAGGAATCAGAGGGAAGATGTGATCTTTGGGTGCAGGGAACGGGTGCTTGCACGGAGGTTTCACATGGAAGCAAATGTAGCGTGGGTTCCCCAACAAGGCTATATCCTTATGGTGTGAGTGGAAGTCGCCCCAGTGAACTGGGCTCGCCCACTCTCCTCGCAATACGTTCCTCTGAACTTCACACCTGCAGGACCCAGGCCTGGGCAACCAACTAAGTCTTAACTGGGGCCTTGGCTCTCTGCAAAGGCGTGAATTTCACCTGATGTAAAAGGAACGAAGTTAGGGTTGTCGAGGCAGGTGCAGATGCCGGCTACTTCTTCCTCAATGCTCTGCCACTGAGCTACTCTGCGATCTTTGGCAAGTCACTTCTCTCTGTTTCTCCTATGGCTGCCTGGCCCGGACTGCACTAGAGAAGGGTCTCAGAGTGTGGCTGGACTGTCTGTTAACCCCCACAATTGTGTGCTGTTGGTGGCAGAAGAACGACCATAGTGGGTCAGACCAAGGGTCCGTCTAGCCCAGTGTCCTGTCTGTCGATGGTGGCCAGCGCCGGGTGCTTCAGAGGGAATGAACAGAGCAGGACAGTTATCGTGTGATCTGTCCTCTGTCATCCAGTCCCAGCCTCTGCACCTGGAGGTTTAGGGACCCCCGGAACATGGGGCTGCGTCCCGGACCATCGTGGCTAACAGTCGTTGATGGATCTCTCCTCCATGAACTTAGCTAACGGCAGCCATGGAGGCAGCTGCTCCGGCAGGTGGCCTGGGGCCAGTGGCGTACTGCGGGGGGGGCAGGCCCCTGGGCGCTGACCAGTGGGGGGGCGCCGGGCTGGCCCTTCACGATGTGCAGGAGGTGGGGGGCATAGGACGCTCCAAGGAGCGCAGCACCTCCTGCGCACCCCGCCCCTGGGCGTCATGAAGGGCCAGGCCAGGGGGTGAGGCCGAGCTGGCACCAGGCTGCGGGGCTGGAGCAGTGGGTCAGTGCAGAGGGGGGATGCCGGGCCGGACCTTCACGATGGGGGCGGGGACACAGGAGTCTCTGAGGGACGCCCCATAGCACTCCCCCACCACCCGTGCAGGCCAGCCCGGGCCCTCCTCCCTAGGCCAGGGGGGTGAGGCCACCCTGTCCGAGCTGGTGCCAGGCTGTGGGGCTGGAGTGGGAGAGGCTGGCGCCCTGCGGCAAGTAAGTGTTGTGGGAGGGAAGCGGTGGAGCCAAGCCTGCATTTGCGCCTCCCTGAAGCCTCACGCTCCCCTCCCCGCAAGTACAGACCCCCTCTCCTGGGGTAGCTGGGGGTTGGTGCTGGGACCCCTCCTGCCCTGTGGGGGGGGCCTCAAATGTAGGGTTTGCCCCCGGGCGCCGGAGACCCTTGGTACATCACTGCCGAGAGCAGACCGCGATTTGGAGATCGCCGTGGTGCGGCTGCAGGTCAGCTCTGTGGGGCAGGGACAGGGACCATCCCTCCCTCCACGTGTGCAGCAGCTGGCCCTGCGGGGCCTGGCCTGGCTGCTGTCAGACGAGCAGCCGTCAGCCTAGGCGCAGGCTGTGAGGGGTCCGTCTGCAAGAGCAAAGTGGGGTCCTGGGGCCGTGTGTCAGGACAGCCCAGCGCCTCCACAGTAGGAAAGGGGGGATCACCCAGGCCCCTCCCAGCTGGAGACAGGCAGGCAGGCGACGAGCACCGGCTGAAGGGCTGCAGCTGTGGTCTCCGTCCCGTGCAAAGTGCCAGCCTGAGAAAGGCCTGGCAGGAAAAGCGTTCCTGCAATGCCTCCCTCCCTCTAGCCTGCGCAGGAGGGTTTCCTTGGGGAGGGGGCCCCTCTGTGCATGGAGGGGCAGCTCCTTGCCATAGGACACCCCAACACAGCATGTGAGCGGCTCCCTCGTGGGAAATACAGCTCCATTTGCAGAACTCCCCCGGCCCAGCTGAGATGCCGTGATTGAGGTTTCGGGAAGATGGGCTTCTCTCCGGGGACACTGGAGGGATGGGCCTGAAAACCGGGGTTAGAACAGAGAGCTGGCTTCGGCCTTAGCTAGAGGCAGTGACCACAATCAGATCACACACATGGGGGGCTGGGGCTGGATCCCAGGTCCCCCAGCTCCAAAACCACAGCCCTTTCTGACCCAAACAGCCCCCGGTTCTTCACCTGCCTCCCGACCTGGGCCGTATCACCCATCACTTGCCAGCTTCTCCTGCAGCCATAGCTCCCAGCACACGCTGAGCCGGCGCCAGCGGGCGTTCTCCTGCCCCGGGCGAGATCTGTATTTCCAGCTCCGGCTTCCCGCCCTGGTTGGCTGCACTGCTTGACAAATAACATAACCTCTGGCAGGCAGCAATTTGTATCAACTGCGAGCCGCGCTGATGATGAATCAATGGCAGCCTCCTGGCCCCAAGATGCTGCCTCCTAAGCAAAGGTGAGCAGGTGCGACTCTCCTTCCATTGTGGGCAGATTCCTGCCCCCGCCGCTGACCCCCTAGACCTCCCATCTCCCCCAGCACTGCTGCTGCTCTCTGGGGGGCAGGGCTCAGAGGGATGCAGCCGAGATCCAGGCCTACGGACCGTTCCCACAGGCCAGGCGTGAAGCACGTTGCTGGGGAGCTGGGAAGAGGTGACAAGCTGGAGAATGAACTGCTCTGCCCACAAGCAGGGAGAAGAGGCTGAGCAAAGTTTCCCTTCTGGCCTCACAATCCCCTTATCCTGGGGGGAGGCAGGGAATCAGCATGAGGAGAGGTGAGTCCATGACCCCTCCTGTCCTCGGCCCCTCCATGAGGACAGCCAAATGGGGCTAGAACTGCCCCTGGAAAGGAAAAGAGAGCTGGCAGCTCGCTCCACGCCAAGCTCCTGTGCCCACCTTTGGAGGGGGACAACGCCAAGGGGGTGGGAGCCGGGGAGAGCCAGCCAACAGCCAGGACGGGAGGCTCTGTGCAAAATTATACAGGGAGGCAGAGAGAGAAGCCAACAAAAGACCAGATCGATACAGGGACAACAGAAGAGGTGAGGTGAGCTCGGCGGCAGAGATGGGCCTGGGTCGGAGATGCTCGTAACTCAGTGCTCACTCTCCAAGCTGTCCCAAGGCCTGAAGGTGATGAATTCCGCGGCACGGCTGCACTGACTTTCCTGCTGTTGCTATGACTAAGGCCAGATAAGAGCGGGATGGAAAATGGACTTGGTATTTACAGCCGCTCAGGTTATCGATCCCGGCGCAGGGTCGGGGGGGCAGATGTGGCCAGCATCCCTGCAGGTACTCTGGTCCCTCCCTGCTCAGGCGGGGCAGGCAGCGTTTCTTTCTTCAGGCACTTTTTGGCCTGCTCCACCAGCTGCTTCACGATGAAGCGCTCGTCCCCGGCCAGGGCGAGGCCAGCAGCCTCCGAAGACGCCCCCCCCAAGCCCCGCCACAGAACATCAGACTAAAAGAACGTGTGCGCAGTGGAAGAACAGCCAGCGTTTCGCTAGCACTGTCGATTGCAGGTTTGGGTCATCCCAGGTCATCCTGGCACGGTAAGGCCCTGATCCTACCAGAGAGCCCTGAGCGCTACTGTAATAATGTTATTACGCATTAATTCACGTTATTGTACTGTAAAGTGCAGCTTGACAAAGCCCTGGCTGGGATGGTTTAGTTGGGGCAGCCCTGCTTTGAGCAGGGGTTGGACTAGACACCTCCTGAGGTCCCTTCCAAACCTAATCATCTATGATTCTATGATTAATATGGATCCCTCAGCACTTCGTCAGTCTCTGAAATGCAGCCACCTCTGGGGCTGAGCGGGGCAGCCGTTTAATAGCTGCACAGAGATGCTGACCAACCCTCAGGACAGGCAGCAAGGAGAATCCTTGAAGCTAAATGAAACTGAAAGGGGGGGACTGTAAAGATGCTGAATTCCCAGTGTTTGGCTTTAGCCAGGACATGGGGTTAACATACTGACTCTTGACCGGGGCCAGAAAGACGGCAGCCGTCACCCCACGCTGGGGCGTCAGCACATGCATATTTCAGAGAAAGTGCACCATCTACTGGCTCCCAGCTCCCACTTCCTGCAGCACTGGCTGCTCCTCGAGGGCTCTCATCCAAGGACTTAACCCATCCTGACCAGCTTGTGAGAGCTGAGAGCAGCACAGCCGGAGGCGGGTGGTTCCCACAATAGCGCCAAATGAGGGAGACATACCCCAGCCGAGCACCTCCTTAGCACACGTCCTCCTTTTCCATTACACCGGAAGCCAAGCTAAGACAGAGTAACAACAATTTAACAACCTCAGACCCCAGCCAAAGGAGCAAATGTAGAATAGATTAAACTGAAATTAAAATTAAATTGAAATAAATTAAATTAAACCGACAACTTTCTGCAGCTCATCTCGGACCAAATTATTGTGCCTCGCTCACATTACATGCAGAGGAATTGGTTTCTGGTAATTAACATGTTTCATTAACAGCCTATCACTTAAGCCAGCCTCCTCACTGAGCTCTCAGCATGTGATTAAACACACATTTAATGAATGGGATCCCAAAGCAGCGTCAACCCTGGAGCTCCCACTCCAATTGCAATCAGGTTCAATTCGCCACGACCACGGGCGTCCATAGACCATGGTACGGCCCATCCTTTGCAGCCGTCTGACGCTGATCACCCACATTTAAGCTGCTGCCATAGGGCCAGATTTGGAGGGTTTTTAAGACCAGGTTGGACAAGCGGCTGTCAGGGATGGTCTATGGTTGCTGGG
>ML675616.1:363444-387093 GCA_007922155.1 Mesoclemmys tuberculata | reverse complement strand
GGCTGCTCCCAGGGACAGGCTCACAGGTGGGGACCCTGATTTCAGGGGAGGCCTCTAGGGGCTAACGGAACCCAAACAATAATAGAGTAGTAACAATAACTCCAGCCCTCAAACTGGGGGTCTAAATGTAGGGCTCTGGTGCCCTGGGAAGCAGGCGGGGCCCGGGGGTGCTGAACTCCTCCTAAGCTCCTTGATCAGTGCTTCCACAAAGCTGTGCACCAGCCACTTAGCTGGGAGTCTGTCTCTGGGGCGAGGACTCTGACCTCAGGCACGCGGGGACACAGACGTTTGCTTTAATTACACATATCACATAGCGCCAAGAGACCCCAGCGGAGTTCAGGGTCCGGTTGCTCTGGCTACTGCACGGGGTGAGTGACAGCCCCTGCCCCAGTCAGAGCAGAAAAGGAGAATCTACCAGCCATAGTACAGAGGGGGAAACTGAGGCACAAAGAGGCTAATTGACTTGCCCAAGGCCCCACAGCAAGTCTGTGATAGAGGCAGGACTTGAACACAGAGCTCTGAAGTCCCCACCCCTTTTACCGCGAGGCCACCTCTGTCCCTCTGGCATCACACCGATTCCTGCCTCATGCCTACCCGTGAGCACTTCGCACACGCAGATCAGATGCGTGCCAGCAGCTTTGGAAGCGGTGGAGAAATACCACACATGCTGCCTTCGGGGCCCGGCAGAGCCCGGCCAGCTCACGTGCAGGAGGGAGTGGGTGTTCTCTCTCCCCCCAGGCAGGCCGGTGCCTTCCAAAGAGCAGCGCTAAGGCTGGAGAGAGGCCTCGGAGGCTGGCCGTTTCCAGCAGCCTGTCCCTGGCTGAGGCTCTGTCTCTTTCAGATGAACCCAGAGCAGCAACCCTTCTGGGGCTGATTCTCTCCTTATGGTGTGCACGTACCCGCTCTGCCTCCCCACTCATTGCTCATTGCTACCACCCCATGCAGTATGTCTTGGCCAGACTGCCCCGCTGCCTCCAGACACTGGCTTTATTCAAAAAGACTGAGAGAACAGTTCAGCTTGAACCTACTTCCCACCCTGGGCAACTCCTAGGGCTCCTCCCTCAGCACTGCTCAGCCCACACCCTGGCTCGTCTCCTGTAGCCAAGTGAGGTAGAGCGCCTGCTGGCCCAGGGAGTCCACAGAGCCTACCTGGTCCCCTCAGCAGGATGAGGAGGGTCGGGTGTTTCGGGCAAAGACTGCCAAAGAGACGCTGCCACCCGGCGTTGAGCGTGGACCACGTCCCCCACTAGAGGCAGGGCCACAGACGCTCGTGAGTCTGCTACAGCTGCAGCAGGTTGATACAGGGCGTGGCAGAGGCTAGAGCTGAAGGTTTCCGAGTTCAAATTGCACCGGGCAGGGTCAGCAACATCAGCCAAGTGGGGCTAAGAGGAGCCAGCCCCACGAGCAACTGGTCCTGGCAGAGGATTAAACCCTGCGATAGGCAGGAGGGCCAGGCAAGTGTCTCGCAGATGAAGCAATTAATTGACTTGACGGAACAATTAAGCTAAATTTAGCCAGTTTGTACACAACAAACACACAGGGATGAAAGAAGAACAATGAACAATGGCTGCAATTAACAGTCACCCGACAAACAGCTGTAAAATTAGACTCATGCAGGGGAGGAGAAAGGGAGCCTAAATATTTGCCAGCAGCAGACACGTGGGGCTGTGGCAACTTCTGATTTTTAATCTGTCTCAGCAGCTGGGCAGCGATGGGGGCTTGGAGTTAAACTGCACCCAGGACGCCCAGCCTCAGCGGGGCTGGCCCAGATCCTCTGCCAGCGCGAAGCCGGGCTCTGCATGGCTTCATGCCAGCCGAGGTCTGGCTGCTCCTCTCAGGGCTGTTCTGCTCTTCCCAGGGCGAAAGGGCTAATAGCAGGAAACCACCGGATTTTACGTTCCTCTGTAAGCAGCTCAGCTTCCTTGGGGGCCGCCTGTGTCGGCCGCTTGCCAGTGCAGAGATTACAGGCCTGGACGGGCTGTGTGCAGGGCACGCCCCGGGGGACCCAGGGCACTTCTGCACATGCGGGCAGTGATTTTATTAGCTGCTCCCGCGGGCTTGGCACTCGGTTTCCTGCCACGTCAGCGCATGGCTCAGGCCTCTGCCCACGGGGGGTCCTGGGATCCAAGGATCACTCTGTCCTGCAGCAGGCTCCAAAGGAGGGTCAGAATCAGCTGCACTTGCACTGTGTTGGCGTACCACTGCCCTGCAGCACAAGGATCTCTGCGGGCACAGCAAGGGGAGGAAGCCATCTGGGCTAAGATAAGTAGCAATCCGAGCCCCCTCCCCAGCAGTTCCCAGTGCCCGTTCCACCGGCTGGGAGAAGGACCCAGCCCAGGCATGCGGAGCTTCGCCCCTGCTGGGATGCCATGGCCGTGGTATAAAGGATGGTATAAAACAGAGGCCAAGGAAGCTGGGAGAGCACCCGCAGCTGGCAGCAAGGAGAGCTGCCCTTTCAGATCCCCAGAGATCTCTGCTGTGCGGAGGGCGTGCGTCCAGAGAAGGTGGTAAAGGTGCCTGCTGCAGGCCAGCAGCTGACGAGCCAGCAGGGAAGGCTCAGCCCTTGGAAAGCCAGGCCAGTTCTCCTCTCCCTGCTTTGCTCACGCCCGTGGCTGCTGGGTTTGCCTTTGACTGCCGGGGACCGGCTCTTTGTTCCTGGCTGGGTTTCCTCTGTCCGGGACTCGTCCCGCGGGAGGTGGTAAGGGTCAGGCCCGGGAATGCAATGGGACGGGGAGGAGCTGTACACCCAGTCTGGGCAGCATTGGAAATGCAAACCCAAACCTCTCCTGCAGCCCGTTTGCAGGCATGGCGGCAGCCGAGCATGGGGCTGGAGCCACAGCCAGGCTGAGGAGCTGCGTGAATTTCAAAGTTCAGCCCCAAAATGGGCTGTGAGACTCCAGGACCACACATAGCCCACACAAGCATGCTATGCGCCTCCGTCGCCCCCATGTGGCTGCTCCAGGAAAATGGCTACGTGTCTACCAGAACCCGCTGCGGGAGCCGCTCCTTTAGCGCTGGCAGCAGAGGGTCAAGCCTTTACAGACAGCCCCGAAAACTCGGGACGCTCAAGGATGAAGGCGAAGTTTCTGGGGACGTCCTGCCCAGCTCCTAGTCTCCCCGGGGGCTCAGACAGAGCTGGATGGCCCCTAGGCAGCCCCAGGGATTCACCCGAGGGCAGCTGGGTTTCTCAGATTGAGAATTTAGTTCACGCTGCCCAGGAGTGTCTGCCCATGCTTTGTCCACCCCATGCTAGCCGCAGCCACTACCGCCTGTGCAGAGAACCGCTGATGGCTGGTTAAAATTCCCCTGTGCACCGACATCATGCAGGCAGTTTCAGAGGCTGGTTCCCAGGCCCCATCCACTTTATCCCAGGCCTTGAACATGTCCGAGTCTAGCGGCTGCCGGCCGGTGAGCGAGCTGTCAGGCACAACCGCAGCTACACCTGTCTGCGTGGGTGACAGCCGGAGCTGCAGATTCCCACCGATTCTCATCACCCCAGGCTGCACATTGGCCCTGGCCTGGGTGAGAGGGGCTGGGCAGCTGACAGCGTGACAGCCGAGCAGACAGAGCTCAGGCTTTGCCACAGGTTTCCTGAGCTGCTTAAGGGCCAGTTTGTCAGAAGGGAAGCCAGCCGGTCCTGCAGTGGTTTGACCCTCGGCCCACACTCCCGCCGTGGCCCGAGAACATCTTCAGACGCTGGGATGGGGCCCACCGCTTCCCAGCCCCCAGTGCAAAGCGCCAGCATTGGCCGGTACCCGGGGCTCGCAGCAGCAGTGCAATATGGGCTGGGAATTCAGACCCAAAAGCTGGGGCTCAGCGCAGGCTTTGAGGACCGGATGGCAGCCCGCGAGGGTGACCCTCTGCCCGTTTTGGCCAGGACAGACCCTTTTTTAAGCCCTGTCCCTGCTATCCTGACATTTTTTTGGCAAAAGTGGGCATTTGTCAAAAACGTGGACTGCGGAGGAACGTGCAGGGGGGCAAGCGGCAATGCCAGCCCCACATGGGCGGGGGAGGCTGGGTTTAGGTGGGGCAGGTGAGCAGCAAGGCCAGCCCCAGCCATGCGTGGCAGGGTGGGAGGAAGCGCATGGGCAAGCGGCTCAGGCCAGCCCCAAGCGAGGCAGGGGGGAGGGTTTGGGCTAGCCCCACGCGGTGTCCCCTTTCCCCTTTGGGAAATATGGTCACCCTGCCCCAGCAGTCTCCTCTGGCTATTACATATTGAATGTGGGTGCAGCAGGGTTTGTTTCAATGAGAGCGCTGGGCTGGCATTGACAGGCCTGGGCTCCAGCACAGACTCCCTTAGCGGGTAAGTCCTTGCACCTCCCTGCCTCAGTTTCCCCAGCTGCAAAGCAGATAGAGAGCTGCCCCCTGCCCATTGGGTGGGTCGATTAGTGCACACTGGGCATCAGAAGTGCTAAGGATCAGCGTGTGCAATGAAGTGCAATCCAGAGGCAGCCTCAGCCTCCAGCGCTGGCCATTTATCCTCTGAGCGCCCCCCTTCCATGGGGATTAGCCCCAGGCAGCAGCCAGGCCTCAGTAACTCCCCTGGCCTCTCCCCCTAGCAAGTTGCTGTGAGGAGGGGCACCCGGCAGGTTAATACCGCTCTGTCTGGCTACAGACACGTCACATCCCCAGCCTTTAGCGTTGGAACTGCTGGTCATCGTACAGAGGGGGAAACTGAGGCACCTCTCACAGCCAGTCAGAAGCAAAGCCAGGAATAAAACGCAGATGTCCTGGCCACAGTGCTGTGTCCTAGCCCTTGGTGCCATGGCAGTGTAGGCAGCTGTCCTGCCAGGTAGGTGGGGTCAGACCTCAACCCACCAACTGAAACGCCCCCTGGACAGGAACTTTGGAGGGGAGACCCAGCTGGCCCCGTGGGCGCCCGGCTCTGGGCACAAACATGTGCCATCTCTCGGGAGACCAGAAGCTGCAGCTGCGGTGACGTCTCCTTAGGCTGCCTGGGAGAGGAGGCTGCAGAGCAGAGGCGCTGACAAGCTGGGCCAGAGCGTACCCTAGCCGGTTCCTATTGCAATTGAACCAGTTTTGGAAGAGGAACTGCTGGCTCCAGGAGACAGTCAACTGCGGCTTTCATGTCTGTCAGTGAGCTGCTGGTCACTGCCTCTGCCCCAGGCCCAGATGGACACCCCGCCTGCCGTGCCGTTCCTCAGCAAAGCAACCCAGGTCAGGGCAGGGAGAAATGTTTGAAACAAATCCACCCTCTATCCAGGCAGTTTTGTCCAGGACCCAGTCCCCCAGGAGGCAGGGCAGGACTTTTATCCCCATGGGGAAGGTGGGGAAACTGAGGCATGCAGACTGAGTGTCTTGGCCAAGGTCTCACAGGATATCTGTGGCAGAGCCAGGAACCGAGCCACGTCTCTACCGCCAATGCCTGGGCTCATCTGTCTTTTGCCCCCTTCCCCACCAGCTCTGCAGCACCTCCAGCTCCAGCCGGGCTCTGGACCATCTCTCCGCTAGTCCTGTTGGGACACCCAACTCCCAGGCAGAGCCCTACAGATTTCAGAAGGCATCTCCTTGTCCTGCTCTCTCATTGTGAAGGGTCTGAGCCCCGTCCCAGAGCCGCCTCCCACCCCACGTTGGTCCCCAGCTCCCCTTGGCGTTGGGCTTTCCTGGCAAACTCGGTCACACCCCCCTGCCGCTCCTCCTTGGCGGGGCTGAGGATTCCTGCCTCCCTCCCGCTGCGCCTCACGCCTCCCTCAGGACCAGGGCAGATTTGGCAAACTGCACCTGGCAGCATGCCGCTGCAGGACGTGTTCTGCCGGCCCAGGCCCCGGGACTCAGCAGATGAGCCCCGGCCCCCGGCACTGAACTTGGATCTATTTTCCAGGGAGGGTTTTCTTGGCCTGGGTCTTTTCCCTGCTGGCACGAGGGATGGCAGGGGACCTCACGCAACTGGGGCCACGTCCCGCTGCCTCCTCACGACTTGGGAGCCAGTCTCAGGGGCGGGGTATATTCCAGATGGGCTGGGGCTTTTCCAGCTGTTTCTGAGCCTGGCAGAAGAGCTGCACTCCTCTCACCCCTGGGTCGCAGAATGTGTCCCCGAGCAGCCCCCCAAACCCTACCCCCCGAGCCTCCGGGAGGGAGTGTCACATCTGCGCTGTGTTACCCCTGCATGGCCCTGGAGGAGCCATCCCACACCACAGTGTGTGGGGCCCTGTCTCCCTCTGGTGCCCAGAGCCAGCACTGCAAACCAGCTCGTCTGGCCAAAGTGGCAAATGCCTGAGCTGTAGGGGCCAGGCAGCCCTGGGTTCGAATCCTGATGGTGTCTGCCCGCATGCCCCTGCGAGGCATTCCACGTCTGTGAAAGGGGCAGAGTGTGAGCCCGTGGCCCGCAGGCTCCAGCATCCGTGGAGCTGCTGCTCTGTCTTGCTCTCGGGGTGCCGGGAGCCGGCTAAGGCGGACAGGCTGCATGTGCTTGCGGTGTGTCAGGCTAGTAACAGCCAGGGAGCAGTGCGGGGGGGGGGGGACACAGTGGTGGGGTGCAGCTCGCAGCGAGGGCAGCCTCCCTGCTGCTCCAAAGGGAAACCCAGGCTGAGGGCTGGGAAAACTACAAGTCAGGATGAAGGGGCACCCACAGAACTCTGTGTAGGGAGCCCGGGAGGGGGGTGAGGGAGGAGCTGTGGGCTGGAACTGAGGGGCGCTGGCAGGTGGGGGGAGCCCAGGGCTGGGCTACCGGGGGCTACAGGTCAGGGCTGAGCGGCACAAGCAGACGGAGGGGAAGCGTGCCCGATGCCTGTCCTACCCCTCGCTGTTGCATGCTACAAGTGCAGCTGGCACCTTGCCAACCGCTCACTGTGGGGAGCTCAGTGGGGCCAGCCTCTGCCGGGTCAGGAGCTGTCCCTGCCCCTTCTGAGGGATGGAACCCTCAGCCAGAGCCGGGCTCGGCCCCGGCAAGCCCCATCCCCACAGTGATTGAACCCGCCCGGTGGTGGAGCAGGGCACGGCAGGGGTGAGCTCCTGCCACTGGTGGGTCTGCAGGGACCAAGTCTGGGGGGCAATCCCCCCACCTGCTCCTGCCCCACCCTGCCTGCTGGAAAGAGGCACTGGGGTGGGGGCTGGGCTGCTCGGTCCCCAGGCGACTGGGCACGCTGGGACCCTGCCTTGTGCGGCCTCCCCAGGGGCACGGAGAATGCTGGCTGCTAGCTCGGGGCAGAGCTGGTCTCGGAGTCCCGCCTCCATGGGCAGGCAGATAATCCCAGAGCCCATGTCAGTGTCAGGTTTAAGACTGCACTGGCTGAGTGAATCAGAGAAGCGTAAAACTGGAAGGGACCGTGTGAGGTCGTCTAGTCCTGTCCCCTGCACTCATGGCGGGCCAAGCATTTCTAGACCACCCCTGATAGCTGTGCATCTATAATCTGCTCTTTAAAATCTCCAGTGACGGAGATTCCACAACCTCCCTAGGCAATTTATTCCCGTGTTTAACTACCCCCACAGGACGTTTTTCCTAATGTCCAACCTAAACTGCCTTTGTTGCAATTTAAGCCCATTGCCTCTTGTCCTGTCCTCAGACAATTCTTCTCCCTTCTGCTTGTAACAACCTTTTATTTACTTGAAAACTGTTGTGTCCCCCCTCAGTCTTCTCTTCTCCAGACTAAGCAAACTCCATTGTTTTCAAGCTTTCCTCATAGCTCATGTTTTCTAGACCATCAACCATTTTTGTTGTTCTTCTCTGGACTGTCTCCAATTTGTCCATGTCTTTCCTGAAACATGGCATGCAGAACTGGACACAATCCTCCAGCTAAGGCCTAATCAGCGTGGAGTACAGCGGAAGAATTACTTCTCATGTCTTGCTTACAACACTCCTGCTAACACATCCCAGAATGAGGTTTGCTTTTTTTGGCAACAGCGTGATACCGTTGATTCAAATTTAGCTTGTGATCCACTATGACCCCCAGATCCACAGTGCTCCTTCCTAGGCTGTCATGTCCCATGCTTTATGTGTGCAACTGATTGTTCCTTCCTAAGGGCAGTACTTGGCCTTTGCCCGTATTGAATTTCATCCTATTTACTTCAGACCATTTCTCCTGTTTGTCCAGATCATTTTTGAATTTTAATCCTGTCCTCCAAAGCGCTTCCAACCCCTCCCAGCTTGGTATCGTCCGCAAACTTTATAAGTGTGCTCTCCATGCCTTTATCTAAATCATTGATGAAGATATTGAACAGAACTGGACCCAGAACTGATCCTTGCAGAGCCCTGTCAATATGCCCTTCCAGTTTGACTGTGTGAAGCCCTGATAACTACTCTCTGGGAACGGTTTTCCAACCAGTTATGCACACACCCTATCATAGCTTCATCTAGGTTTCATTTCCCTCATTTGTTTTTGAGAAGGTCATGCAAGACAGTATCAAAAGCCTTACTAAAGTCAAGATATACCACATCTACCACCTCCCTCTTATCCCAAGGCTGGCTGCCCTGGCACAGGAAGCTATCAGGTTGGTTTGACACCATTTGTTCTCGACAAATCCATGCGGAGTGTTACTTATCACCTGATTATGTTCTAGGTGTTTGCAAATTAGTTGCTCAATTATTTGCTCCGTTAGCTTCCTGGGTACTGAGGTTAAGATGATGGGTCTAATTGCTGGGGTTGCCCTTCCTCCCCTGTTTAGAGACGGGCGCTATATTGGCCCTTTTCCACTCCAGAATCGGTCCTGTCTCCCATGAGTTTTAGAAGATAATCACCCATGGCTCAGCTCTCTCCTCAGTCAGCTCCTTGAGTATTATAAGATGTATTTCATCAGGCCCTGGTGACTTCAAGACATCCTAGAAATTGTAGGTCATAGACCCCATACTGCTAACAGCTGGTGGAGATTCCCGAATGGCAGAGACCAGGCCTATTGCAGGAAGAGGCTCATCTCTGTGCTAGCTGAGCACCTGTTACCAGAGGTCACCAGTCCCCGGCCTCTCTGGCTCCCCCAACCCATCATCTGTCCTCCAGCACCCCCTTCCCCTCTCCCACCATCTGTCCTCCCGGCTCTGAGCCTGCCCTGGGAGGGGGGCACAGTGGGGTGATGTGGATCCTGTGGTCCCGTGTGGGCTCCCATGGTGCCCTGCAAGTGGAGTTGGATCACACCAGACGAGAGCTCTGCAGGTGCTCACTGAGGCCTGCCCCTGCTCCAAGCCACCCCCTTGTTGTGAATTCAGAGATTCCCAGGACAGAAAGGACCATTGGGACCATCCCATCTGAGCCCCTGTGTAACACAGGCCAGGGGGCTGCCCCACACTAGCTGCTAGAGCAGATCTGTTAGAAAAACATCCTGTCCTCATTGGAAAATGGTCAGTATTGGAGAATCCACCACGACTCCTGGTACATCGCACCCCTAGTTAATTACCTTCTCTGTTAAAAAGTTACACTTTATTTCCCCTCTGAATTGGTCTGGTTTCAACTGCCAGCCACTGGGTCAGGTCAGACCTTGCTCTGCTAGACAGAAGGGTGCATTATTAAATACTGGGTCCCATGTAGAAACTTAGAGACTGGGATCAAATCACCCTGTGGGCTGGTGGCTCAGCCCAGCAGGAGCATCGCAGCCCAGGGTCTGAAGAAGGCCACAGCACCTCGCCCCAGGAGATAGTTAGCAGGTTTCACGTGTCTCTAGCCCCGGCAGGGCAGGAGTCTAACACTCTGTATCCTCTGTGGCAGCAGGCCCAGAGGAGACAAGCACTCCCGGGGTAGCTAGGGAAGAGGGACACAGGCCCCCTGACTGCACCGCGTCCCAGCCCAGAGCCCTACCAGTGGCAGGGGCGCTACCACTGGGTCGGGGGCTCCAGCTGCAATGCGCTGACACGGGTGCGAGCGCAAGCTCAGCCAAGCTATCGTTGGCTGCCCCTGGGCTACCTCCTCCCACCCTGAACTTGGGTACCTGGAGCCAGGTGTCTTCCTCAGTTTCCCCAGGATAGATGGCCAGAGGGAGTCCCACCAGTCCCTCGCCGTCAGCTGGTCTAGGAACTCCCCGGGGCTGTCAGCAAACGGCAGCTCCTCCAGGTCCCAGGGTCCCCGTGTGCCCTCTGGCACCCAGGCTCAGGTAGCTCTGGCGGGTCCCAGGCGATAGGCCGCTCCTCAAGGTCATGGCTGGCCTCAGGGGAGGGGTGGGGTCCCTCCCAGTCAGCAGCTTCCAATAGCTCTTCCCAGTCACTAGCCCCAGCAGGCCCCAGAGGCTCAGGTCAGTGGAGGGCTCATGCTGCCCAGTGGCGGGGCCTAGGTCGGGCTCAGACCACAGCCTCAGGGAAGGCACATCCTCCTCCAACAGCAGCTTCCACCAGACAGAGCACCTAGGCTGGCCTTTTATACCTCCCCTGCCTGTCCTGGCCCCGCCCCTCTGCTCCCGGGGTCTGTGGCCTGCAGTGCCCCGATCTGTCCAGCAGGGGCGTCGCAGCCCTTCCGCTTTCACCTTCTCTTTTTACACCTAACTAGGCTGAGCTCCTCGAATCCGTCCCTGTAAGGCTGGCACAGGGGCGAGGTGTAAATGCACATACCTGGGGTTCATGGGTGTGTCTGCATGAGTGCATATGCATGGGGTGCACATGTGTATGAAAACACACCCAATGTGTGCACGCCTGTGTGAAGTGTGTCTGGGATCTATGCATACATGTTGTAGGCAACTGCTGTGTGTGAGTGTGCAAATGTGGCACGTCACTATCCTGTGCTGGGTGACATGCCGGAGCTGCTCAAGCCTATGTGACTGTCCCCTTTTAGCCATGGCCCACACAGAAGATAAAAGCCCTACTACAACTACTGCCCTAGTAATGATTCGCCTTTGGGTTGAGTGGATGGGACCAAAGTTGGAAGTGGAGGGTCCTGAGTTCTACCCACACCGTTTTTGGAGCCCTGGCATGAGGTGTAGCCGGCACCTGGAGCGTCTGTATTTCTGAACTAGAGAGGATCTGGGAAGTCTGCTGGTCACTTCCAGACTCACTGCAGTCTGGTTAGAGGCATGGTAATGAGGTAGCATGCAGGGGATGGGTAATGACAGGGTAAGCCCGTATCATTATAGGATGAAATGCGGGATTAGATCTGTCTTCTAAACCAAAGCACAGGTCACCCAGTAATTACTCTGAGGTCCATTCGGTGTAATTTAGTAAGCTGTAAGAACAGGGTATTCTCAATAAAATGCAAGACAGCTTTATCTTGTGCAGCACCCTTCATAGTTGCTGTCTCCAAACACTGGGCAGCTTTAAACCATGAAGACGGAGGAGAAAGAAACTCAGTGGGAGATTTGCATAATCCAGCAGCGTTTGAACCCCAAACCTTCAGCATAACACACACCGCTACCACCTCCATTAGCTGGCAGTAGTAGTAGACTCTTATCTCCAGGGGACCATGAGCAAGGGATCCAACACACGCTTTGCCCAGGGTTTGCAGTTGCCACGGAGGTCTGAGAAGAGATCTCAGGGAGGAAGGAATCAAGGGGAAATCTAGTTCCCAAGATGCTTGCCCTGAACCTGAGCAGGTGGAGGAATCTGGCTCTAGGGCCACCATGACACTCCACAGGAGCCCCCAGGGTTGGGAGGAAGAACCTCACCACTGCCTGCCCTGAGCATGAATCAGCCGCAGCTGGGCTGCTGTGGATCAGCTCCCTGAAAGCACCAGCCTCTAGCAGCAGAAGCCCTGCCTTCCAGGCCTCCACAGGCCTCGCTGTCTCTGTACAGGCAGCACCAGGCACACACCAACCCCCCAGTCCTCAAAGCTTTCCTGTGGTGCCCAGCCCCTTCTTCACAGAGCACCAGAAGTGCCAGGCCTGCTGTTCCCAAAAGAGCCAGGCCCCCCGGCTTGTGAGAGTCAATTCTGGGTGAGCACTTTGCGTAACACCGCAGCACTGAGATATGTTTATAGTGAAAACAAGAGTCCTATCAGCAGAGACTAGAGATTTGCCTGCCAGGTGCGATGGTTGCGTGTCTCTCGAGACATCTAGACAGGCTTATGCAAAGAGATGGGGAGAAGCTGGTGGTCATGGTCCAAGTAGGTACCAGTGACATAGGCAAAGGTAGAAATGAGGTCCTGGAGGCTAAATTTAGGCCGCGAGGTAAGAGACTAAAGTCCAGGACCTCCATGGTAGCATTCTCTGAAATGCTTCCAGTTCCACACGCAGGGCCAGCTGGACAGGTGGAACGGCAGGGTCTCAATGAGTGGATGAGATGATGGTGTTGGGAGGAGGGGTTTAGGTGTATTAGGAACTGGGGAGCCTTTGGGGAAAGGAGGAGCCTAGACAGTAAGGATGGGCTCCACCTGACCAACATGGAACCACATTGCTGGCACATAAAGTTAAAAAGGTCACAGAGGAGTTTTAAACTAAGGACTGAGGGAAAGCTGGAAGGCATGGAGGCACACATGGGTGGGACAGAGACATCCCTTAGGGGAAGATTTATTAAAGGGGATACTCTATATTCTAGTAAAGAGAAGAGGGTAGACGTTGATAAAGCACAGACAGGACTGGAGAGAAACAGCCAAATGAAAAAGAGTCCCTTCAATTACATCCCATGAAGGCAGAATAGTAAATATTGATCTGTTTTACGAGTGCTTGTACACAAAGGGGAGAGTGTAAGGACTAAGATGGGTGAATCTGAGGATGGGCTTTGAATGAGGATATTGATGTCATAGACAACACAGGAGCTTGGTGCAATGATGACAATCAGTGGGCCACAATAATAGCACAGCACGCAATAGGTAGGAATTACAGAGCGGGTCATGCTGACGGGGGCATGGCACTCTGTGTGAAAGAAATCACAGAGGCAGCTATAGCACAAATCTTAAATGAATCCAACTGCCACAGAATCTCTAGGGACAGAAATTCCATGCTTGCCTAACGAGAGCACAGGGCAGTAGGAATGTACTACAGCCCACCTGACTGGGATGGTGCAAATGACTGTGAAATGCTTGGGGAGATTCGAGAGGCTACGAAAACAGAAAGGCCACTAATACTGGGGGATGTCAGCTATCCCCATATTAACTGGGTACATGTCACCTCAGGATGGGAGGCAGAGAGAATGTTTCAAGGCACCATTAACGAGTGCTTCTTGCAGCAGCTAGTTTAGCACCATGGCTAAGCAGTAAAAGGAAAAAGCAAAAGAGACAGTGAGAACTAAAACGACACCTTTTACAAACCAGTCTCGTGCAAAGGTATAATTAGGCAGGCCAGAAAAGAATTTGAAGTGTGACTGACTAGCTGCTGGGATTCTCCTCAAGACCTTTTCCACTTCGTTTCTCCAGATGCCTCGTCCAGTTCTGGGAAAACGTGACTTTATCCACTTCTCTGGGATCCAAAATCTTGGTTCGAATCTGGACCCGTCACTCAGGTTTCTCTACTGGCATTTCATGAAGCTGGAGTTGAGGTGACCAGGCTCAGGTGTAGGGGTGGCCTAGGGTGAACCACAATTCAAAGTGCAGCATTATAAATCCAGTTATAAACAAGTTCCAAAGCATACAGCCACACGTGCCTTACATTCGACATTGTATCTCCCGCTTTGTGATTGGCTTTCTGATTCTGTGAGCCACTCCCTGTGCAGATCATGTGCTGTCCATGCACTACAAAGTGTCCTAGCAAGCAAACCTGCAGCTGGAGCTCCTTGCCCCTCTGGCACCCTGCTTTTGAGACGGTGACCCTCACTCCTGTTCCTGTGTTTAATTAGGTGCCCCCCAGAATTACTTGGGATCTGGGTCTGGTAGCGCCTATCAATAGATGCAAGCTTAGCACACATTACTCTTCTTCTTCCTGTTGCTTTATCTAATAGCTGCAGATTATTTCCAAGGCCACTTGTGAATTCAGGCTTTGGCCATTGCTAACCTCAGTTTCCTTACTTGTGTTTTCTTTCGTTGTTTATGCAAGGCCTACACTAGCTAAAGACCAACAGCGATTATTTTTAAGCACATCTGAAGCAGGAAGCCTGCAAAACGAGCAGTGGGGCCACTGGTCAATGGAGGTGCTCAAAGAAGGAAGGCTCAAGGAAGACCAGGCTGTGGCAGAGAAGCTAAACGAATTCTTTGCATTGGTCTTTACTGCAGAGGATGTGAAGGAGATTCCCACACGAGTCATTCTTTTTAGGGGACAAATCTGAGGAACTGCCCCAGCCCGAGTTGCCAGTAGAGGAAGTTTTGGAACAAACGGATAAATTAAACAGTAAAAGTCCCCAGGACCAGATGGATCCACCCAAGAGTTCTGAAGGAACTCAGATGCGAAACTGCAGAACTACGAAGTGTGGTAGTGTTTCAGAGGGGTAGCCATGTTAGTCGGTTTTCAGCAAAATAAAGGGAGTCCTGTGGCATGTAAGTGTGGTATGTAACCTATTGCATAAATCAGCCTCTCTACCAGATGATTGTCAGATAGCTAATATAAGGCTGATTTTTTTGAAAGGCTCCAGAGGTGATCCTGGCAATTACAGGCTGGTAAGCCTTAACTTAAATACCAGGCAAATGTGTTGAAACTATAGTAAAAGAACAGAATTATCCGAAACACAGGTAAACACAATTTGGGGGGGAAATCAACCTGGTTTTTGTAAAGGGAAATCATGCCTCACCAATCTATTAGAATTCTTTGAGCAGGTCAGCAAGCTTGTGGACAAGGGTGATCCAGCAGATACCACGTACTTAGACTCTCCGAACGCCTTTCACAAGGTCCCTCACCAAAGTCTCT
Source organism: Mesoclemmys tuberculata (assembly GCA_007922155.1). NCBI lineage: Eukaryota > Metazoa > Chordata > Testudines > Chelidae > Mesoclemmys > Mesoclemmys tuberculata. The sequence goes on along the minus strand of ML675616.1, from coordinate 372,456 downwards.
TAAGCAAAGTAGGCAGTCCTGGGATAAGAGAGAAGGTCCTTTCATGGACTGGTAACTGGTTAAAAGATGGGAAACAAAGGGTAGGAATAAATGGTCAGTTTTCAGAATGGAGAGTGGTAAATAGCGGTGTCTCCCAGGGGTCTGTACTGGGACCAATGCTGTTCAACATGTTCGTAAATGATCTGGAAAAAAGGGTGAACCGTGAGATGACAACATATGCAGACAATACAAAATTACTGCGGACAGTTAGGTCCAAAGCAGACTGCGAAGTGTTACAAAGGGATCCCACAAAACTGAGTGACTGGGCAACAAAATGGCAGATAAAACTCAATACTGATAAATGCAAGGGAACATTTCCGTTCTGGTTCCATGCTGGCTGCAAACCCAATTTGTGTTGAAAACATTTGGCCTGTGGCAGCTTTTGACTGGCTCCAGCTCAGACCTGGGCTTGCACCTTGCTCCAGGCCCCCGGGTCTGCCCCTTGTGCCCTGGCTGTGTAGCACTGGGCACCCAGAGGAGGGGACAGGCCAGAGAGCAGGGCATGGAGATTTCCAGGGCAGGGGTTTTATTTTAATGCTGTTCCATGCATTGCAGCATCTTGTCACTCTCTGAGCACTCTGACGCGTGCTACGTGCACAAAACGCTTCAGCAATTACGAATGATGAATTGTGTTATTAACAATTGGTTATTAACTGTCATCGTTAATTGGGAGTGGTAAATGGCTAATTACACTGAATCACGGTGACGATGATGCTCCTGTGAGCTGGCATTTCTCTCTGGGGAATAATGAGCAAGGCCTCGGAGGAGAGTAGCTTGTCAAAATGTTCTGCCTGGCCCTGGGAAGGGGAGGGTGAGCCCCGCCCTGGACCAGGGCAGGAAGGGATTAATGGCTGGCCCTATAGAGAGGACAGAAGCCAGCCCTGCCCAGCACAAACAAAGCTGGAGGCAGGGTAAAAGGAAGACGTGGGTGTGACACTTTGGGGGGATGTCCAGGGTGAATGGCTCCCCCCTGCTCACAGTACGGAAGAGCCTCGTCTGAGCCCGCCAGAGGAAATCCCCCCACCTCTGCCCACAGCTGGCGGCTCAAGTGCTTGGCTCTGGGCTCTGCAAGCCCTGCTCTCTTTCTCCGCAGGCCAGCAGTTTACACACCCCAGCTTGTTACACGCCAGTGCCCAGGCCCTTGTCTTCTGGCCCCCTGCAGTGAATACAGATCTGCTGCCTCCAAGGGAGCGGGGCCCCCCGTGTTACGGGCTTCCCCTCTGTTCAATGCTCTCCTCCGCACAGGGCACTTAGATGTGTCTGTAGTGACACAAAACTGAAGTCGAGCTCACACTGCTTGAGTTAAAGATCCAAATAAAAGCAAGTAAAAAGGGTTTGGAAAGAGAAGGTTACGGATAAACCGAAAATATACAACGCCACCTAGAGCCTGTGCTTAAGGACAAGTTACTTTCCTGTCAAATAAGGTATTTCTCTTACGGCGCTTGTCCAGCGCGGAGGGCTGGCTGCCATGCTGGCAGAGCAGAGGCCGGCTCATGCCAAGATCCCTGTGCCTCAGTGGATGCTGACAAAGGCTATGTCTACACTACCGCTTTTCACATTCTGGCATGGAATCGCTCCTTTCACCTGGGCTCGGTCTTTTACTCCCAAACACGGAGGGACGCTCCCTGGTACCTTCTTCTGCCTACATGAGCCCTGCTGCCAAGCCAGCACTGGGTATGTCAGCGCACAGTTCAGATACCTTGTCAAAGCCTGGATCAGCCAGATGGGCTTTCCTGGCAGAATTTTCTTTCCTTCCTCAAAGCCTGTTGGGTCGGTTGCACTCCACACCGCCTGCTCAGGTTTCCACTTCTTGCAGAGTCCCGGTGTGGCTGAAGACCCACATAAACCTGCAGTAAGAATCAGCCAAGCTGTGAATGACTGAGCTCGCTTTTCAGTTTGAGGAATGGGCCAGTTATTGATGGATTCCACTTCCAGGGGATCCAGGCAGATCTTGGCTCCGCTACCCAGTGGCCTAGGAAAGAGGCGCCGGCTGCCCCTATCTTGCACTGTGACACTTTTACAGGTAGAGCTGCATCTCTGTGTCACCTTGGCGCAGTTACCACTCGATCCTTGCGATTTGCCCAGGAATGGCTGAAGATGGCCCTGTCAACAGGGTAGGCACGAGTAAAGGCTGGCACTTGATTAACGAGCCTCTGAAATGTGCCAAATTACTCCAAATCGCAACACTTTACACTAATCATCCTGAATCAGTTATGAAGGTGCATTTTTTCTCCACTTCACTGCCGAAGGGGCTTGGCCAGCACCCATGGGTTAAATCCATGGTGCTCAGAGACTTTGCCCTGCCTCAAGTATCCAGCAGGGCACCAGTGCTGGCCATGGGGGCACCGTGACAGGATTATGTTTCCTGTTGTCAATACAAAATCTTATCGTTCCATCTTTTTGGGACCGTAAGGCCCAGGGAAACCCAGGGACTATTGGACTCCAATTAGTGCCTGTGACGTGCTGGGTCTGAGACCAACACCCCAGAAACCCCCTATTCACCAGTGTCCTGTAATGATGATATGTGCCGCGCCAGGTACACCTTGTGTGGTGTTGTTTTAAAAGACTTGATCTGCTGAACATTAATATCCTGGTGAATTGTATGTGCCGTCATTGAATGGGAAGTTATGAAATATTGTTGAATACGTTACTAGAACATGTTGCAAGGTGGGAAACTCCCACAGCCAGCCTTCCAGGCACAACAGTGGAGCCGCCAGACATGCCAATGGGCCATTAAGGAGAGTCTCCTCTCCCAAACCCCCTCCTGAGAGACATCACCAAGAAAGCATGGGCACAGTGGGACACTGACTGAACAGTGGGGATGACCCCCAGGTCACGAGCACCAATTGTTCCAGCAAGCTGGAAAAGACTATAAAAGAAGGGGAATGACATCCTCACTTGGCTTCGCTCCCCTACAGCTCTGCACCTGAAGAAACGGCTGGAAGACAAAGAACTTTGGACTGGGGTTGGGGCGGTCGTAGGCAGGGAAAGCAGTCTCTGCCTGCGAATTGAAGAGTGATAGCCTGCCGTTACCATCTTTCAGGGTGAGACACTTCTAGATTCACATCCTGTTAGACTTTAGATTGCATTCTTATTTTTGCTTTTTCTTTGGTAACTATTTCTAATCTCTTTACGTTTACAATTTACAATCCCTTAACACTCATTTTCCTGTGGTTAATAAACTCGTTTAACATTTTATCTTAACCAGTGTGTTTTTGAGTGAAGTGTTCAGGCAATCTCAGCTCGGATTAACCAAAGCTGATGCATGCCTCCCTCACACCGAGGAATGAGCTTGCACTGAACAAATCTTTGTCCAGCAGTAGCCAGCGTTATCTCTGAGTGCAGTCCTGGGTAATGATCTTGGGGTCTGTGGGGCAGACTGGCTGTCGCCTGTCTCTGTGGTAGGTGGATGAATGGCGCAGGCAGAGTATTCGTACGACTCAGCTGGGTGTGTGGTGCCACCTGCTGTCGTGTTGGGTGACAACAGAGTCTGGAGAGACTCTGGCTGGATCTACACTGATGGCGGAAAATTCGCCGCGTCACATCGATTGCTCTGGATCGACTGAGCGGTCTGAGAGCTATTAGCCAGACTGGATTTGAATGAAGCAGCGTCTCCCCTGTTACATGGTTCAAGCAGGCTATAGATCTTCCATACCCTGTCTGGAATTCTCCTACAACCTGGGATCCCCTCCCTCAGTTCCAACTCTTTTTCTTCCCGGTGTCCAGGTGGAGTCATCTGGGCAGTGAGAATAAGTCAGTATGTCTCTTGCCTTCTTTTATCGTCTTTTCCAGCTCGCTGGACCAGTGGTGCTCAAGACCTGGGAGGTCCTCCTCATTGGTGTGTCAGTATCTCATTGTGCTCGTGCTTTCTTGGTGAAGTTTCATTGTGAACAATCCCTGTTAGTGCAATCTATCCTTGAATGGGAGAGTCAGAGAGCCAGCAACGCCGCCTGGCCACTCCATTGTTGTGCTTAAAAAGCTGTCTGTGGGAGTTTCCACCTGGCCATATGTAATAGCAGCATATTCAACAATATTTCATAATTTCCCATGCAATGACAGCGTGCACCATCCAACAGGATATTAACGTTCAGCCGATCAAGACTTTTAAAACAATGCCACACAAGGCGTACCTTGTGCAGAACATATCACAATTCCATGACATTGTTGAATATGGAGATCTGGGGTGTTCTTCCAGACACAAACTGTCACACGTGGGCTTAAGAAAAATAGAATAATAGAAATTGAGGGTTGGAAGGGACCTCAGGAGGTATCTACTCCAATCCCCTGCTCAAAGATCCTGTTAGACTAATTTGATATCTTTTTTTTATGAGATTACAGGTTTGGTCGATAAAGTTAATAGTGTTGACATAATGTGCTTAGACTTCTGTAGGGCATTTGACTTGGTACCATGTAATATTTTGATTAAAAACTAAAACAATATAAAATCAATACAGCCAGTTTTTAATCCATTTAATGCTTGTTAATTGATAGGTTTCAAAATGTAATTGTAAATGGAGAATCTTCATCAAGCGGGTGTGTTTGCAGTGGAGCCCCACAGGGACCAGTTGTAGGCCCTTTGCTATTTAACGTTTTTATCAATGACCTGGAAGAAAACATAAAATCTTCACTGATAAAGTTTGCAGATGACACAACTGGGACGGTGGTAAATAATAAAGAGGATGGGTCACTGGTACAGAGCAATCTAGATTGCTTGGTAAACTGGACTCAACCAACCAACCTGTGTTTTAATCCAGCTAAATATAAACATATACACCTAAGAACAAAGAGTGCAGGCCACACGTACAGGCTGGGGGACACTATCCTGCGAAGCATGGACTCTGAAAAAGATGTGGGGGGCCAAAGCTCATGAGCCTCCATGATTGCATGAGCTTCCAGTGTGACGCTGGGGCCAAAAACGGCTAATGTGATCTTGGGAGGCGTGAGCAAGGGAACCTTGAATAGCGGAAGAGAGGTGATGATATCTCTGGACTTGGCACTGTGCAACCGCTGCTGGCATAGTGCCCTGTGCTGGTGCCACAATTGAAGAAGGATATTGATCAATTGGAGAGGGGTCAGAGAAGAGCCACGAGAATGATTAAAGGACTAGAAAACCTGTTTTACAGCGATGGATTCCAAGGGCTGAATCTATTTAGCTTAACAAAGAGGAAGTTAAGGATCTCTTGATTACAGCCTTTAAGTACTTAACTGGGGAACAAATAATACTTAACAAGAAGCTCTTCAGTCTAGCAGAGAAAGGTCGAACGTGAGCCAAGGGCTGGAAGTTGAAGCTAGACAAATTCAGACTTGAACGAAGCATACATTTTTAACAGGGAGTAATTAACCACTGGAACAATTTACTGAGGGTGGTGGTGGATTCTCCAGCACTGACCATTTTTAAATCAAGATTGGATGTTTTTCTAAAAGCTTTGCCCCAGGAATTACTGGGGGGCAGATCGCTGGCCCGTGTTACACAGGGCTCGGACTAGCTGACCATAATGGTCCCAGCTGGCCTTGAGATCTATGACTCTATTAATCTAATGGGGTATCACTGTGGCATGTGGCCATCACACTGATCAGGGGCAGTCTTCCTGTCCTCCTGTGCACAGCATGTCATAGTCACAATGGCTTCACGGCTGTGATATGCCATTAACCTGTTTCTGGGTGTGGCGTGGGTGTGGGGCTGTTGGCCCTGAACAGAACCTTGCTCCCCCCCTTCTACCAAGAGGCACCCCAGCCTGATACATTACCCTTTTAAATATTAATTCAAATCTGTCTGCACTTGGTATAATTTTGAGATTGTTTGTAAATGTCTGTGCTATGTCCACTGGCCAGTTTATCTGTTAATTTTACCTGCTTCCAATACATATCTATATTTGTAAAAATCCTATTTTATGTACAAAGAGCCACACTCGGCAATGCAATGTTTGTATCTAAGTGTAAAAGACACTGTCAAAGTGAATATGTGAATTCTTCAGCTAGGAGTTGGCACTGAGTGATCGAAGTGTGAATGGCTGAGCAATTGAGTTGAGTGGAGTGATTGAACAATTGGTCTGAGTGAGGGGCATCAAAACAGACAAGAAAACACCAGCCTCACCTAAGTTTGAAGGAAGAAGAAAGGAGTGAAGATAATAGCAACTGGCCGAAGAGGAGTCCACCCTGATACTTTCGGAGCCAGCCCATTTCAAAGGATAAAATCTGATCAGGCTTGCAACAACGTGGGTGATTGAGGATCACACCAAAGATGCAGTTGCAGCATGACAGTGCAAAACCCATAGAGATACATGGGGTCCTTTTCCTATAAAATGGGACAGAAAGATGAAGGCTGGAGGTTCGGGTCTACATCACCCCAGCCAGGAGTACCGGTGCGCATCGGCAGAACCTCGCTCCTCACCCTCGTGCTACAGTCACCTGGCCAGTGACTACCACGAGCACCTGGAGGCTGGTAACTATAACATCTGTGGGACCCCGTGTATGTCTGTCTGTCTCCCTGTCTGTGTGTGCCTGTCAGTGTGTGTGAGTGTGAATGAAAGTTAGAACTGAAACGTATCAACAAAGTCTATTTTGTTAAGCAAGAATCTCTGTCGTTGGGGTATTGATATAACGTTAATACTATTTCCGTAGTGGTTGCATTGTTGATACTATTTAGTTAAAGCACAGTATTGATGGTGTTGCGGTGCGGATACTTTTCTTTTCTGTGATACTAGTTACCAAGTTTCCATATTCACAATAAATGCGGCTTGTTGCCGTATCCCCCAAAATGATCCTGTGATATTTGTTAGTTGGGTAACAGGGCTTTTGCACATGGTAGATAACCTCATTAACCCTTTCCACCACTTCAGACGACTGTGCCCACCAAGCCTGCAGGCTGTGCGTTTTTACAGGGAGTGAAAGCAGCACCAGGTCTCCCTCACCGAACGACCGACTGCAGGAGTTACAATCTCACTAATCCTTCTGAATGGCCTGACTCTCTGTGAGGTTTTGCTGTGCTGTCTCCATCATGGATTTTAAATCTTCCCTAAATCTTTTCACATACTCAGCCCTTGTTTCCCTTCAGTGTCACCGTCCCAGGAGTCTTTGATAGGCTCCAGAAGACCCCTGACTTTTCTCCCATATGGTGGGTAAAATGGGGCAAACCCCATGGACTCTTGGGGTGCCTTCTGGTAAGCCACTAGCAAATAGGGCAGCATTACAACCCCCTCACCTGCCCTCCTATTCACATGCATTTTAACACAGGCTTTCGGGTCCCACTGAATAGCTTGACTGAACCATTTATTTCTGGGTGACATGGGGCAGATTTCAGTTGTCTCACTCCACACCTCCTCCATAATTCACCAAATAGCTGGGACTTGAAATCTGCCCCACAGCCTGATGAGATCTGTGTTGGAAAGCCCACCCTGCTGAATACGGACAGCAGGACATCTGCTGCTGTTCCAACCTCCACATTTGACAAAATGACTGCTCCCAGGTAACTGGTAGCAAAGTCCACCACTGCTCCCATAAATCTGCCCTTTCAGGATTGCAGAGGTAATGGCCCCGTGGCGAGCCCACACAATGCTTGCTTAATCCCTGGAAATGGATGTAAAGGACACTTGCGGAGACCTGGGAACTTTTTCCCCAAGTGAGATAAATTGCAAGTTTTGCAGTGCTCCTTTGCATCATTTTGGGTATTTGGCCCATGAAAGTTTTCCTTAGCCTCTCATATATCGTTTCCGGCGAATGGGCAACCAGAGGCTACCAGCAGTAGCGCCGCATGATGCTTTGTAGGCACATTACCCCGGGCATCTAGTCTTCCCCCACTAGGCTACCTGGTACATTCTGCCCCACCCCCAAAGGCATCTCCCCCCATTCTCCCTCTTAGGGCATTGCTAGGGACGCTCTCCTGTCTGCTCTTTGTCCAGCAGCAAACCCTTCTCAGCTCCTGCTTCTCCTGAATGTTGCTACTCTCTGCTGCTAAGGGCGGAAACAGAGCCTCACCTTCCAGCTGGGAACCCAGTGACACAATCCTCCTAACTGCAGCTCACACTGTTAACAGCCCAAGGCCATGATAAAGTGTCAGTCCCCACCAGTGCACCCACAGGTCTGTTCTGGGGAATCCCACCCTCTAAGTACCTGGTCACCCTTCCCTCTCCAGCTCATAGAATCATAGACTATTAGAGTTGGAAGGGACCTCAGGAGGTGTCTAGTCCAACCCCCTGCTCAAAGCAGGACTATCCTCAGCTAAATCATCCCAGTGAGGATTTTGTCAAGCCGCAGCTTAAAAACCTCTAAAGATGGAGATGCCACCACCTCCCTAGGTAACCCATTCCAGTGCTTCACCACCCTCCTAGTGAAAAACTTTCCTAATGTCCAACCTAGACCTCCCCCACTGCAACTTAAGCCCATTGCTCCTTGTTCTGTCATCTGCCACCACTGAGAACAGCCTAGCTCCATCCTCCCTGGAACCCCCTTTCAGCTAGTTAAAGGCTGCTATCAAATCCCCCCTCATTCTTCTCTTCTGCAGACTAAACAGGCCTAGTTCCCTCAGCCTCTCCCCATGTCATGTGCACCAGCCCCCTCATTTGAGTTACCCTCCGCTGGACTCTTTGGAGCTTGTCCACATCCTTTTTGTAGTGGGGGGCCCAAAACTGGACACAATACTCCAAATGTGGCCTCACCAATGCCAAATAAAGGGGAATAATCACTTCCCACGATCTGCTGGCAATGCTCTTACTAATGCAGCCCAATATGCCACTAGCCTTCTTGGCAACCAGGGCAAACTGCTGACTCATATCCAGCTTCTTATTCACTGTAAACCCCAGATCCTTTTCTGCAGAACTGCTGCCTAGCTCGTCAGTCCCCAGTCTGTAGCTGTGCATGGGATTCTTCCATCCTAAGTGCAGGACTCTGCACTTGTCCTTGTTGAACCTCATGAGATTTCTTTTGGCCCAATCCTCCAATTTGTTTAGGTCCTTCTGTATCCTATCCCTCCCTTCC
>ML675616.1:309763-324723 GCA_007922155.1 Mesoclemmys tuberculata | reverse complement strand
CTGGATCACCCTGGTCCACACTGCTGACCCCCTCAAAGAATTCTAGTAGATTGGTGAGGCATGATTTCCCTTTACAAAAACCATGCTGACTATTCCCCAAAATATCATGTTCATCTATATGTCTGATATTCTGTTCTTTGCTGTAGTTTGAACCAATTGGCCTGGTACTGAAGTTAGGCTTACCAGCCTGTAATTACCAGGATTGTCTCTGGAGTCTTTTAAAAAAATTGGCATCACATTAGCTGTCCTCCAGGCATGTGGTACAGAAGCTGATTTAAATGATAGGTTCCATGCCACAGTTAGCAGTTCTGCAATTTCACATCTGAGTTACTTCAGAATTCTTGGGTGGATTCCATCTGGTCCTGGTGACCTATTACTGTTTAATTTATCAAGTTGTTCCAAAACTTCCTCCAATGACACCTCAATCTGGGACTGTTTCTCAGATTTCTCACCTAAAAAGAATGGGTCCTGTTTGGAATCTCCCTCACATCCTCAGCCGTGAAGACTTATGCAAAGAATTCATTTAGTTTTTCTGCAATTACCTTCTCTTCCTTGAGTGCTCCTTTAGCATGTTGATCACCCAGTGGCCCCAATGGCTGTTTAGCAGCTTCCTGCTTCTGATGTACTTAATGCTTTTGCTGTTCCATTTTCAGCGTTTGGCTAGCTGTTCTTCAAATTCTTTTTAGGCCTTCCTAATTATATTTTTATACTTCACTTGCCAGCATTTATGCTCCTTTCTATTTTCCTTAATAGGATTTAACTTCCACTTTTTAAAGGATGCCTTTTTGCCTCTAACTGACTCTTTTACTTCGTTATTTAGCAACAGTGGCACTTTTTTGTTCCTCCTACTGTGTTTTTTCATTTGGAGTATATATTTAAATTGAGCTTCTATTATGGAGTTTTTAAAAAGTTTCTATGCAGCTTGCAGGGATTTCACTTTTGGCACTGTTTTAATTTCTGTTTAGCTAATTTCCTCATTTTTGTTTAGTCCCCCTTTCTGAAATTAAATGCAACCATGGTGGGCTGCTTTGGTGTTCCCTCCCTCCACCCCCCACCACGCACAGGGGTGTTAAATTTTATTATGTTATGGTCACTATTACCAAGCAGCTCAGGTATATTCACATCTTGGACCAGATCCTGTGCCTCACCTCAGATTAAATCAAGAATTGCCTCTCCTCTTGTGGGTTCATGCTGATTTTCACTGGAGAAGTTCCAGAAGACTGGAAGAAAGCTAATGTTGTGCAAATATTTTAAAGAGTAAATGGGATGACCTCGGTAATTATAGGACTAAGAGTGAAACATCAATCCCAGACAAGATAATGGAGCAATGGCCTGTGATGGGATGTTCGATGAGGCAGGTTCTGAGTTATACAGAGAATTCGTTCCTGGTGTCTGGCTGGTGAGTCTTGCCCACATGCTCAGAGTTTAGCTGATGGCCATATTTGGGGTCGGGAAGGAATTTTCCCCCCAGACAGATTGGCAGACGCCCTGGGGCATTTTCACCTTCCTCTGCAGCATGGGGCACGGCTCACTTGCTGGTGGATTCTCTGTATCCTGAAGTCTTTAAACCGTGATTTGAGGATTTCAGTAACTCAGTCACAGCTCAGGGCCTATGACAAGAGTGGAGGGTGAGGTTCTGTGGCCTGTGATGTGCAGGTCAGACCAGATGATTATATTGGTCCCTTCTGACCTTAGAGTCTATCAGTCTAAGAAGCTGGGTATGAGTCAGCAGTGTGCCTGTATTGCCAAGAAGGCTAACATGGGCTGCATGAGTAGGAGCATTGCCAGCAGATCACGGGAAGTGACTATTCCCCTCTATTCGGCACTGGTGAGGCCATATCTGGAGTATGGTGTCTAGTTTTGGGGCCCCCCAATACTGGAAGAATGTGGACAAATTGGAGAGAGTCCAGTGGAGGGCAACAGAAATGATGAGGGGGCTGGAGCACAAGACTTATGGGGAGAGGCTGACGGGGCTAGGCTTGTTTAGTCTGCAGAAGAGAAGAATGAGAGGGGATTTGATAGCAGCCTTTAACTACCTGAAAGGGGGTTCCAGGAAGGATGGACCTAGGCTGTTCTCAGTGGTGGCAGATGACAGAACAAGGAGCAAGGGTCTCGAGTTGCAGTGGGGGAGGTCTAGGTTGGATATAAAAGGTTTTCCCTAGGAGGGTGGTGAAGCACTGGAATGGGTTACCCAGAGAGGTGGTGGAATCTCCACCTTTAGAGGTTTTTAAGGTGAGGCTTGACAAAGCCCTGGCTGGGATGGTATAGTTGGGGTTGGTCCTGCTTTGAGCAGGGGATGGGACTAGATGATCTCCTGAGGTCCCTTGCAAACCTCTTCTTCTATGATTCTAGGGGTACCCAAAGCCTAATCACTCAGTACCTTAAAGAGCATGAGAAATACACAGAGCCAGTGAAAATAATAAAAATATCGATATACTTGCCCTTAGAGTCTCACCACTCCTGAGCGTTCTTCTGGCTTAGGTCAGAGTCCCCTGAGGAATCCAGCACACTCTTGGCTGGCTTGCAGCAGACTGACTGCTGGAAAATCCAGACTGCACTCTTATCTACAGAGCCCCCGAGCCTGCCAGCAGGACCAGGAAAGCCCTCCTAACTTAAAGTGATAGCTAACATTGAAAACTATCAGAATTACACCCTGCAACTCTGCATACAAACAAGGTCAGACCAGTTTCCCTAGACTGCCTCCACCCTCTTGTCCTGGTCTGGGGTATACATAACCCAGCCTTGACAGCATCTCGGTAACTCACAGGCACGGCAGCATTCAAGGTTACAGCAACTTCACAAGATCAACTAGAGCTCCCAGGATGGACACAGAGCCCCCAAATCTCGTGTTAAGAAAAAGAATAAATAAAACTCCGGGTAACAATGCCACCTGCCAACTCTCACCAGAACAGTGGGTCTGCAGTAGTTAAAGGTAATGAATACCTAGTTCAGGAGAATTTACCTCCAGCACTGCCCATCAGCCTCTGTGAAAGGTCCAGATCCCAGTCACAGCCCTTTTCTCTAGCCACACTTGGTTCCCTAGGCCACTCACATTGTCAGCCATTTTTAGAACTCATCCCAAAGCAGGAAAATGTATCACTAGAAACGTCCCCTCCTTCTCCAGCCCAACATATAGCAAGATTTCTGTCTCACGTAATGAGACGGACACCGACGTGAGGAAAACAGCTGTTTATTATTATTGCCGGCAACCGGCTCAGCGGAATAATTTCCAAAGGCTGAGCCCCGATTATACTGGGGCGTTGCCTTATATACATTTCTAGGATTACATGAATATTCATACATAACATCACTACATTTTACATAGATAAGGTGGGTGAGGATGCGCAGTGTGATTTTCTTTGTCTGAGATTTTGTGGGAGAGTATGCACAATTTGGTTTTCTTTATCTAAGATTTAGGGCCTTCTGGTTATCTTTTAGGAATGTGTGAGAGTGTGCGCAGTATAGTTTTCTTTGTCTAAAATTTGGGCCTATCTGGACTCACCTAGACACTAAAAGAAAACCAGCTTTTTACTTAAGATTACATACCATAGAATAACACAGATTGATAATTATATATCCCACTACTTTACAGGATTATATGCACAGTTAGATACTTGGCCAGGTGCATTTTATCTACAATACAACGAGTTATGATTTATGACCGGCCAAGTGAAGCTAGGGAAAAATGTATGTAGCCAGCCTCAGAAAGTAGCCTGCCTCAAACACACAAAACACACAATCTGAAAGTGCAAAAATGTCGTTACAGAAATCAAGTGTTAGGGAAAGATGAGCAGGTTCCCCCTCCACAGGCAGGTGGCTCAGTCAACTTTAGACAAAGGCTGGGGTTCAAAACCAAACGTGTTTCTGTTTCAAGCCAGAAACGTTTTAAAAAAATAAAAAACCCATTTGATTAAGAAAAGAATTCTGGCAGTTTTTAAAGCTCGCCCCTTCCCAAACCCCGGCAGGACATGCCGTCTTCAAAAGGGCTGACATCATCATGAATTTTTAAGGTGTATTTTCTGCCTGGCTCTGGGAGATACGTGGCCTGTCTCCAGAGTATGGGGATGGAAGATGAAGCTAGGCTGTTCTCAGTGGTGGCAGATGACAACAAGGAACAACGGTCTCAAGTTGCAGTGGGGGGGTCTAGGTTGGACATTAGGACAAAGTTTTTCCCCAGGAGGCTGGTGAAGCACTGGCCTGGGTTACCTAAGGAGGTGATAGACTCTCCATCCTTAGAGGTTTTTAAGGCCTGGCTTGAGAAAGGCCTGGCTGGGATGGTTCAGTTGGGGCTGGTCCTGCTTTGAGCAGGGGTGGGACTAGATACCTCCTGGGGTCCCTTCCAACCCTCATCTGCTATGGTTCTAGGACAAGACAGCTCACGGCACTAGTGGATCTCTACATCCCCAGAGGGACGGGAGGCAGGACAGTGAGGGGGAGCGCAGAGGGGAGAGGCAGCTAGACTCATCTGCCCTGCTCTATCATCAGGGAAACTGAGGCACCATTTACCCTGCAGTGAGAAAGGAGCTGCAGACAGGATCAGGAAGAGGGAGGATGAAGGTATGACCAATGATGGAGAGGTAAGGGTGCCCTTTACAGAAAGAGGGAGTGGCCAGCAGCCCCCTCCTTTTCGGGGCCATAATGCAGCTGTGTTATTTCATCAGAGGGAGATGCAGCAAATGGGAGGGTGGGGGGGACGACAAGCTCAGCCAGTATTGCAGTCACTGCAGGGCAAGGCCAGGATGGTAGCTCACTGGGGATCCCTGACCCTCCTCCACTAGCTGCAGCCAACTGGCTCGTGGGGACCCCATCTCCCCAGTGGTCTGCAAAGCATGGGACTCCAGCACAGGGTGCACCCGAGCCATCCACTGACACCGTGAGCACCCGATTCTTGGCCACGGGCAGGGGAGAGGCAGGCAGATGGGAGCAGAGACACAGCGCTTGGCTCCAGGGAAGCTGCCCCAGCACCCAGCACCCTCAGGTGCAGAGAGCAGCTGGGGCTATTTAACATGAAGCAAGGACCAGGCTTGTACCAGTTCTGCAGTGTGGACAGAAACACACACGCTGGGGAGCCTGCCCCTCAACACCCTCCCATCAGAGGAGAGTTCTAGCTCCCCCATGTTGTAGGACCCAATCCCAGGTCACAGCCTCAGCTGGGGCATCCTGGCGTGCTCCGCTGACTCCCCAGCAGCTCTGCACAGTCACGTCTCCCTCTGGTGGCTTCTGACACACGCTGGGTAGGAAACCTCACCCAAGGAGGGCAGGAGTTCCTCATGGGATGGTGACCCTAGGACCGAGCGAGGCTAGACTTTGAGCAAGGAAGAGATTCTTTTCTCCCCTCTCTCTGCTTCCCAAAAGTGACACGCTTGATAGCCTCCATTTATGAGGGATTTTATGGAAACTGTTTTTATTCTACGCAATTTAGTGCTTTAATCTTAGAATCACAAAGCCACAAGGGCCTGCCAGGTCATCCCGGCTCACCTGCTGCCAAGGTGCAGGGTTTCTTGTGGTTAAACCCCCCAGCTGTCTGTTCCCTTGTCCTACTGGCTTTACTGTTAGGAGGGGTTTCCTGAGATTTAATCTAAACCTGCCATGCTGCAGGGTGAACCCACGGCTTCTTGTCCTACCCTCTGTGGACAGAGAGAACAACTTTCCTCCGTTGTTGTTTGCAGGGGGGCCCTGCAAGTATTTGAAGATGGTGTGTACATGTGGCGGGGAGTTCACTTCCCAAGGCTTTTGGTCAATTGAGCCACATGACTGAATTTTTTTTTCCCCCTCCTTATTTCTGATTTTAGTAATTACCTCCTCAACAGAACATTGATTCCCTTGCCCCAGGAATCCCCTCCACTCTCCTGCTTCCAACACAAAGAGAAGGAAAAGGGTTTCCATGTATTCACTCTCTTCTGGTCTGGCTCCAACCACAGCAGCAACCCTGGGTCAATTTCCAGCTGGCACCAACTGTGTGTCACATGGAGTTCATCACCCCCTGGCACCTCAGTTTCCCTGGGAAGCAGGGACAGCTGTCTTCCTGTAACGGGCACCCTTACCTCTCCAGTATTGCTCACATCTTCACCCTCTTTCTGCCTGATCCTGTCTGCAGCTCCCTTCTCAGCACAGGCTAAATGGTGCCTCAGTTTCCCTGCTGATAGAGCAGGGCAGATGAGTCTAGCCACACAACAAAGACATCCCTCCCAGAGACAGGGGAGAGCCCAAACACAAGGCAACCCTCCACCCTCCCAGGCAAAGCAGACTCCTACCTCAATGACCCAAGGCCAAAAAGCTCCTTCACCCTCTCCAGGATAGCTCCAGGGCCCCCCACAAAAACCCCCCCCCGTGACAGGGGGCTGAAGGAGGAGGGGCGGGCTCCCCCCCCCCCCCCCCATAGAAATCTCAACCTGAGCCCCACACCCTGCAGAACTCTCCTGGCTGAATAGAGCCAGGGCCAGCTTGCAGCTCTTTATATAGTGCTGCCATTCCAGTCACATGGGTCTCTTGGTCACGTGATCCCTCCAGGCCCCACCCTAAATACCTGGCCTTAAAGGGCCCAGCTGTGCTAACAGCTGGGTTGGGGATGTTTGTTCTGCAAGTGTTCAGTATGCCTTTCCTTTGGCTGTCTTTTCTCTAGAGCCTACCAGCCTTTTGGGACAGGGACTGTCCCTCACTGTCTGTGCCTCACCTGGGCCCTGATCTCAGTTACAGCCTCTAGGCCCTACCATAATACAAATGAATAACAAGGGAAGACCAACATACCAGGGTGCAGACAGCCTGGGCATCATCTTTCCTTCTCTTCTCTTCTCAGATGCTGTGTCCTTCCTGCCTCATGTCGCTGGGACGGCACCACCTCAGCGGGGCGCCCGAAGGACAGTCCCTGCCTCTCTCCGTCTCTTTCTCTCTCGGATCTTTTTGCGGTCTGGGCTTGCTGTTCCTCCGATCAGTAGTCAGGAAGCCCTTACCCCAAAAAGTATCTGCGAGGGATAAAGTCAGCGGGGAAGAGAGGCCGGGGGATCTGACACCGAAGGTGAGCAGCGGCAGGGCCTTGGGAATGCCCGGCTCCTTTCGTAGCTATGCTCGTGACATTGCAACAGGCACTGAACGGGGGGAGCTGCACACAGCAGTGAGGCCAGGGAACCCCCCAAAAGCAGAGGAGGCGAGGAGTGAGCAAGAAGACAACAAAAGGAGAGAGTCTGGTTCTGATTTTCAGCAGGCTCCCCAGTGGGGGAGGATCCCAGCAAGATTGGGCCCCTGCTAGGGACAATGCAGTGAGGTCAGCAGGAGGGAACTCATTCAAGCCAGGGGTTCGCCACGGGAGAGGAAAGCCCAGTGGGCGGGAATGGCGGGGAGAGGCCTGGCAGCGAGGGGGACAGCGAGGGGTTTATCAGGACGGAGTCTGACAGCCCAATGGAAGAGCTGAGGTCCTGCAGTGATGAGAGTATGCACTCTAGATAGATAGATAGACAGACAGACGGATGGGGTTGTCTGGGGATAGCTAGACAGATAAATAGGTAGGTGGGGGGTGTCTGGGGACAGATAGACAGAAGGACAGACAGAGAGATAGATAGATGGTGTCGGGGGGTAGATGGATAGATAGATGATGGATGTAGGGGCATTGTATCGCGCAGTTGGGAGGGCACTGTCACTCCCAAGATGCCACCGGGTGGGATTACACTGGGACACTGCATTCACCGCTGAGCATCTTGTTACCTGAAAGTCACCAATGAGCTGGGGGAGTGCAGAGAAGAGCCCCAGAAATCTGCAGGAAGCTGCATCGAGGGGCTAGGGGCCAGAGATTGTCTGACCCCGCTTGCTGCCGCCCAGTGCTGAGGGGCTGCGTTGGGGGACAGGCCTGCTCAGTGCCACGTGGGGGGCCTGGGATCGCTTAGAAGAGTGCAGTGGGGTGAGAGCTGGGAAGGTGAGGGGGCACTAAGGGAGGGACAGTAGACAAGAAGGACCAGGGAACACTGCCTGGCAGAGAGATCTATTGGATCGGGGCATTGTCTCCCCAGGGTCGGGTGAGACACCTATTGCTTGGCACGCTACAAATACAGACTGGCCAGCACTGGGGGGGGAAAGGGGGGCTCATCCCAGCTTCTCCATCTCCAACTGCTAGGGAGCTCTGAACCTCAGAACCATGGCCCTATGCTGAGCGCGCCAGGCAGCACTTAAATTATGCCAGGGCTCAGCCCCGGTACAGCTGGGCCTCGCAGTTCAGAGCCCCGGCCCCGCTGGCTTGCTGGGCCAGTTATGAAAGTAAAAAAGTCCCTTGAGCCCCGGCCGTTTTCATTACAAATGAATCAGCAGAGTCGGGAAAAGGGGCGACTGTTCCCGGGCAGGGGTTGGCACAGACGTGCAGCATGAGCAGTGGGAAGGGTTCACTGTCCCAGGCCAATCTCGGCTGAGAGGCTCGCTACATACTTGGGCCACTGTACCTGCCTGGCTATTTTTAGCATGCTAGCTTGATCGGAGCTGGTGCTCGCCTGGTTCCTTCAGCTGGAAATTGCACAGTTCAGCTGCATTGCAGACATGCCCACTTGGCCCAAAGGAAAACCCGCAGCAGCAGCTCCCACCTCCTACCTGCCAGCCGCTTCCTACCTGGCCACACAGCGCCCTCGTGCTGACACAGCCAGGGTGTTATGCTGGCCTGCCAAAAAGATCACCTCTGCCCCAATGGTCTCCAATTCCCCTTTCCCCCCGACTGCCTCCTGCCTGGCCTCTGGAGGCTAATCAGACCAGGTGTTCAGGAAATGGAAGAGGTTAGTGTGACCCGTCCGTGCCCAGGGTAGCCCACTGATAATGCCAGGGTCAGGGTAGGCTGTAAAAGGAGAGCAGATTCTCCCAGCACTGGTGGGTGACACTGAAGTCAGACTTCCCAACCAGCCACAAACAGTGCTTCTGATTCCCCACACTGGTTATCAAGAAGCCACTGTGCAAATACAAACAGCCCCCTTTACTGCATTTCAGTCTCTGGCTCCCAAACTGACACTAGGTCCAGTAAAGAGACCAGTTGCTTTAACTCTATGCTCTTTACTAAAAGATTCCCTCTGATCCCAAAGGATCAGCCACAGTACCAGTTCACTATAAGTTTGGATCTTACCCAAAATACCACGCTGCCAGCCAATCCTTTAGTAACTAAAACTAAAGGTTTATTATAAAAGGAAAACAAACAGAAATGTTAAAGGATTAAAGCAATTAGATACATACAAATGATTTAAAAGTCCACATACGTCAGGTTTTTAGAAGAATTGTGGAGTTGCAGGCTTCTATAGTTCCTCTGGTATACATCCAGTACCTGAATGGGTCTAAGTCCTTCAGTTCAGTTGCAAAGTGTATTAATCCAGAGGTGTGTCCGCAGCTGGACAGGAGCAAAGACCAAATGGTTTCTGTGGTTTGATCTTATATACCCTCTGTTACTGGCCATGCGGCTTGTAGAACTTTACAGGAACCAAAATGGAGTCGAGTCACATGGGCCAATCCTGGTAACTCTTCAGGTGTGCCCATGGTTCCTTCCTGGGCCTTTTGCTTCTGTAAAGGTCTTGATGGGCCATTAAGCGGGCTATTGTCCTGCGGCCTCTCTGTCTGGGGTGTGTCTTCTACAGCACAGTTTGAAATACAGGGATATTAAAGATCTCCATAACTTTCCTCACACATATTACACATGAACACAAATATTATTATCTTATTCAGCATATCATAACCTTTCTAACAGTACCTGACATGGCATGTCTTACATGAATCATTATGATTTTGACATATTAATGTCAAACAACACAAATCCCCTTCCACCCCCCCAATCCAGTTCGCATGACAGTTAGAAAACAGGATGGTTTTCTATCCTTTGCAAGGTCTCCTCACGGTGCCTCTGTGCTTTAATGGCCCATAACGTCTGACTAATGGTTTGGCCTAGAAACGTCACAGTTGCCTTCGTCATTCGTCCTCCGCAGGACTGGGTGCCTTTGAGGAGTTTGTGTGTGGAAGGCAGGGTGGTGAATTCTGGAGCCATTTGTAGCAGCTCTTTGAGCGCACTGCAGGGCAAAGCCCTGGGAGGCTTTGGATAACCTTTGGTGCCCACTCCCCACTGCCCTGCTCCTCACCCAGCCCCTCGCACCTGCACTCAGCAAGCCAAACACACTGTGAGATTGGATTTCAGCCCCCTTTGCACCCAGGTAAATGCCAACACACAGTGCAGAGCAGCAGAGAACCAGCCCCTTGAAAGGCAACCCAGCGTCGGTGTGGAGATAGACAAGCTGACGTGGCCTGACTGGCCACCCCATTACACGGTCACACAGGCAGTTAGTGGCAGAGCAGGGCACCCCAGCCGAAATGGGGGAGAATAGCAATGCTGTGCTGTAATGCTTGGGTGCTGTGCTGGGGTGGGCACCAGGTTTCAGACAAGGGATGAAAAGAATCCCTGAGTCCTCATCATTAAAGATCCTCAGATGGGCTTTCCCCCCATGAGGAGGAGCGCTAGCCCCAGTGCCTGGCTCGGGTGTAGGTAATTTGCTGTCTGCCGCCCTAAAATCCCCTTGCAGGCTCAGCTGGATAATGGATGATTCCCCATTCTGCACTCCACTCGGATGCGTTGATTTGCTGTTAACAGTTGGTGGGAAAACACCATTTCCATCCTCGGAAGAGTCCGATGGGCCCGCATTTGTTTGCATTCTGGGTGGGGATGAGACGTCGAAACGTGAACACTTTTCCCGGACTGGAGAATTCCAGGACGCTGCATTTCGACATTTTCCATTGAAACAGAACATGCCGACTTTCTGGAGCCAGCCGTTGGCTTTCAGTTTCTCCCCACCTAGGGTGGAGCCATGAGGGTGCCCATGGGACTCCCATGGTGCACTGCGGCAGCTCAGCCAGGAGGAGAGACCACCGTGCATCATGGGAGATGTAGTCGAGCGGGGAGCAGGGCCCTCAGGGGAGAACTGCAACTCCCTTGAGACACTGCAGGGACTCCGACGGCATCAGAAATTAATGTTGGCCTGACACACACTGTTTCGTTCTCCCAGGGGAAGATTCCACCAAAATGGATCTTTGCCTGAGGAAAAATTTGATCTTTGACAAAACACCATTTACTGACAGGAACATGCTTTGTTTGAAACATTTCACCCAGCCCTAACATTAAACAGCTGCCGCGTTCCTGCTCAGAGGCGGCTCCATTTCTGTGGCGGTTGACGTGAGGTAGTGTGCTCAGGCCTGGTCTACACTGAAAAGTTAGGTTGACCCTGCTGCTTCGCATGGGTGGGAGGTGAAAAATCCACACCCGAGTGACGTAGAGTCGCAGTCTTAACCCCCGGTGTAGACAGCCCTAGGTCGGTGGGAGAATGCTCGAGGCGGAGGAGTGACTACGGCAATGGGAGAGCTAGTGTAGGTAATGTCAGTCTAGGTTATGTCTACACTGTAGCGCTCACACACCCAGTCTCCCTCAGGCACCCGCTGACGCTGTCCCCTGCAGACCAGCTATGCAGTAAGGGTGGCGATGGAGGCAGGGCTCTAGGAGGCTCGGCGTGGCAGAGACACAGGCCTCACTCCAGCTGTGCCGCGCAGGGGGCTGAGACCCCCTCGTTGGCCAGTGAGACCCCGTGAATGCCGGGGCTGGGGCAGCCGGGGGCTGCTCTGACCCCAGCCCGCGCTCGGCCTGTAGCCGTCCCATCGCGTCACACTGACTCACAGACGTTCTGGGCTGCAGGGTGAGACCCAGACGGGCACCGGCCCTGGAGCCTGATTGTCTAGACAATAATGGTCAGCGTGTGGATCGCACTTGCCATGTCGGGCTCCACGTGTCTTGCAAAGCTGGGTCAGTGTCGCAGCCCTCAGACAGGGAAATGAAGTGAGACGGGATGGGCCAGGACGCCCAGTCTGCACACTCAGTCTGTCAGGGGACAGCTGACCTCTCTCAGGGGCAGCTCCGTGTCCGTATCCCCTTTTCACAGGTGGAAAAGGGAGAGAAGTGACTCTGCCAAGCTCACCCGGCGAGTCAGTGGCAGAATCAGAAGTAGAACCCAGCTTGTTCAGCCCCGTTTCCTGGCCCCTCAAGCATGCTGTCTCCCCCGGGAGCCTGGAGGTACAGGGAAGGCCTCTCTGAATTACCCCTCTCTAGCCCCGGCGCAGGCGGGACTCAGTGGTGGTTCCTGATGAAGAGATTCGTCCCCCCCAAGGGGAAGGAACTGCTGTCAGGCTGGACTCCCCTCTTGTGCCTTTCTTCCCTCTCCATTGAAGGTGGAGATCGTGGTGGCGGAAGGTGCCCCAGCGAGCCTGGAGCCCTCCAGGGAGTCACAGAGCAGGTATGGTGAGATTAGGCATACCCTCCAGCCACCCCAGTGTGTCCTGCCCTGGCCTGGCGGGAACACCTCCCAGGCCAACGTCAGCCCCGTCTGTCCTGGGCCTATGAACCCAGCTCCCTCGGCCCCAGTGGGTTTCGCAGGGAGCCACCCCACAACCATCAGAGGGGCTGCGCAGGGCTCCATGGATGCCCCTGGCCTTTCGGACCCAGCTGGGTTTAAACATGCTTCTTGGCCAGCAGCCCAAATACGGGGCATGAAGGAGCCCGGCGAGGTGGCTGGCTCTGCCTTGCGCGCATCTAGGGCTACGAGGGGTGGGGCAATCCAGGGGAGCTGTGGGGGAACACGATGCCGGAGACCTCCCCCTATTGCACACTGAGGCTCTGCTTATGTCCTTTACAGGGTTTGCTCTGGCACGGAGCAGAGAGGGCTGCAGCCTGATGGCTCCCAGGACCATCATGCAAGCATCCCAGCTGCTCCCTGGCCTGCCTGCCCCTCCAGGTTGCACTGGGCGTGTGAGGAAGACACGTGGGTGAGCGGCACCCCCAGCCAAAGGAAATATAAGCCCCTCAGAATCCTCCTTGGGCTCTGGACCTGCAGACTCCCAGTCATTTTCCCTCCTTCCTCATGTAGAGCCTCTCCATGGCCAGAACAGGTGCCCCAGGAATGCTCCATGCCCAGGAATGCTGGGCGGGGAAGATGGAGCCAGGGTTGACAGAGACAGAGGCCTCAGCATGGCAGCAAGGGAGTGCATGCAGGAGGAGCGGGTGTTCCCGAATGAGGCCGTGAGAGACATCTGTCCATCCCAGGCACCGGAGCTGCCTGTGTGCGGCATAGAGACGGACTCAGCCAGAGCCCGGCTGTGGGATGAGGCGTGAAGTTAGACGGAGGCTGGGGAACCGCAATGAGCTGTGGGGAGATGTCTCTCCCTGCCCAGCGCTGGCTCCATCCGTTCTCTCTGCCAGCCCCTGAGCACAGGGGGCTTGGGAACTCCCCAGCGATTGGGTCTCAAGGTCCAACATTTCACAGCTTCTAAGACCAGAAGGAGTCCTCAGCTCATCTCGTTGGCCCTCCTGCATGACACAGGCCAGGTGCCCCCGGATTGAGCCCAGCAACTCTGGTTAGAATAAAGCCTTGAGGCTCTTCATGAGACTAAACTGTTGGTGCCCCCAGCAGAGCCAGGAGGGCCCCAAGTGCCCCAGCGCCGCAGGCCCCTGAAGTGGCAGGGAATTGTCTACGTGGGATGTGCCCTGGTGATGCCAGCAGGGGACCCAGGCCGCCAAGGAAGGCAGAAAAACCCCGAGGTCCCAGCCACTCAGAGCTGGAGGGAAATTCCTTCCTGACCCCCAAACCTGGAGACCTTGAGCCTGCCAGCAAGACCCACCAGGCAGGCATCTAAGACCTCGGGTTCTCAGTGCCATCCCCGAGCACCAGCCCATCCCGACACACATCCCAGCTCCTGCTGCGCAGATCCCTGATGCTTCCGAGGAAGGCAGGGGGGAAACAGAGACACCCAGAGCACAGCTGTGCAGTGGGGAGGAAATTCCTTCCTGACCCTGGCAGGAGCCCCGCTAATGCCCTAAAGCCTGAGATTGGACTATAGACGCTATCGGATGCAGAGGTACCAGCGTGAGGAACGTGCCGAGGGCAGTGCAGGTAATTCTCTTCATCCAAGGCCAGGGGGGAAGGGGATGGATGGGGGAGGGGAGGGAGTCCCCGTTTCCAAGGGCAGAAGAGCCACTCTGGCTTTCCAGCCCAGCCCCCGACACGAGCTGCAGGACTTCTCCCAGGAGCTGGGTGAAAGCACGTTTCAGGAAGGTCTCTAAGACTCCAGCCAACAGTGCGTTTCCCCCACCACCCCGTGAGCTACCGCAATGTTCGGTCACCCTCCGTGCCAGCAAACAGCCTCACTTCGAGGTGGAATTTGTCCCCCTTCAACTTCCAGCCCTGGGATTTTGCTTTGCCTTTGTCAGCCGGGTGGAAAGGCAAGCCACGCCCAGGTCTCTTTCCATCGGAGGTGTGAGTGACAGTGCTTGGCAGCCCAGCCGTGCCCCCATGTCTGAGGCTTTGCCAGCAGATGGGCTTCCCAGACCAATGTCGCATCATCGCCCTTGAATACATCCATCAGCTCATCCCTCGCCTGTGATCCAGCGCTGTGCGAAGCCCCCCACCCCTTGGGAATCCCTGAGGGGGGCTGGCGTCCTCTGAAAGGCTTACAGTCCCCAGGAAGCTTTAGGCTGCCTCCTAGCAAAGCTGTGGAAGGAGCAGCAGGGAACAGCGAGCTCTGGGTTATTCACCCGTCCAGGCAGCAGAGGCATGGAAGCAAACTGCTCGGGTGCAGCCTCGCATGACAATCAGCCCTGAGGCTGCAGCATGGGCTGGACAAGGCAATGTGACTCCTGAGCCCGAGAGGGGGAAAAGAGCTGGCACGCTCGTCATCTACGCGCTTGCGAGATGCTCAAGTGGAAAAGATTTCCCCAGGCGGCCCGTTCTCTTCTCTTCTCGGCTCGGGAACTTGGCCAGGGAAGACACCACTGGAGCAGAGCTAAATGCCCACACCTGTCCAGGCAGCATCCTTCAGCTGAGGTGAGAAAACCTGGCCTGAGCCAAGCTCCCAGGGGTTCCCGGCACAGCCAGGGGGGATGAGGGGGTCTGATGACCTCTTCTCAGCTTGGGTTTTAACAT